>CM059811.1:7845086-8015086 GCA_030435695.1 Brachymystax lenok tsinlingensis | reverse complement strand
GCCCACAAATTGGGGAAAACAAACATACTTGTAGCATACTTGGACCCGGTGTCCAAGTATGCTACACGTAGCTACATCACATCACAGGTTAGACATTTAACTTGTTTAGTAACATCTGTTAGTAACTCCACTCACTACCAGTGGCTGTATAGTCTGTTAGTAACTCCACTCACTACCAGTGGCTGTATAGTCTGTTAGTAACTCCACTCACTACCAGTGGCTGTATAGTCTGTTAGTAACTCCACTCACTACCAGTGGCTGTATAGTCTGTTAGTAACTCCACTCACTACCAGTGGCTGTATAGTCTGTTAGTAACTCCACTCACTACCAGTGGCTGTATAGTCTGTTAGTAACTCCACTCACTACCAGTGGCTGTATAGTCTGTTAGTAACTCCACTCACTACCAGTGGCTGTATAGTCTGTTAGTAACTCCACTCACTACCAGTGGCTGTATAGTCTGTTAGTAACTCCACTCACTACCAGTGGCTGTATAGTCTGTTAGTAACTCCACTCACTACCAGTGGCTGTATAGTCTGCTAGAAACTCCACTCACTACCAGTGGCTGTATAGTCTGCTAGTAACTCCTCACTACCAGTGGCTGTATAGTCTGCTAGTAACTCCACTCACTACCAGTGGCTGTATAGTCTGCTAGTAACTCCACTCACTACCAGTGGCTGTATAGTCTGTTAGTAACTCCACTCACTACCAGTGGCTGTATAGTCTGTTAGTAACTCCACTCACTACCAGTGGCTGTATAGTCTGTTAGTAACTCCACTCACTACCAGTGGCTGTATAGTCTGTTAGTAACTCCACTCACTACCAGTGGCTGTATAGTCTGTTAGTAACTCCACTCACTACCAGTGGCTGTATAGTCTGTTAGTAACTCCACTCACTACCAGTGGCTGTATAGTCTGCTAGAAACTCCACTCACTACCAGTGGCTGTATAGTCTGCTAGTAACTCCACTCACTACCAGTGGCTGTATAGTCTGCTAGTAACTCCACTCACTACCAGTGGCTGTATAGTCTGTTAGTAACTCCACTCACTACCAGTGGCTGTATAGTCTGTTAGTAACTCCACTCACTACCAGTGGCTGTATAGTCTGTTAGTAACTCCACTCACTACCAGTGGCTGTATAGTCTGTTAGTAACTCCACTCACTACCAGTGGCTGTATAGTCTGTTAGTAACTCCACTCACTACCAGTGGCTGTATAGTCTGTTAGTAACTCCACTCACTACCAGTGGCTGTATAGTCTGTTAGTAACTCCACTCACTACCAGTGGCTGTATAGTCTGTTAGTAACTCCACTCACTACCAGTGGCTGTATAGTCTGTTAGTAACTCCACTCACTACCAGTGGCTGTATAGTCTGTTAGTAACTCCACTCACTACCAGTGGCTGTATAGTCTGTTAGTAACTCCACTCACTACCAGTGGCTGTATAGTCTGTTAGTAACTCCACTCACTACCAGTGGCTGTATAGTCTGTTAGTAACTCCACTCACTACCAGTGGCTGTATAGTCTGTTAGTAACTCCACTCACTACCAGTGGCTGTATAGTCTGTTAGTAACTCCACTCACTACCAGTGGCTGTATAGTCTGTTAGTAACTCCACTCACTACCAGTGGCTGTATAGTCTGTTAGTAACTCCACTCACTACCAGTGGCTGTATAGTCTGTTAGTAACTCCACTCACTACCAGTGGCTGTATAGTCTGCTAGTAACTCCACTCACTACCAGTGGCTGTATAGTCTGCTAGTAACTCCACTCACTACCAGTGGCTGTATAGTCTGTTAGTAACTCCACTCACTACCAGTAGCTGTATAGTCTGTTAGTAACTCCACTCACTACCAGTAGCTGTATAGTCTGTTAGTAACTCCACTCACTACCAGTAGCTGTATAGTGTATGTGTTTGTGTTGTTGGTCTTGGCTAGCTAACTAGCACTCCCTCACGTGGCTGCTTAGGACCGGCATGAAAATGGGCATGAGGGAAGCTCTACAATGTCTTAGTGAGTCAGAACGTTCAGGAGCAGGTGAAAAGGCATCTTTAGACAAGTTCGACTTGTCTTACATTTCGTTTTGGACTAAAACAGGCAGACAAGAAAAATTGCGTTTGAAAAAGGTCAAATTTAGCTGTAAGCCAAGAGGTGACCACAGGTTGTTTTCCCCACAGGCGGACAGGGAGCAATCCAATACCGACTGGGAGTGCCATCAGCTAAGTGCTTTTATGTATGGGACCTTTATGACGTCACAGAGAGATGAAAACTGTGCAATGACTTTATTATTAAATAGATAAAACATTATGTAGGACATCCCAAAGCCAAGAACTGAGCTAGTGAAAAACACCTGACCGGGTATAGAGAGGAGAGAAGAGATAGGGAAGGGATGAGAGAGATGGCTGGGTCACACACACAGACCAGAAGGGGGCTACTAAATGGGGCTGTCACCAGCAGTGAGTGATTCAGACCCTGTAATGAGATTGGGCTACGAGGGGTGTGTGTGAGTGCGTGTGTGTGTGTGTGTGTTGCTCCACATTAAAACACCCTACTCAGAGCTGATCAGTTCTTATCCTACCAGATGCCACCATGGTCTTAATACAGTAGTATGAGCAAGAGGCATGTACTGTAGGGCTTAACATGGAGGGAGGGAGGGAGAATGAACGAGAGAGAGAGAGCGAGAGAGAGAATGAATGAGAGAGAGAACGAGAGAGACAGAGAGAGAGAGCAGGACCTGGAGAGAGAGAGAGAGAGAGAGAGAGAGAGAGAGAGAGAGAGAGAGAGAGAGAGAGAGAGAGAGAGAGAGAGAGAGAGAGAGAGAGAGAGAGAGAGAGAGAGAGAGAGAGAGAGAGAGAGAGAGAGAGAGAGAGAGAGAGAGAGAGAGAGAGAGAGAGAGAGAGAGAGAGAGAGAGAGAGAGAGAGAGAGAGAGAGAGAGAGAGAGAGAGAGAGAGAGAGAGAGAGAGAGAGAGAGAGAGAGAGAGAGAGAGAGAGAGAGAGAGAGAGAGAGAGAGAGAGAGAGAGAGAGAGAGAGAGAGAGAGAGAGAGAGAGAGAGAGAGAGAGAGAGAGAGAGTAGGAGCTGGAGAGCTGTTTTTACTGGACACACCCTTTGCTACTGTGTCTAGGCTTTTATAACACACATGGCATCTTCACTAAAACATTGTGCTTGACTCTGCACCCAGTCTAAACTTTAATTATTCCAGGCCTATAAACACACCTTTGTCCCTGAGGCTAAAGAGTTTATAGCTTCCACTACAATACATGACGATTACCTTTTTCAAGTAGTTCAACTGGAACATCTAGTGTGAGGGAAAATGAATGATCCTGTAAATACCTGGGTAAGCTGTGTGTATTTACATATCAACAAGTAATGAGCCCTTTAATAGACAATACATGTTACTATTGTGTTGGTTGGTCAGTGAAACATGAAGGGTCTGATTGTGATGTGTTGGTTGGTCAGTGAAACATGAAGGGTCTGATTGTGATGTGTTGGTTGGTCAGTGAAACATGAAGGGTCTGAATGTGTTTGTTTGAAGTGGTTTGTGGAAATGGAATTTGGAATATTTTGGAATATATCTCAACATTCCATCATCACATTCCACACACCGTGGGCTTGCCTTTCAGTAGCCAATCAGATCACTGCAAGGTGGTGATAGTGATAGAAGTTAACTCTTGAGCACAGATCTAGGATGGAAAATCGAGCATCTAATTCTCAGGATCTAGGAACCTAGAGCTAGGGTGAGTTTCCCCCAAACCTTGACAGTAAAGAGTGAACAGTACATCTATAGTTGACAGTGTGTCTGTGTGTGACCCTCCCTACCCCTTCCTTTCCACTCCTCCTCCTCCTCTTTTATGCTGACACAGGGTTTGCAGCAGAGAGAGAGAGACGGAGAGAGAGAGACAGAGAGACAGAGGGAGACAGGGAGAGAGAGACAGAGAGAGAGACAGAGAGAGAGAGATAGACAGACAGACAGACAGACAGACAGACAGACAGAGAGAGAGAAAATCAGACAAACGGAGAATGTGCCTCCATATCCATTACTGAATACACTGACCTGATACACACACTGACCTGGAGTAATGAGACAGGGTCAGACAGTCAATCAACAGTGGCTGGGAAATTGGCCATGGTTTAACCCTATAGGAATAGGCTAGCAATCTCTCGTTCAATACCACATGAACTACTGCTGTTAGTATAATATACTAATATTACACGTGTAACTATATGAGGACAGTCCCCAGTATTAGCATTGGTTAGTAAATACATAGGCTGCATCCCAAATGGCATCTTATTCCCTCCCATAGTGCACTGCTTTTGAACAGGGCCCATAAGGCTCTGGTGAAAGTAATGCACTATATATATATATATATATATACAGTGGGGAAAAAAAGTATTTAGTCAGCCACCAATTGTGCAAGTTCTCTCACTTAAAAAGATGAGAGAGGCCTGTAATTTTCATCATAGGTACACTTCAACTATGACAGACAAAATGAGGAAAAAAAATCCAGAAAATCACATTGTAGGATTTTTTATGAATTTATTAGCAAATTATGGTGGAAAATAAGTATTTGGTCACATACAAACAAGCAAGATTTCTGGCTCTCACAGACCTGTAACTTCTTCTTTAAGAGGTTCCTCTGTCCTCCACTCATTACCTGTATTAATGGCACCTGTTTGAACTTGTTATCAGTATAAAAGACACCTGTCCACAACCTCAAACAGTCACACTCCAAACTCCACTATGGCCAAGACCAAAGAGCTGTCAAAGGACACCAGAAACAAAATTGTAGACCTGCACCAGGTTGGGAAGACTGAATCTGCAATAGGTAAGCAGCTTGGTTTGAAGAAATCAACTGTGGGAGCAATTATTAGGAAATGGAAGACATACAAGACCACTGATAATCTTCCTCGATCTGGGGCTCCACGCAAGATCTCACCCCGTGGGGTCAAAATGATCACAAGAACGGTGAGCAAAAATCCCAGAACCACATGGGGGGACCTAGTGAATGACCTGCAGAGAGCTGGGACCAAAGTAACAAAGCCTACCATCCGTAACACACTAGGCCGCCAGGGACTCAAATCCTGCAGTGCCAGACGTGTCCCCCTGCTTAAGCCAGTACATGTTCAGGCAAGTCTAAAGTTTGCTAGAGAGCATTTGGATGATCCAGATGAGGATTGGGAGAATGTCAGATGAAACCAAAATATAACTTTTTGGTAAAAACTCAACTCGTCGTGTTTGGAGGACAAAGAATGCTGAGTTGCATCCAAAGAACACCATACCTACTGTGAAGCATGGGGGTGGAAACATCATGCTTTGGGGCTGTTTTTCTGCAAAGGGACCAACCCGTCTGATCCGTGTAAAGGAAAGAATGAATGGGGCCATGTATCGTGAGATTTTGAGTGAAAACCTCCTTCCATCAGCAAGGGCATTGAAGATGAAACGTGGCTGGGTCTTTCAGCATGACAATGATCCCAAACACACCGCCCGGGCAACGAAGGAGTGGCTTCAGAAGAAGCATTTCAAGGTCCTGGAGTGGCCTAGCCAGTCTCCAGATCTCAACCCCATACAAAATCTTTGGAGGGAGTTGAAAGTCCGTGTTGCCCAGCGACAGCCCCAAAACATCACTGCTCTAGAGGAGATCTGCATGGAGGAATGGGCCAAAATACCAGCAGCAGTGTGTGAAAACCTTGTGAAGACTTACAGAAAACGTTTGACCTCTGTCATTGCCAACAAAGGGTATATAAAAAAGTATTGAGATAAACTTTTGTTATTGACCAAATACTTATTTTCCACCATAATTTGCAAATAAATTCATAAAAAATCCTACAATGTGATTTTCTGGATTTCTTTTCCTCATTTTGTCTGTCATAGTTGAAGTGTACCTATGATGAAAATTACAGGCCTCTCTCATCTTTTTAAGTGAGAGAACTTGCACAATTGGTGGCTGACTAAATACTTTTTTTCCCCCACTGTATACAGTTGAAGTCGGAAGTTTACATACACATTTAAACTCAGTTTTTTACAATTCCTGACATTTAAACCCTGTAAATATTCCCTGTCTTAGGTCAGTTAGGATCACCACTTTATTTTAAGAATGTGAAATGTCAGAATAATAGTAGAGAGAATGATTTATTTCAGCTTTTATTTCTTTCATCACATTCCCAGTGGGTCAGAAGTTTACATACACTCAATTAGTATTTGGTAGCATTGCCTTTAAATTGTTTAACTTGGGTCAAACCTTTCAGGTAGCCTTCCACAAGCTTCCCACAATAAGTTGGGTGAATTTTGGCCCATTCCTCCTGACAGAGCTGCTGTAACTGAGTCAGGTTTGTAGGCCTCCTTGCTTGCGCACGCCTTTTCAGTTCTGCCCACAGATTTTCTTATAGGATTGAGGTCAGGGCTTTGTGATGGCCACTCCAATACCTGGACTTTGTTGTCCTTAAGCCATTTTACCACAACTTTGGAAGTATGCTTGGGGTCATTGTACATTTGGAAGACCCCTTTGCGACCAAGCTTTAACTTCCTGACTGATGTCTTGAGATGTTGCTTCAATATATCCATATACTTTTCCTTCCTCATAATGCCATCTATTTTGTGAAGTGCACCAGTCCCTCCTGCAGCAAAGCACCCCCACAACATGATGCTGCCACCCCCGTGCTTCACGGTTTGGATGGTGTTCTTCGGCTTGCAAGCCTCCCCCTTTTTCCTCCAAACATAACGATGGTCATTATGGCCAAACAGTTATATTTTTGTTTCATCAGACCATAGGACATTTCTCCAAAAAGTACAATCTTTGTCCCCATGTGCAGTTGCAAACCGTAGTCTGGCTTTTTTATGGCGATTTTGGAGCAGGGGCTTCTTCCTTGCTGAGCGGCCTTTCAGGTTATGCTTGCGTACTATACTTGCGTACTATTGTTTGTACAGATTAATGTGGTACCTTGGGTGTTTGGAAATTGCTCCCAAGGATGAACCAGACTTGTGGAGGTCTCCATTTTTTTTCTCGCACGTCTTGGCTGATTTCTTTTGATTTCCCCATGATGTCAAGCAAAGAGGCACTGAGTTTGAAGGTAGGCCTTGAAATACAACCACAGGTACACCTCCAATTGACTCAAATTATGCCTATCAGAAGCTTCTACAGCCATGACATCATTCTCTGGACTTTTCCAAGCTGTTTAAAGGCACAGTCAACTTAGTGTATGTAAACTTCTGACCCACTGGAATTGTGATATAGTGAATTATAAGTGAAATAATCTGTCTGTAAACAATTACTTGTGTCATGCACAAAGTAGATGTCCTAACCGACTTGCCAAAACTAGTTTGTTAACAAGAAATTTGTGGAGTGGTTGAAAAATGAGTTTTAATGACTCCAACCTAAGTGTATGTAAACTTCCGACTTCAACTGTATTTAGGGTCAATGCGTGGTTCATAGGCGCTATAGATACAGTTCACCAGGGTAAAGTAATGCACTATAGATACAGTTCACCAGGGTAAAATAATGCACTATATATACAGTTCACCAGGGTAAAATAATGCACTATATATACAGTTCACCAGGAGTAAAGTAATGCACTATATATACAGTTCACCAGGGTAAAGTAATGCACTATATATACAGTTCACCAGGAGTAAAATAATGCACTATATATATACAGTTCACCAGGGTAAAATAATGCACTATATATACAGTTCACCAGGGTAAAGTAATGCACTATAGATACAGTTCACCAGGGTAAAGTAATGCACTATAGATACAGTTCACCAGGGTAAAATAATGCACTATATATACAGTTCACCAGGGTAAAATAATGCACTATATATACAGTTCACCAGGGTAAAGTAATGCACTATATATACAGTTCACCAGGGTAAAGTAATGCACTATATATACAGTTCACCAGGGTAAAGTAATGCACTATATATACAGTTCACCAGGGTAAAATAATGCACTATAGATACAGTTCACCAGGGTAAAGTAATGCACTATATATACAGTTCACCAGGGTAAAGTAATGCACTATAGATACAGTTCACCAGGGTAAAGTAATGCACTATAGATACAGTTCACCAGGGTAAAGTAATGCACTATATATACAGTTCACCAGGGTAAAGTAATGCACTATAGATACAGTTCACCAGGGTAAAATAATGCACTATAGATACAGTTCACCAGGGTAAAATAATGCACTATAGATACAGTTCACCAGGGTAAAGTAATGCACTATAGATACAGTTCACCAGGGTAAAGTAATGCACTATATATACAGTTCACCAGGGTAAAGTAATGCACTATATATACAGTTCACCAGGAGTAAAGTAATGCACTATATATACAGTTCACCAGGGTAAAGTAATGCACTATATATACAGTTCACCAGGGTAAAGTAATGCACTATATATACAGTTCACCAGGGTAAAGTAATGCACTATATATACAGTTCACCAGGGTAAAGTAATGCACTATATATACAGTTCACCAGGGTAAAGTAATGCACTATATATACAGTTCACCAGGGTAAAGTAATGCACTATATATACAGTTCACCAGGGTAAAGTAATGCACTATATATACAGTTCACCAGGGTAAAGTAATGCACTATATATACAGTTCACCAGGGTAAAGTAATGCACTATATATACAGTTCACCAGGGTAAAGTAATGCACTATATATACAGTTCACCAGGGTAAAGTAATGCACTATATATACAGTTCACCAGGGTAAAGTAATGCACTATATATACAGTTCACCAGGGTAAAGTAATGCACTATATATACAGTTCACCAGGGTAAAATAATGCACTATATATACAGTTCACCAGGGTAAAGTAATGCACTATATATACAGTTCACCAGGGTAAGTAATGCACTATATATACAGTTCACCAGGAGTAAAGTAATGCACTATATATACAGTTCACCAGGGTAAAATAATGCACTATATATACAGTTCACCAGGGTAAAGTAATGCACTATATATACAGTTCACCAGGGTAAAGTAATGCACTATATATACAGTTCACCAGGGTAAAGTAATGCACTATATATACAGTTCACCAGGGTAAAGTAATGCACTATATATACAGTTCACCAGGGTAAAGTAATGCACTATATATACAGTTCACCAGGGTAAAGTAATGCACTATATATACAGTTCACCAGGGTAAAATAATGCACTATATATACAGTTCACCAGGAGTAAAGTAATGCACTATATATACAGTTCACCAGGGTAAAGTAATGCACTATATATACAGTTCACCAGGGTAAAGTAATGCACTATATATACAGTTCACCAGGGTAAAGTAATGCACTATATATACAGTTCACCAGGGTAAAGTAATGCACTATATATACAGTTCACCAGGGTAAAGTAATGCACTATATATACAGTTCACCAGGGTAAAGTAATGCACTATATATACAGTTCACCAGGGTAAAGTAATGCACTATATATACAGTTCACCAGGGTAAAGTAATGCACTATAGATACAGTTCACCAGGGTAAAGTAATGCACTATATATACAGTTCACCAGGGTAAGTAATGCACTATATATACAGTTCACCAGGGTAAAGTAATGCACTATAGATACAGTTCACCAGGGTAAAGTAATGCACTATATATACAGTTCACCAGGAGTAAAGTAATGCACTATATATACAGTTCACCAGGGTAAAGTAATGCACTATAGATACAGTTCACCAGGGTAAAGTAATGCACTATAGATACAGTTCACCAGGGTAAAGTAATGCACTATATATACAGTTCACCAGGGTAAAGTAATGCACTATATATACAGTTCACCAGGGTAAAGTAATGCACTATAGATACAGTTCACCAGGGTAAAGTAATGCACTATAGATACAGTTCACCAGGGTAAAGTAATGCACTATAGATACAGTTCACCAGGGTAAAGTAATGCACTATAGATACAGTTCACCAGGGTAAAGTAATGCACTATATATACAGTTCACCAGGGTAAAGTAATGCACTATAGATACAGTTCACCAGGGTAAAGTAATGCACTATATATACAGTTCACCAGGGTAAAGTAATGCACTATAGATACAGTTCACCAGGGTAAAGTAATGCACTATATATACAGTTCACCAGGGTAAAGTAATGCACTATATATACAGTTCACCAGGGTAAAGTAATGCACTATAGATACAGTTCACCAGGGTAAAATAATGCACTATATATACAGTTCACCAGGGTAAAATAATGCACTATATATACAGTTCACCAGGGTAAAGTAATGCACTATATATACAGTTCACCAGGGTAAAGTAATGCACTATATATACAGTTCACCAGGGTAAAGTAATGCACTATATATACAGTTCACCAGGGTAAAGTAATGCACTATAGATACAGTTCACCAGGGTAAAGTAATGCACTATAGATACAGTTCACCAGGGTAAAGTAATGCACTATAGATACAGTTCACCAGGGTAAAGTAATGCACTATAGATACAGTTCACCAGGGTAAAGTAATGCACTATAGATACAGTTCACCAGGGTAAAGTAATGCACTATAGATACAGTTCACCAGGGTAAAGTAATGCACTATAGATACAGTTCACCAGGGTAAAGTAATGCACTATATATACAGTTCACCAGGGTAAAGTAATGCACTATAGATACAGTTCACCAGGGTAAAGTAATGCACTATAGATACAGTTCACCAGGGTAAAGTAATGCACTATATATACAGTTCACCAGGGTAAAGTAATGCACTATATATACAGTTCACCAGGGTACGTTTTTATATGGCGTCAATACAGTTTAAACTATTTCTTTGTAATTTTTTAATACATTTTAATATTTGTAGCTAGTTTTTAAAGTAAATACCTGGAGTCAACTTGTGCAATGTGTTAGGAGATAAAGCAGATCGCGTTCTTCATTTCACCTGTCACATTATTTAACATGATGAAGTTTACCGTAGTTCCCCAGAACAGTTGACCAGTCAGGTGTTTGTTTGTAAAGAAAACGGTAGCAGGTGAGTCCAGCTGTGTATTGACAGGGGTCTCGTTTTATATTGACAGTCAACAGTGTTGTTTTGCTTCAGTAGTGATCAGGGACGTGCAACTATAGTTTTCCTTCACAGAAAGTACATTAGTGCAACACATTCAGCAGAAAACAGCTTCATTTTCATCAGATGACAACAGAAGCAGCCACTCATTGAAAAAGCAAGGTATTTTTTGCAAAAACTATGCATGGCCATCATATTTTGAATGTTTATCATAGAAAGTAACAGCTACATTTCCTAATGTTTTACTTAAAGTTAATTTTGCATTTTACAGGAGAAAAGTAGCTCCACATCAGTCAGATAGAATGCCTGTTCGTTAACTCTCATCCGAGCAACTGAAGCATAAAATGTGTTTGATGCCGAGCACAAATTGCAATAAGAAGCATTTTAAATCTGCGTTTATAAAACGCAGCAAGATATTTCGTATGCGTTATATATTTTTTTATGCGTGAAAAATGCAGAATTCTGCATTAACGCGATCCGTAAGCTTAAATGCTAGTTATCTCAGTAAGAAGCTGAATTAAAAAGGGCCATCATATAGTGTTAGCTTTCTGCCGTGTTTAAAGTGTTTAACTGCCATCTTGATTTCCTTGCGTTTTTTTGAAACACGACCAATGGAAAGCTGTCCTTTGGTCTGATGCGTCCAAATTCTATATTTTTGGTTACAACCGCCGTGTCTTTGTGAGACGCAGAGTAGGTGAACGAATTATCTCCGCATGTGTGGTTCCCACCGTGAAGCATGGAGGAAGAGGTGTGATGGTGCTTTGATTTATTTAGAATTCAAGGCACACTTAACCAGCATGGCTACCATAGCATTCTGCAGCGATACGCCATCCCATCTGGTTTGCGCTTAGTGGGACTATCGAGTTGGACCTCAGAGTGAAGGAAAAGAAGCCAACAAGTGCTCAGCATATGTGGGAACTCCTTCAAGACTGTTGGAAAAGCATTCCAGATTAAGCTGGTTGAGCGAATGCCAAGAGCTACAAAGCTGTCATCAAGGAAAAGGGTGGCTATTTATATAAATACTATATGGCAAAAATTGTGACAACCCTTCAAATTAGTGGATTTGGATATTGCCACACCCGTTGCTGTTAGGTGTATAAAATCACACAGCCATGTAATCTCCATAGACAAACATTGGCAGTAGAATGGCCCGTACTGAAGAGCTCAGTGACTTTCAACGTGGCACCATCATAGGATGCCACTTTTCCAACAAGTCAGTTCGTCAGATTTCGTCCCTGCTAGACCTGCCCCGGTCAACTGTAAGTACTGCTATTGTGAAGTGGAAACGTCTCTTCCCAGAAGAGTAGAGGCTGTTATTGCAGCAAAGGGGGGGACCAACTCCATATTAATTTGGAATGAGATGTTCGACGAGCAGGTGTCCACATACTTTTGGTAATGGAGTGTATGTTACAGTGAATCATATCCTACACTACTAAGGTATTTCTAAGAAATGATGTCTGCATCCAAAATAGCAACCTATTCCCTATATACTGTGGGGCATTTGACCTTTGACCCTAAAACAAAAGTGAATAGGGTGCCATTTGGGGTGTAGTGTCTCATTACAGAAAGAAGGAGGAAAAGGAGGGAGGGAGGGAGGGAGGGAGGGAGGGAGGGAGGGAGGGAGGGAGGGAGGGAGGGAGGGAGGGAGGGAGGGAGGGAGGAGGGAGGGAGGGAGGAGGGAGGGAGGGAGGGAGGGAGGGAGGAAAAAGATTGAAGGACAGGAAAGAGGGGAAGAATTCCACCTCCTACAACATCCTTAACTCTTGTACTGCGTTAATGTAAACTATTCATTAGACACCTCCCACACACACACAAGGACACACACACACACACACACACACACACACGTACGTAGACATACGTACACACACACAAACACACACCTCATACAGTATGGTAATGTTGCACAAAACAGGAAGAATCAGTGGGAGAGGAAAGGAGCGAATCCTACGTGGAATTATCAAAACAAATTCCAAGAATGTCGATTATGTTGATTGTATTCACGACCTGTGACTTCTTGACTTCTACAGACACATCTCTGTGTGTGTGTGTGTGTGTGTGTGTGTGTGTGTGTGTGTGTGTGTGTGTGTGTGTGTGTGTGTGTTTGAGTGTATGGGCTCGTCATTCACAACAGAGGAAGGACTTGGATGACATTCAGCTACCAACAATGTGTTGCTTCATCAGAAGATGCATTCTCATGTATCAGTGAGGGTGTTTCTTTATTAATGAATTTCGCTGACGAACCAGACTCCCTCTTTTGTTCTCTGTGGGAGGGAGTGAGGGAGGCAGTGAGGGAGGGAGGGAGTGAGGGAGTGAGGGATACCTCCCAAGAGCGTTCTGGGTATTGACCTTTTTAAGGCTGAGGTTCTCTCCCTCTCTTTCTCCCTCATCGAATGAAACAAGCCTCTTATTCTCTATCTCTCTCCCTCATCGACTGACACAAGCCTCTTATTCTCTAGATCAGGGTTTCCCCTACTCGGTCACCCTGGGTTGTTGCTGATTCAAATAACCAACGTATCATCAACCTTTGATGATTTGAATCAGCTGTGTAGTGCTGAGGCAAAAAACCTAATGGTGCAACCATGGGGTCCCCGGTACCGAGTTTGGGAAACCCTGCTCGAGAACGGTGGTCACCAACCTTTTCTGAGTCAAGATCAATTTCTGAGTCAAAATGCAAGCCGAGATTTACCGCTCCGATTTTTATTTACATGACTTAAAAAACGTAAGCATATGCAACCTTAACTGTTGTGTAGCAATGAGGTTTGTGCAGTAGGCTATAGACCCAATACATTATACATAATGTGTTTTCAGTCTAAGCGGAGGGAGCGCAGCAGACTGAAGGTCCACCTCTCAACAGCCCTCCCCTCTCCCATTCCTCCACTGAAACTGGCCATAAAGGGACACCGTCTTCCAGCTGATGGCAAAACTCAAGTCGCACCACATTGTTTCTGCCTCATGCACAAATTCATGTTGTTACTCCTATGAACAGAGAAAGTGAAATATAACTTGATATTAAAAAAAGACCCAAGCCATTAATAATAAAAACACAAGCCTATCGATACATTTTCCTGCTCATTCATTACAGCTGCAGTGCTGGTTGTAGCGTGAGTGGAAGTAGGAAGAACGTGATTATAAAAGAGTTGAATACAAACTGTTGACAGTGCTGAGTAAGAACTTAAACATGAAGTCAGTCATAAAAACAGCAGCTCTTTGCTGTATTCGTTGACAGTCTCTCTCTAGTCATATAAACAGCAGTTCTTTGCTGTATTCGTTGACAGTCTCTCTCTAGTCATATAAACAGCAGCTCTTTGCTGTATTCGTTGACAGTCTCTCTCTAGTCATATAAACAGCAGCTCTTTGCTGTATTCGTTGACAGTCTCTCTCTAGTCATATAAACAGCAGTTCTTTGCTGTATTCGTTGACAGTCTCTCTCTAGTCATATAAACAGCAGCTCTTTGCTGTATTCGTTGACAGTCTCTCTCTAGTCATATAAACAGCAGCTCTTTGCTGTATTCGTTGACAGTCTCTCTCTAGTCATATAAACAGCAGCTCTTTGCTGTATTCGTTGACAGTCTCTCTCTAGTCATAAAAACAGCAGCTCTTTGCTGTATTCGTTGACAGTCCCTCTCTAGTCATATAAACAGCAGCTCTTTGCTGTATTCGTTGACAGTCTCTCTCTAGTCATATAAACAGCAGCTCTTTGCTGTATTCGTTGACAGTCTCTCTCTAGTCATATAAACAGCAGTTCTTTGCTGTATTTGTTGACAGTCTCTCTCTAGTCATATAAACAGCAGCTCTTTGCTGTATTCGTTGACAGTCCCTCTCTAGTCATATAAACAGCAGCTCTTTGCTGTATTCGTTGACAGTCTCTCTCTAGTCATAAAAACAGCAGCTCTTTGCTGTATTCGTTGACAGTCTCTCTCTAGTCATATAAACAGCAGCTCTTTGCTGTATTCGTTGACAGTCTCTCTCTAGTCATATAAACAGCAGCTCTTTGCTGTATTCGTTGACAGTCTCTCTCTAGTCATAAAAACAGCAGCTCTTTGCTGTATTCGTTGACAGTCCCTCTCTAGTCATATAAACAGCAGCTCTTTGCTGTATTCGTTGACAGTCTCTCTCTAGTCATATAAACAGCAGCTCTTTGCTGTATTCGTTGACAGTCTCTCTCTAGTCATATAAACAGCAGTTCTTTGCTGTATTTGTTGACAGTCTCTCTCTAGTCATATAAACAGCAGCTCTTTGCTGTATTCGTTGACAGTCCCTCTCTAGTCATATAAACAGCAGCTCTTTGCTGTATTCGTTGACAGTCTCTCTCTAGTCATAAAAACAGCAGCTCTTTGCTGTATTCGTTGACAGTCTCTCTCTAGTCATATAAACAGCAGCTCTTTGCTGTATTCGTTGACAGTCTCTCTCTCGTAATGGTTTTAAACGGTTTGAAATCTCACAGTATCAACTTTGCTGTAGCTTTCTTTTATGCCTGCTACATTACTGCAGACACGATAATCTGAGCCATCCGATTGGCCAGCGGTAGGCCTATAGTGCACTTGATTTGCTCTCCGGGCCCGCTGGGAAATCAGAGTTTATACCTTTATACATGAAATGGTTCAAAATGGCAACACGTCGGCTACCCGGAGCGCAGGGCAGCTGAATCAGAATCTTATCCTGCTCTCTCTCGTCTCTGCAGCACACATATAGTGAGCAATATGTTTGGAACATCATCATCGCAATAAAATGATAGTATTGAATCGCAGTACATATAGAATCGGTACCTAAGCTTTGTAATAACATTGCATCGTGAGGTCCCTGGCAATTCCCAGCCCTAGTATTTACTGTGCCGTGTAAGAAGGAATCTACCAAACGCCTATTTGTCACAGAAAGAGTGGGAGAAAGAGAGAGAGGATTGAGTGGCGTGATTGTGTGTATGAGATAGACAGCATAATTTAAAGAATAAGGAGAGAGAGAGCGAAAGAGAGGAGAGAAATAAAACTCATGAGAGAATGAGCATGAGAGAGATTTTAAAGCCCCTCTCTGTCTCTCTCTCTCTCTCTTTCTCTCTCTCTCTATCTCTGCCTCTTTATCTATCTCTCTCTCTCTCTCTCTCTCTCTCTCTCTCTCTCTCTCTCTCTCTCTCTCTCTCTCATCCAGATAAAAGAGGACTGTGTCTCTAGAACCCTATTCCCCTCTACTATATTTGACCGGAGTCCTATGGGATCTGTAGTGCACTATATTTGACCGGAGTCCTATGGGATCTGTAGTGCACTATATTTGACCGGAGCCCTATGGGATCTGTAGTGCACTATATTTCACCGGAGTCCTATGGGACCTGTAGTGCACTATATTTCACCGGAGCCCTATGGGATCTGTAGTGCACTATATTTCACCGGAGCCCTATGGGACCTGTAGTGCACTATATTTCACCGGAGCCCTATGGGATCTGTAGTGCACTATATTTCACCGGAGTCCTATGGGATCTGTAGTGCACTATATTTGACCGGAGCCCTATGGGACCTGTAGTGCACTATATTTCACCGGAGCCCTATGGGATCTGTAGTGCACTATATTTGACCGGAGCCCTATGGGACCTGTAGTGCACTATATTTCACCAGAGTCCTATGGGATCTGTAGTGCACTATATTTGACCAGAGCCCTATGGGATCTGTAGTGCACTATATTTGACCGGAGTCCTATGGGACCTGTAGTGTACTATATTTGACCGGAGCCCTATGGGACCTGTAGTGCACTATATTTGACCGGAGCCCTATGGGACCTGTAGTGCACTATATTTGACCGGAGCCCTATGGGACCTGTAGTGCACTATACTGTATAGGGTGCCATTTGGGACGCAACCAGACTAAAAGCATTCCTTATCCCCTTGAAAGCACTTTACCCTGCTTGTATCAGCCAACACTACTAACAGTCCTCCCCATGGCTCAGAGCGAGAGAGGGAGGGGGGAGGCGTGTGAGGGGCCAGCGTGAGAAAAAGAGAGAAATAGAGGGAGCGAGGAAGAGAGAGAAAGAGGGAGGATCGGGAGGGAGCGAGGGAGCAACCAGTGAAGAAAAAACACCATTGTAAATACAACCCATATTTATGTTTATTAATTTGGTAATTTAACTTTTTGCACATCATTACAACACTGTACAGTGCATTCGGAAAGTATTCAGACCCCTTGACTTTTTCCACATTTTTTTACGTTACAGCCTTGTTCTAAAATTAAATAAATAGTTTTTACGCTCATCAATCTACACAAAATACCCCATAATGACATCACAATACCCAATAATGACATCACAATACCCCATAATGACAAAGCAAAAACAGTTTTTTTTTACATTTTAGCAATTGTATATATATTCTTTTTACTGAAATATTAAATTTACATAAGTATTCAGACCCTTTACTCAGTACTGTGTTGAAGCACCTTTGGCAGCAATTACACACTTGAGGCTTCTTGGGTTTGACGCTACAAGCTTGGCACACATGTATTTGGGGAGTTTCTCCCATTCTTCTCTGCAGATCCTCTCAAGCTCTGTCAGGTTGGATGGGGAGCGTTGCTGCACAGCTATTTTCAGGTCTATCCAGAGATGTTCGATCAGGCTCAAGTTCGGGCTCTGGCTGGGCCAATCAAGGACATTCAGAGACTTGTCCTGAAGCCACTCCTGTGTTGTCTTGGCTGTGTGCTTTGGGTCGTTGTCCTGTTGGAAGGCAAACCTTTGCCCCAGTCTGAGGTCCTGAGAGCTCTGGAGCAGGTTTTCATCAAGGATCTCTCTGTACTTTGCTCCGTTCATCTTTGCCTCAATCCTGACCAGTCTCCCATTCCCTGACGCTGAAAAACATCCCCACGGCATGTTGCCACCACCATGCTTCACCGTAGGGATGGTGCCAGGTTTCCTCCAGACGCGACGCTTGGCATTCAGGCCAAAGAGTTCAATCTTGGTTTCATCAGACAAGAGCATCTTGTTTCTCATGGTCTAAGAGTCCTTTAGGTGCCTTTTGGCAAACTCCAAGCGGGCTGTCATGTGCCTTTTACTGAGGAGTGGCTTCTGTCTGGCCACTCTACCATAAAGGCCTGACTGGTGGAGTGCTGCAGAGATGGTTGTCCTACTGGAAGGTTCTCCCATCTCCACAAAATAACTCTTTACCTCTGTCAGAGTGACCATCGGGTTCTTGGTCACCTCCCTGACCAAGGCCCTTCTCCACCTATTGCTCAGTTTGGCCCAATCGGCCAGCTCTAGGAAGAGTCTTGGTGGTTCCAAACTTCTTCCATTGAAGAATGATGGAGGCCACTGTGTTCTTGGGGACCTTTCATGCTGCAGGCATTTTTTGGTACCCTTCCCCAGATCTGTGCCTCGACACAATCCTGTCTCGGAGCTTTGGGGGCAGAGCTCATTAAAATAATAGCCAGTGTGTAGAATAATACCCAAATATGCAAAGGAGGATATTGGATATTTCTACCTTTGTGTACCTATTTAGTATACATCACCATGAAGAGAATGACATTCATATCCATAATGATGTATTACTGTGTAGTACAGATCAGTGACCCATGATGCAATTCTCTCACTGGGTGTAAATCCACTTCACTTACTGTAGATCAAAAACCAAAAGAGATTTTTTCAAAACTCAAGGTATGATGTCATCGATGACACCACATTCTTTCTGCAAACGTCTTGGGAATCTTAATTCAGAGCAAATATTTAACAGAGTTTTTGGAATGCGTTGACAAAAAATGAAAGGAGATTTTAACAAAATTCTGTTACCAAACTTTGCATCTGTACAGTTCTTTCAGTAAAATGTGTTTCTGTAAAATATTCAGTGTACATTGTTAAAAGTAGTCCTTGTGCATAGAGTTATATGGTTTGTTAAAGTTTAAATCAATGTTTTTTGTTTGACATCCGTTTTAAGTGAAAAATCTGAATCAGCGCAATTCCGTTACTGTGTAGAGAATGGGGGTGTGCTCACCTCACCAAGTTAAATACCCCTGTACATTTATTTATGTTTTTTAATCTTTATTTAACTCAGTTAAGAACAAATTATTGTGTTCCATGACAGCCTAGGAACAGTGGGTTAACTTCCTTGTTCAGGGGCAGAACAACATATCTTTACCTTGTCAGCTCAGGGATTTGATCTAGCAACCTTATGGATACTGGCCCAATGCTCTAACCACTAGGCTACCTTGACTCTGTACCGGTACCCCCTGTATATAGCTTCGCTATTGTTATTTTAATGCTGCTCTTTAATTATTTGTTACTTTTATTTTTTTTTAGGTATTTTTCTTAAAACCGCATTGTTGGTTAAGGGCTTGTAAGTAAGCATTTCACTGTAAGGTCTACACCTGTTGTGTTCGGCGCATGTGACAAATACATTTTGATTTGATTTGATTTAAATGACTTCCTGGTTACCGTGTAGAGAATGTGGGTGTGCTCACCTCACCAAGATAAATGACTTCCTGGTCCCTAGTGGTGATGCAGCTCCTCCAGTCCAAAACAGCCATGCTGTCGTACAATACATTTGGCCCGTATTCACAAACAGTATCAAAGTGCTGAACAAGTGTAGCCTTTAAGACCACAAGGAATAAGATTCAATTATTGAGGAAAGATCTGATTTACTATGATTGTCTTACCTAGACATCTTAAGATTAATGCACTAAATCTACATGTATTTTAGAAAAGGATTCTGTTTTTACATCAGCAGTCAGTTGTGACAAAGTGCTTTACAGAAACCTGACCCCCCTGAACGTGACCACAGTGGTCAGGAAACACTCCCTACAAGGCAGGAACCTGGGAAGAAACCTAGAGAGGAGCCAAGCTCCGAGGGGTGGCCAGTCCTCTTCTGGCTTATCAGGAGTCAATCCTATGTGCTTCCTGGGTGGCAGAACATGAAGTCCTTTAAACTCCCTTTAGGGTTCCATGATCCGTGATGTCACAACATTGTTAGGTGCGGCGGCCATTGTGTCTCAGGGCATAATCGGTTTCATGTGAGGAGCATTAGAAACAGCAGGCTTTGGAGTGAACTGACCGGAGGAGGGGAGAGGTCAGAGATCAGGACGGCTCTGCTGCTCCTGCTCAGTTCCCTTCCCACACGCAGAGTACGTCCCAAATGGCACCCTATTCCCTATGTAGTGCACCAATATGGGCCCTTGGAGCTGGTCCTCCGGGGACAAATAACTGTCTGTTGGCTTCAGTTCTTGCATTTGAATCAGACTGGCTTCTACAGTGGCAACAGTATAGTCTCATATAAATGTGTTGACTCTGATGCCTGATACACACCACAGAGATAACCCTGTGTTATGCCGGCTCGGATACTGTCTTTTCACATCATCCTTTCCACTATGGTGGATACATGGTGGTGACTGTTACATTCAATCAGTGACATTACAGCCAGAGACACAACGACCAGCTAGACAGACTGCATCCCCACAGGGCTCAGGTCAAATGTAGTGCACTATATAGGGAATAGGGTGCCATAGAGCTCTGGTTAAAAGTAGTGCACTATATAGGGAATAGGGTGCCATAGGGCTCAGGTCAAATGTAGTGCACTATATAGGGAATAGGGTGCCATAGGGCTCTGGTTAAAAGTTGTGCACTATATAGGGAATAGGGTGCCATAGGGCTCTGGTTAAAAGTAGTGCTATTTTGGAGGCACCCTATAAACCACTACAGTAAATGCATGTCATGTCAATTTACAGTCAAGTTTCTAGAGAATAAAAAACAACGACAAGCTCTTTTTTAAAAGTCGTTCCGCAGTCTCTTTTTCACCTCATTTAACACCTGATTTACATCATATAAAAGGCACATCTCAACAGGTAATCCAGGTCAGTCATGACATCACAAGTGGAGGGGTTCTGTTCCTCTATTGTTCCTCAAGCAGAGGGGTGAAGGTCGATGACATCAGAGAGCACCGGCAGATCAACTCCTTGAGTGGCCTACTGCAGTTCTGTCTAAAAAAATATATTGTGTTTACGTCTATCAGCAACGTTTATTGTTGTCAGGGAAACAACAGAACATTATAAGCCGGAGCAGAATTCTACTGTCTGCTTATCTGAAAAGTTAACAATGATCGACATGTTACTGTAGCTGTGTTGAATGTCTGTAAAGGTTTGCGGTAGATAGAACTTCACTGCCCGGCCCTAGCAGTCATACATTCTGTACCTAATGATTTTTTTTTCTTATTGTTTTAACAGAAAAACGATAAAACAATGACTGTTTAAACGTTAAGAAAATGTTTCCATTTGTCACACCCCTACTTGGGATATCACTTTTCAACAGGAAAAGTTGTAAAAAATAAATAAACCCCAGCTGCAGGACATCTTTAAGAGGGTCCACTCCGTTCTGTTACCATCATAACATAACACACCCCTCTGGTTACATCACAAATAATCCCTCACTGTTATGGAACAGAATTTATTTGGTTAATTATCTCTCCCTCTCTCTCTCTCTCTCTCTCTCTCTCTCTCTCTCTCTCTCTCTCTCTCTCTCTCTCTCTCTCTCTCTCTCTCCATCTCTCCCTCTCTCTCTCTCTCACTTCCAATACAAGTCACATGCGTAATTTCAGCTAGGAATGAGTATTGGTTGTTTAGAAGTGTAAATTCTACTGAACCAGTTTGATTTCTCCTTCTATTGTTTTGTGACATGAAACTATCCAGGCTTACAACCGCAGTGAATAGCCTGCTATGGCTCTCTATCAAAGTGCCAGATATTTCTGGCATCTACGCATACTGTAGTTCCACGTATTTTCAGCGGTTGGGCCGAACAGAGAGAGCACCACAGACAGACACTGCATCCATTGATTAATCTCCGCGGCAATGACATGACAACCCAGCGAGGGACTGCTCAGAGCAACAGTAACCCGACGGGTCTGGATCATTGACATACAAAGGTTCTGGAACAGAAAGAGAGAGAGGGAGAGAAATAGAGAGGGGGGGAGAAAATATATATATATATATAGAGAGAGAGAGAGAGAGAGAGAGAGAGAGAGAGAGAGAGAGAGAGAGAGAGAGAGAGAGAGAGAGAGAGAGGAGTGTGTGTGTGTGTCTCTCTCTCTCCCACTGTGTCTCTCTGTTCTCTGTGTTCATGGCTCTAAGTCAAAAACAGTGATTTGAGATCCACTGGCAAGACAGCGTAAAACTGGAGATGTGCTCATTGCCAATAAATGACTGTCGCTTCCATTGTGTCTTCCACGCGCACACACACTCACACACTCTCTTACCTTACATCATTCTTAGCACAGCGCTATAGATGGGTTAGCTGACAACGTCACAAAAACGTCACAAAAACAATGTGCTTCAATTGGGGCAGAAGTCTTTGTGTCGTTGGGTTTCTGGATGGCCAGATGGCGACCAACAATGACAAGAAACTGCCATGTGGGGAATTGTAAGTGACTCGTTTCAGCTAGTTTCATCTTGTTCTCGATACCATACCTTGTTTTGAGGTGTTTTGACTGATTTCATGTCAATGCTAATATGGCTAAAATTACACTGGTTAACTAACCAAGTCACAGTGGGGTACAACATCTCCAATGCCTTCCTTATAAATCCACTCTGTTCCCTCTATCACTCTGTTCCCTCTATCACTCTGTTCCCTCTATCACTCTGTTCCCTCTATCACTCTGTTCCCTCTATCACTCTATTCCCTCTATCACTCTATTCCCTCTATCACTCTAATCCCTCTATCACTCTGTTCCCTCTATCACTCTATTCCCTCTATCACTCTATTCCCTCTATCCCCTCTATCACTCTGTTCCCTCTATCACTCTATTCTCTCTATCACTCTATTCCCTCTATCACTCTGTTTCCTCTATCACTCTATTCCCTCTATCACTCTGTTCCCTCTATCACTATATTCCCTCTATCACTCTGTTCCCTCTATCACTCTATTCCCTCTATTCCCTTTATCACTCTATCACTATGTTCTCTCTATTCCCTCTATGACTCTGTTCCCTCTATCACTCTGTTCCCTCTATCACTCTGTTCCCTCTATCACTCTATTCCCTCTATCACTCTATTCCCTCTATCACTCTATTCTCTCTATCACTCTGTTCCCTATATCACTCTGTTCCCTCTATGACTCTGTTCCCTCTATCACTCTGTTCCCTCTATCACTCTATTCCCTCTATCACTCTGTTCCCTCTATCACTCTATTCCCTCTATCACTCTATTCCCTCTATCACTCTATTCCCTCTATCACTCTGTTCCCTCTATCACTCTATTCCCTCTATCACTCTGTTCCCTCTATCACTCTGTTCCCTCTATCACTCTATTCCCTTTATCACCCTATTCTCTCTATCACTCTATTCCCTATATCACTCTGTTCCCTCTATCACTCTATTCCCTCTATTCCCTTTATCACTCTATCACTATGTTCTCTCTATTCCCTCTATCACTCTGTTCCCTCTATCACTCTATTCCCTCTATCACTCTATTCCCTCTATCACTCTATTCCCTCTATCACTCTGTTCCCTCTATCACTCTGTTCCCTCTATCACTCTATTCCCTCTATCACTCTGTTCCCTCTATCACTCTATTCCCTTTATCACCCTATTCTCTCTATCACTATGTTCCCTCTATCACTCTGTTCCCTCTATCACTCTATTCCCTCTATCACTCTATTCCCTCTATCACTCTGTTCCCTATATCACTCTGTTCCCGCTATCACTCTGTTCCCTCTATGACTCTGTTCCCTCTATCACTCTATTCCCTCTATTCCCTTTATCACTCTATCACTATGTTCTCTCTATTCCCTCTATCACTCTATTCCCTCTATCACTCTATTCCCTCTATCACTCTATTCCCTCTATCACTCTATTCCCTCTATCCCCTCTATCACTCTGTTCCCTCTATCACTCTGTTCCCTCTATCACTCTGTTCCCTCTATCACTCTATTCCCTCTATCACTCTAATCCCTCTATCACTCTGTTCCCTCTATCACTCTATTCCCTCTATCACTCTATTCCCTCTATCCCCTCTATCACTCTGTTCCCTCTATCACTCTATTCTCTCTATCACTCTATTCCCTCTATCACTCTGTTTCCTCTATCACTCTATTCCCTCTATCACTCTGTTCCCTCTATCACTATATTCCCTCTATCACTCTGTTCCCTCTATCACTCTATTCCCTCTATTCCCTTTATCACTCTATCACTATGTTCTCTCTATTCCCTCTATGACTCTGTTCCCTCTATCACTCTGTTCCCTCTATCACTCTGTTCCCTCTATCACTCTATTCCCTCTATCACTCTATTCCCTCTATCACTCTATTCCCTCTATCACTCTATTCTCTCTATCACTCTGTTCCCTATATCACTCTGTTCCCTCTATGACTCTGTTCCCTATATCACTCTGTTCCCTCTATCACTCTATTCCCTCTATCACTCTGTTCCCTCTATCACTCTATTCCCTCTATCACTCTATTCTCTCTATCACTCTGTTCCCTCTATCACTCTATTCCCTCTATCACTCTATTCCCTCTATCACTCTATTCCCTCTATCACTCTATTCCCTCTATCACTCTATTCTCTCTATCACTCTATTCCCTCTATCACTCTGTTCCCTCTATCACTCTATTCCCTCTATCACTCTGTTCCCTCTATCACTCTATTCCCTCTATCACTCTGTTCCCTCTATCACTCTGTTCCCTTTATCACCCTATTCTCTCTATCACTCTATTCCCTCTATCACTCTGTTCCCTCTATCACTCTATTCCCTCTATTCCCTTTATCACTCTATCACTATGTTCTCTCTATTCCCTCTATCACTCTATTCCCTCTATCACTCTGTTCCCTCTATCACTCTATTCCCTCTATCACTCTATTCCCTCTATCACTCTATTCCCTCTATCACTCTGTTCCCTCTATCACTCTATTCCCTCTATCACTCTATTCCCTCTATCACTCTGTTCCCTCTATCACTCTATTCCCTTTATCACCCTATTCTCTCTATCACTATGTTCCCTCTATCACTCTGTTCCCTCTATCACTCTATTCCCTCTATCACTCTATTCCCTCTATCACTCTGTTCCCTATATCACTCTGTTCCCTCTATCACTCTGTTCCCTCTATGACTCTGTTCCCTCTATCACTCTATTCCCTCTATTCCCTTTATCACTCTATCACTATGTTCTCTCTATTCCCTCTATCACTCTATTCCCTCTATCACTCTATTCCCTCTATCACTCTGTTCCCTCTATCACTCTGTTCCCTCTATGACTCTGTTCCCTCTATCACTCTGTTCCCTCTATCACTCTATTCCCTCTATCACTCTGTTCCCTCTATCACTCTGTTCCCTCTATCACTCTGTTCCCTCTATCACTCTATCACTCTGTTCTCTCTATCAATCTATTCCCTCTATCACTCTGTTTCCTCTATCAATCTATTCCCTCTATCACTCTATTCCCTCTATCACTCTGTTCCCTCTATCACTCTGTTCCCTCTATCACTCTGTTCCCTCTATCACTCTATTCCCTTTATCACCCTATTCTCTCTATCACCCTGTTCCCTCTATCACTCTATTCCCTCTATCACTCTGTTCCCTCTATCACTCTATTCCCTCTATCACTCTATTCCCTCTATCACTCTATTCCCTCTATCACTCTATTCCCTCTATCACTCTGTTCCCTCTATCACCCTATTCCCTCTATCACTCTATTCCCTCTATCACTCTATTCCCTCTATCACTCTATTCCCTCTATCACTCTGTTCCCTCTATCACTCTGTTCCCTCTATCACTCTATTCCCTCTATCACTCTATTCCCTCTATCACTCTATTCCCTCTATTCCCTCTATCACTCTGTTCCCTCTATCACTCTATTCCCTCTATCACTCTATTCCCTCTATCACTCTATTCCCTCTATCACTCTGTTCCCTCTATCACCCTGTTCCCTCTATCACTCTGTTCCCTCTATCACTCTATTCCCTCTATCACTCTATTCCCTCTATCACTCTATTCCCTCTATTCCCTCTATCACTCTGTTCCCTCTATCACTCTATTCCCTCTATCACTCTATTCCCTCTATCACTCTATTCCCTCTATCACTCTGTTCCCTCTATCACCCTGTTCCCTCTATCACTCTATTCCCTCTATCACTCTGTTCCCTCTATCACTCTGTTCTTTCTATGGACACACACCTGCAGCTGGGTTCAAGTACACTTGTTGACCTGTCCATAGAGCTCTGGCACCTGCTGAATCAGTTAACCATAAGGTGCTATAGGCTACCGCCAAAAGTAGTACACTATATAGGGAATATGGTACAATTTGGGACAGTAAACAGGTGCCTGCACAGCGTCGTTATTTGTGCTATTACGCAGTAAGAAACACGTGTCCTAAATCAAGTGTTTTGTGGTTGTTGACGTTCACTTGGCAACATTATGTCTTTACTGTCTGGATCATGGACATGTAACTGACGCTTACCTCCAATACTGCTCAGAGTGGCCGTCCGAGACCTGGAGAGCGAACACACCACCGACAGGAGCCAGAAGATCCCCCTGCCAGACGCCCTCATGTTTCGGCTCTGGTCTCACAGTCGTACCGGCAGGCTTTGGTCCTGGGTCCTAGGTTTTAACGTAAAGGTCCCGGTCTCAGCTGAGAGGCATCATCATGTGAAGAGGCTATAATCCCCGGTGATACCGTCAGTGTGTATTTAGATTCTTCCGTTCAGCGCGCTCAAGGAGAACGCACAATCCGACAACAATACAAGGAAATGTAATACACTGTTAAAATGTCTCTAAAATGAACAAAAATATAATATATATATATAATATAATATATTGTAATTGTTCGTTTGACTTGACTCACAGGCCAATGATAACGCAGTTTGGAGCTGTTGCCATAGCGTCGGCTGATGGGGATTTCTAATACATCGAATAAAAATCAAATAACAAATCGAATCAAATAACTCCACCAGGTTTCAGCGCACAGTCCAGTTAGTCATTTGAAGACAGAAACATTTAAAGAGCAGAAGAGCAAATACGGATTAAATATAAATATTGTTTATGTTATTTCTCACGAACTGCGTGCAAAGTAATACAAAGTTAGAAGACATTTATAGTGCCATCCTTTGGTAATAATGTCCATTCTGTATCTCGAGCTCTTTCGGTTTTATTCAGCACAAGACGTCTCTCTCTCAGTTCCGGTCCCCGTCGCTCGTGCTGTCCCGCTGTTGGTGGTGAAAAATAATTGAAACCGTCCGAATATAAAGCTTAACAAATATTCCCCGTGAACTAAATATGGAACAAATAAATAAAATCCCTCTCGACCTCCGATAAAAGAAATTCTACCTCTGGTAAAACTGAAACGACCACGGAATAGGAGGAAAGTGTAGATGTAAATTCGTTGTGACTGCACCGCCTGAAGAGCGCAGAGCAAAGCCAGTCTCGAGCCCCGCCCCACCGAGTGACACTGGAAACGACAACAGGTAAGGTCATGATGTCACGTGATCACATGAAGTTTATCACAGTACTTGTATAATAATACCAGTGTATATATATAACATCATGATAATAATATTTATATTTTATATTAGGCCATTATAATGTTGTAAATCCTGATAAATATATCATGTTAACAACGTGAGGCAATTTGGCTTTTATGACGTATACCTATTACTATTAGAATTTTGCCATCTAATAAAAAAGTGTCAATCAAAGACTGAATTTGAGAATATATATATTTCTTTATTTTAAATGACGTATTACTGTCTAGGCGTATACGTCTATAATGAAATGGGTTAACAAATACATAGGATTCCCTTTTGACTGAATCTAGACGTCTTTAATTTATTTACGTGTCTCAATTTAATCTGGTAATATTCCCGAGCACATGCAGGGCAAAACAAGGGTTCGTGACAGGACGATTGATGATTAGTGTCAACAGAAGTGTCAGATTAGCGCGTGCGACACAGTGTGTTTCACTGCTGTTGCGTCTTGGATAAATCCATTGAGGGTTTGCTACTTGTAAAGACTTTTCAGATCGGCCTCCATCTGTCCCCTCTCCTTCTCTCTCTCGCTCTAATCTGCGCGAGAACAACAACATCAGAGGGAGCGCGTGGGTGACTCGACTCGCAGGATTTCACAGGGCCACGGGGGCATGGGTGTAGACTAGTACCAGCCCCAAGGACAAAGGACAGGGTCAGGACACGGATTAATGTAACGGAGGAGGAGGAGAGGAGGAGAGGATAAAGGTGGGGAAATGATGAATAGAATAGAAATAGAGTTGAAGACATGAGAATCTGATGAATATATATACTGTTTTTACATTATAGTCATTTTTATTAAGACGTTTTTGAAATACTGCTATATTAACTGATTGGAAAGCCTATAGGCATACAGAATAAATGCACATAGGCAGGGGTGAATCCTAACCGTGATTTAAATCAAGTGTATACCTAGTCTCCCATCAGTGCTTAACTATGTGAAACATCTATTTGAATGGACATAATACCAGGAGACAGACACACACACTCTGCAGTGCATTCCCTGGTGAAGCATCAGCTAGCCCTACATCCTATAGCATGGGCATGAATTAGCGGCAGGAACCAATCAGGCACAGCG
Source organism: Brachymystax lenok tsinlingensis (assembly GCA_030435695.1). Lineage (NCBI taxonomy): Eukaryota > Metazoa > Chordata > Actinopteri > Salmoniformes > Salmonidae > Brachymystax > Brachymystax lenok. The sequence goes on along the minus strand of CM059811.1, from coordinate 7,986,523 downwards.
AGAGGTTTTTAAAGGGATTGTCACGGTTGCTTATCTGTCCTCCATGGCTGTGTCCTTGATGGAACCCTATTCCCTATATAGTGTTCTACTTTTGACCAGGGCCCATAGGGTAGTCCACTATGTAGGGGATAGGGTGGTGTTTGGGACTCAGCCCTCCATATTATTATTCAGCTCCTGGTGTGAGGAAGAGGCAAGCCGTGACCCTGCACTGGTCTGCTTAATGTAGAGGTGTGTGTGTATGTGTGTGTGTGTGTGTGTGTACCAGCCAGGGTTAACTCCCACCCTCCTGGTGGGGCGAGAGACATCTGAGTCGTCTCTGTTAATAATGTCTTCATGGAACCACTGGAGAGAGGGAGGGAGGAAGGGATGGGGAGGGAGAGAGGAAAGGCTTGAGGGAGGAAGGGATGGAGGGAAGAAGGGGTGGAGGGAGGGAGGAAAAGATGGAGGGAGGGATGGGGGAGAGAGGAAGGGATGGAGAGAGGGAGGGGGTGGAGAGAGGGATGGAGGCTGAGAGAATGGGATGGAGAGAGGGATGGAGAGAGGGAGGGAGGCTGAGAGAATGGGATGGAGAGAGGGATGGAGAGAGGGAGGGAGGCTGAGAGAATGGCAGGGAGGGGAAGATGGCTGTGTTTCTGTACAGCACTTTGTGACATCTGCTGATGTAAACAGGGCTTTATAAATACATTTGATTGATTGACGGGAGATTGTGATGGAGAGAGAGTGGGCAGTGTAGAAAGAAGAGGAGGGAGGGAGCAGAAAATGGCTATGGAAAGATTGCATGTCTGTGGGGACCATGAAGGGGGACTATGAAGGGGTTAGAGAAACTGTGTGGAGGGGACAGAGACCTATGACAGAGACTGACTGCCTAGCTCTCCTCTCTATTGGGTCAGCCCCAGACAGAGACCTACGACAGAGACTGACTGCCTAGTTCTCCTCTCTATTGGGTCAGCCCAAGACAGAGACCTACGACAGAGACTGACTGCCTAGTTCTCCTCTCTATTGGGTCAGCCCCAGACAGAGACCTACGACAGAGACTGACTGCCTAGTTCTCCTCTCTATTGGGTCAGCCCCAGACAGAGACCTATAACAGAGACTGACTGCCTAGCTCTCCTCTCTATTGGGTCAGCCCCAGACAGAGACCTACGACAGAGACTGACTGCCTAGTTCTCCTCTCTATTGGGTCAGCCCCAGACAGAGACCTATAACAGAGACTGACTGCCTAGCTCTCCCCTCTATTGGGTCAGCCCCAGACAGAGACCTATAACAGAGACTGACTGCCTAGTTCTCCTCTCTATTGGGTCAGCCCCAAACAGAGACCTATAACAGAGACTGACTGCCTAGTTCTCCTCTCGATTGGGTCAGCCCCAGACAGAGACCTATAACAGAGACTGACTGCCTAGCTCTCCTCTCTATTGGGTCAGCTCCAGACAGAGACCTATAACAGAGACTGACTGCCTAGTTCTCCTCTCTATTGGGTCAGCCCCAGACAGAGACCTATAACAGAGACTGACTGCCTAGTTCTCCTCTCTATTGGGTCAGCCCCAGACAGAGACCTATGACAGAGACTGACTGCCTAGCTCTCCTCTCTATTGGGTCAGCCCCAGACAGAGACCTATGACAGAGACTGACTGCCTAGCTCTCCTCTCTATTGGGTCAGCCCAAGACAGAGACCTACGACAGAGACTGACTGCCTAGTTCTCCTCTCTATTGGGTCAGCCCCAGACAGAGACCTACGACAGAGACTGACTGCCTAGTTCTCCTCTCTATTGGGTCAGCCCCAGACAGAGACCTACGACAGAGACTGACTGCCTAGTTCTCCTCTCTATTGGGTCAGCCCCAGACAGAGACCTATAACAGAGACTGACTGCCTAGTTCTCCTCTCTATTGGGTCAGCCCCAGACAGAGACCTATAACAGAGACTGACTGCCTAGCTCTCCTCTCTATTGGGTCAGCCCCAGACAGAGACCTATAACAGAGACTGACTGCCTAGTTCTCCTCTCTATTGGGTCAGCCCCAGACAGAGACCTACGACAGAGACTGACTGCCTAGTTCTCCTCTCTATTGGGTCAGCCCCAGACAGAGACCTACAACAGAGACTGACTGCCTAGTTCTCCTCTCTATTGGGTCAGCCCCAGACAGAGACCTATAACAGAGACTGACTGCCTAGTTCTCCTCTCTATTGGGTCAGCCCCAGACAGAGACCTATGACAGAGACTGACTGCCTAGCTCTCCTCTCTATTGGGTCAGCCCCAGACAGAGACCTATAACAGAGACTGACTGCCTAGCTCTCCTCTCTATTGGATCAGCCCCAGACCTAGTAGTGAACTTGTCTGTCTCCGGCATCAGTACATCACTGGGGCCAAGCTTCCTGCCATCCAGGACCCATATACTAGGCGGTGTCAGAGGAAGGCCCCAAAAAATTGTCCCAGACTCTAGTCACCTTAGTCATAGACTGTTCTCTCTGCTACCGCACGGCAAGTGGTACCAGAGCGCCAAGTCTGGGACCAAAAGGCTCCTTAAACAGCTTCTACCCCCAAGCCATAAGACTGCTGAACAATTAATCAAATGGCCCCCAAACTATTTATATTGATCCCCCTCTGTGTATTATCTATGCATAGTCACTATAGAAATGACCTCTAACCTGTACGTACCCCCGCACATTGACTGGTACCGGTATAATACAGCCTCGTTATTGTTATGTCATTTTCTAGTGTTACTTTTTTAGTAAATATTTTCTTAACTCTATTTCTTGAACTGCGCTGTTGGTTAAGGGCTTGTAAGTAAGCATTTTACTGTAAGGTTGTATTCAGCGCATGTGACTAATAAAGTTTGATTTGATTTGACGAGAAGAGGGAATGGTTTGATTATTCATCCATCTATCTATCCATCATCCAACTCTATACGCATTTATCCATCATCCAACTCTATACTCATTCATCCATCTATCCATCATCCAACTCTATACTCATTCATCCATCTATCCATCATCCAACTCTATACGCATTCATCCATCTATCCATCACCCAACTCTATACACATTCATTCATCCATCTATCCATCACCCAACTCTATACGCATTCATCCATCTATCCATCATCCAACTCTATACGCATTCATCCATCTATCCATCATCCAACTCTATACGCATTCATCCATCTATCCATCATCCAACTCTATACGCATTCATCCATCTATCCATCACCCAACTCTATACGCATTCATCCATCTATCCATCACCCAACTCTATACACATTCGTTCATCCATCTATCCATCACCCAACTCTATACGCATTCATCCATCTATCCATCATCCAACTCTATACGCATTCATCCATCTATCCATCACCCAACTCTATACACATTCATTCATTCATCTATCCATCACCCAACTCTATACGCATTCATCCATCTATCCATCATCCAACTCTATACGCATTCATCCATCTATCCATCACCCAACTCTATACGCATTCATCCATCTATCCATCATCCAACTCTATACGCATTCATCCATCTATCCATCACCCAACTCTATACACATTCATTCATTCATCTATCCATCACCCAACTCTATACGCATTCATCCATCTATCCATCATCCAACTCTATACGCATTCATCCATCTATCCATCACCCAACTCTATACACATTCATTCATCCATCTATCCATCACCCAACTCTATACGCATTCATCCATCTATCCATCACCCAACTCTATACACATTCATTCATCCATCTATCCATCACCCAACTCTATACGCATTCATCCATCTATCCATCATCCAACTCTATACGCATTCATCCATCTATCCATCACCCAACTCTATACACATTCATTCATTCATCTATCCATCACCCAACTCTATACGCATTCATCCATCTATCCATCACCCAACTCTATACACATTCATTCATCCATCTATCCATCACCCAACTCTATACGCATTCATCCATCTATCCATCATCCAACTCTATACGCATTCATCCATCTATCCATCACCCAACTCTATACACATTCATTCATTCATCTATCCATCACCCAACTCTATACGCATTCATCCATCTATCCATCACCCAACTCTATACACATTCATTCATCCATCTATCCATCACCCAACTCTATACGCATTCATCCATCTATCCATCACCCAACTCTATACGCATTCATCCATCTATCCATCATCCAACTCTATACGCATTCATCCATCTATCCATCACCCAACTCTATACTCATTCATCCATCTATCCATCACCCAACTCTATACGCATTCATCCATCTATCCATCATCCAACTCTATACACATTCATCCATCTATCCATCACCCAACTCTATACACATTCATCCATCTATCCATCATCCAACTCTATACACATTCATTCATTCATCTATCCATCACCCAACTCTATACGCATTCATCCATCTATCCATCACCCAACTCTATACTCATTCATCCATCTATCCATCACCCAACTCTATACTCATTCATCCATCTATCCATCATCCAACTCTATACTCATTCATCCATCTATCCATCACCCAACTCTATACGCATTCATTCATCCATCTATCCATCACCCAACTCTATACGCATTCATCCATCTATCCATCACCCAACTCTATACGCATTCATCCATCTATCCATCACCCAACTCTATACGCATTCATCCATCTATCCATCATCCAACTCTATACTCATTCATCCATCTATCCATCACCCAACTCTATACGCATTCATCCATCTATCCATCACCCAACTCTATACGCATTCATCCATCTATCCATCACCCAACTCTATACGCATTCATCCATCTATCCATCACCCAACTCTATACTCATTCATCCATCTATCCATCACCCAACTCTATACTCATTCATCCATCTATCCATCACCCAACTCTATACTCATTCATCCATCTATCCATCACCCAACTCTATACGCATTCATCCATCTATCCATCATCCAACTCTATACGCATTCATCCATCTATCCATCACCCAACTCTATACGCATTCATCCATCTATCCGTCATCCAACTCTATACGCATTCATCCATCTATCCATCACCCAACTCTATACGCATTCATCTATCTATCCATCACCCAACTCTATACGCATTCATCCATCTATCCATCACCCAACTCTATACTCATTCATCCATCTATCCATCACCCAACTCTATACTCATTCATCCATCTATCCATCACCCAACTCTATACTCATTCATCCATCTATCCATCACCCAACTCTTTACGCATTCATCCATCTATCCATCATCCAACTCTATACGCATTCATCCATCTATCCATCACCCAACTCTATACGCATTCATCCATCTATCCATCACCCAACTCTATACGCATTCATCCATCTATCCATCACCCAACTCTATACGCATTCATCCATCTATCCATCACCCAACTCTATACACATTCATCTATCTATCCATCACCCAACTCTATACTCATTCATCCATCTATCCATCACCCAACTCTATACTCATTCATCCATCTATCCATCACCCAACTCTATACGCATTCATTCATCTATCCATCACCCAACTCTATACGCATTCATCCATCTATCCATCACCCAACTCTATACGCATTCATCCATCTATCCATCATCCAACTCTATACGCATTCATCCATCTATCCATCACCCAACTCTATACGCATTCATCCATCTATCCATCATCCAACTCTATACGCATTCATCCATCTATCCATCACCCAACTCTATACTCATTCATCCATCTATCCATCACCCAACTCTATACGCATTCATCCATCTATCCATCACCCAACTCTATACACATTCATTCATTCATCTATCCATCACCCAACTCTATACTCATTCATCCATCTATCCATCACCCAACTCTATACGCATTCATCCATCTATCCATCATCCAACTCTATACGCATTCATCCATCTATCCATCACCCAACTCTATACGCATTCATCCATCTATCCATCACCCAACTCTATACGCATTCATCCATCTATCCATCATCCAACTCTATACGCATTCATCCATCTATCCATCACCCAACTCTATACGCATTCATCCATCTATACATCACCCAACTCTATACTCATTCATTCATCTATCCATCTGTGGTACACTGTTCTAATTTGTTTTCAATCAGATGGAGGGAGGATTGGATAGGATGAGGGAGGAGGAGGAGGGAAGAAGGGATAGGCTGAGGGAAGAGGAGGAGGGAGGAGGAGGGAAGAGGGGATAGGATGAGGGAGGAGGAGGAGGGAGGAGGAGGGAAGAGGGGATAGGATGAGGGAGGAGGAGGAGGGAAGAGGAGGAGGGAAGAGGGGATAGGATGAGGGAAGACACTGGGACTAGAGGCTGTTGGATAAACAGCTGGATAAAGAGCTGCCCCAGCCTTCTCTCTACAGAATAGCCTGAGAGTTCATATCTGCTGTACACGTCACACACATGCCGCAGGTACGCACATATGCAAGCACACACACACACACACACACACACCTCAAGATTGCCAATCTACACCATACTGGGTCCGGTGCTATTGCAATCTGCCTGGGGAAGTTGATTCATTCAGTGCTATGTGTGGGTGGTGGGGGGTTCTGGTTGTGCGTGTGTGTGTGACAGAGCTGGATGGGAAAATTCAATGAGTCACTTTTACCTGCTGTGTTGTAAGGGTCAGACTCCCCTCTATGACTCGTCACTCTAATCACCTCTGAGTCATCTGTCTTCCGGTGAGATATAGAACCCAACCTGCCCCTCTGAGAAACACCTCTAGCAGCAGAGTTAAGCTTAATTTCCACCCCTAGCAGCAGAGTTAAACTTAATGTACACCTTAGCAGCAGAGTTAAGCTTAATTTCCACCCCTAGCAGCAGAGTTAAACTTAATGTACACCTTAGCAGCAGAGTTAAGCTTAATTTACACCCTTAACAGCAGAGTTAAGCTTAATTTCCACCCTAGCAGCAGAGTTAAGCTTAATTTACACCCCTAGCAGCAGAGTTAAGCTTAATTTACACCCCTAGCAGCAGAGTTAAGCTTAATTTCTGCTTCTGTGGTGTCTACTAGTACTAAAATATGTCTACCATCTGCTCCTGTCTGCACATGTCTGCACGGGCTCCGAAATAGCTACATCCACAGGACGCTTTTCCAAGGAGGCAGACGTGCGATTAAAGCAGTAAGGTCAGACAACCATTGTATGTAGTGATGTGGGATTAGGGCTGTTATGGTGACCGTATTACCGCCACACCGGCGGTCACGAGTCATGGCGGCAGTCAAAGTATAGCCCACCTGGCTGGCATGAAAATGAACCACGGGAAAAACATCTTCCATTCGCTATTATAGTGCATAGATCACATGTATTTTTCCCCTGCCCCTGTTTCCAGATGATAGGGTGCATGATAAATCAAAACAAATTTCACTTGTACATCATTTAGTATATGTAAAGACAAGATAAAACAATCTTAAGAACAATCTGATTGGTGACAATATTAGCCTTTCGCTTGTGAATGATGCCCAAGGCAAGAAACTGAATTTTTTTTGGCGCCCATCAAATCATAGTCGGACACCTCATGTAGCCCAGCCCATAGACCTATATGTTTTGATAAGGTTTGTATCACAACTAAAGTGGACAAATAACTTCTTAAAATTAAGCACATTAATCCGCTTTACAAGGGGTGTAGAGCCTTACTGGCATACATACGCAGAGAGTGAGTTTCAAGTTTGGGGAGGATAATTTTCACCATAAAAATGCACATTTATATAAAAACATCACATGCATAATCGCATTTGCAGTCAGTTTTGAGAATGGTGTTTTCTCACTAATTGATTGCATTTTAGAACATTCGCGCTTATAGCCTACTGCCGTGTGCGCATTGCTGCACTTATAATGTGAAGAAATAGCCTAATAGTTTATCAACATTTTAAGCTAAACGTTCTAATCTGTTGCGTTATTCTCATTGCTTAAAATATATTTTTTTTTATGCTAGTGGTTGTATTAATTTGGGATCGATCGCATCCCACAACTGTCCCAGACTATGTTTGGAATATTTATATTTTTCTCAATATAATAGGTCAACCTTTGTACTATGGGGGATAGTAGATTGACATAAGCTACCTACTGTATGTCAGTATACTATCCACATAGTGCAAAAATTGATAGGCTATTGCTTTTGCTGTTTGTTAGGCCGACTCATCTTCTTGGCAGACGAATGTGGACAGTTCTTCCAATATCTTCAATGTGCGCCTCGGGATTGGATATGAACACACGCAGTTACGTCCCAGATGTGTCTGTCTTCACTTGTAGCCTGTGAGAAAGTCCCGATCACGTGATGGGCAGAGAGAGCCATGTGAGTTAGTGAGAGGCTGCGGAGCTCGCAGCCAGGAGAAGGGAATTATAATTATTACATTCAAACCAAGGGCATAATGGCCACTGGCTGCAAAAAGCATGGGGCATCAAGGCCACACAAAAGGGATGCTGACGGGAAATTCGAGGAATTATCAAGTGCTTGTCAAATTGTGAATGAGATACTGATGAAGTGTGTACAGAAAAACAAAAAACAAAGCAGAACTCATGCCTTTCAAGGCACTTTTTTCAAATCATCATTAGAGTCGCATCATGCAGCCTTAGAATGTATTAAAAATACATATAGCCCAATGTTTGTATCACAACCTAAGTTGCATAAATAACTACAGTGAGGGAAAAAAGTATTTGATCCCCTGCTGATTTTGTACGTTTGCCCACTGACAAAGAAATGATCAGTCTATAATTTTAATGGTAGATTTATTTGAACAGTGAGAGACAGAATAACAACAAAAAAATCCAGAAAAATGCAGGTGAAAAATGTTATGAATTGATTTGCATTTTAATGAGGGAAATAAGTATTTGACCCCTCTGCAAAACATGACTTAGTACTTGGTGGCAAAACCCTTGTTGGCAATCACTGAGGTCAGACGTTTCTTGTAGTTGGCCACCAGGTTTGCACACATCTCAGGAGGGATTTTGTCCCACTCCTCTTTGCAGATCTTCTCCAAGTCATTAAGGTTTCGAGGCTGACGTTTGGCAGCTCGAACCTTCAGCTCCCTCCACAGATTTTCTATGGGATTAAGGTCTGGAGACTGGCTAGGCCACTCCAAGACCTTAATGTGCTTCTTCTTGAGCCACTCCTTTGTTGCCTTGGCCGTGTGTTTTGGGTCATTATCATGCTGGAATACCCATCCACGACCCATTTTCAATGCCCTGGCTGAGGGAAGGAGGCTCTCACCCAAGATTTGACGGTATATGGCCCGTCCATCGTCCCTTTGATGCAGTGAAGTTGTCCTGTCCCCTTAGCAGAAAAACACCCCCAAAGCATAATGTTTCCATCTCCATGTTTGACGGTGGGGATGGTGTTCTTGGGGTCATAGGCAGCATTCCTCCTCCTCCAAACACGGCGAGTTGAGTTGATGCCAAAGAGCTCCATTTTGGTCTCATCTGACCACAACACTTTCACCCAGTTGTCCTCTGAATCATTCAGATTTTCATTGGCCAACTTCAGACAGGAATGTATATGTGCTTTCTTGAGCAGGGGGACCTTGCGGGCACTGCAGGATTTCAGTCCTTCACGGCGTAGTGTGTTACCAATTGTTTTCTTGGTGACTATGGTCCCAGCTGCCTTGAGATCATTGACAAGATCCTCCCGTGTAGTTCTGGGCTGATTACTCACCGTTCTCATGATCATTGCAACTCCACGAGGTGAGAACTTGCATGGAGCCACAGGCCGAGGGAGATTGACAGTTCTTTTGTGTTTCTTCCATTTGCGAATAATCGCACCAACTGTTGTCACCTTCTCACCAAGCTGCTTGGCGATGGTCTTGTAGCCCATTCCAGCCTTGTGCAGGTCTACAATCTTGTCCCTGACATCCTTGGTGAGCTCTTTGGTCTTGGCCATGGTGGAGAGTTTGGAATCTGATTGATTGCTTCTGTGGACAGGTGTCTTTTATACAGGTAACAAACTGAGATTAGGAGCACTCCCTTTAAGAGTGTGCTCCTAATCTTAGCTCGTTACCTGTATAAAAGACACCTGGGAGACAGAAATCTTTCTGATTGAGAGGGGGTCAAATACTTATTTCCCTCATTAAAATGCAAATCAATTTATAAAAATGTTCACATGCGTTTTTCTGGATTTTTTTGTTGTTATTCTGTCTCTCACTGTTCAAGTAAACCTACCATTACAATTATAGACTGATCATTTCTTTGTCAGTGGGCAAACATACAAAATCATCAGGGGATCAAATACTTTTTTTCCCTCACTGTATAAGTTTCTTGTTAATCGTTCAACACAGAATAGACGCATGTGCACACTCCCTTAAATCGTTTGGAGAAAATATCCTTTCTATTTTATTCAGCTATGTTCAATAACCCATGGTGGGTTATTGTTTGTAGTTGTGTGTGTACCTGCATGTGCCACACCTGCGTGGCGGTTCGTTCTTTGTTTATTGTTTTTTTTTGCCAGTTTGCAGTTAATTAAAGTATGTATACTGGAAACCTCACTGCGTCTTGGTCCGCTCCATCAACAAACCGTGACACTAACATAAGGACAACTCAGAGTATGCTATTCTGTTCTTCTGAAATAGACTACATTTTCTTCATATCATGCTTCTTTAGACCTGTCTAAAATAAAAATTTTGGGATGGTGTAGGCTACAGTGCATTCCCGGAAGTATTCAGAACCCTTCCCTTTCTACACTTTGTTACGTTACAGCCTTATTCTAAAATTGATTAAATAAACAATTTTCCTCATCCATCTACACACAATACACCATAATGACAAAGCAAAAACAGGTTTTTAGAAATGTGTGCAAATGTATTACAAATAAAAAACAGAAATACCTTATTTACATAAGTATTCAGATCCTTTGCTATGAGACTTGAAAATTGAGCTCAGGTGCATCCTGTTTACATTGATTATCCTTGAGAATTAATTACCTCAACTAACCTGTACCCCTGCACACTGACTCGGTACCGGTGCCCCTTGTATATAGCCTCGTTATTGTTATTCTTATTGTGTTACATTTTATTATTACTTTTTATTTTTGTCTACTTGGTAAATATTTTCTTAACTCTTCTTGAATTGCACTGGAAAGGCACACACCTGTCTATATAAGTAGACAGTGCATGTCAGAGCAAACACCAAGCCATGAGGTCGAAAGAATTGTCCGTAGAGCTTCGAGACAGGATTGTGTTGATTTCTGCAGCATTGAAGGTCCCCAAGAACACAGTGGCCACAATCATTGTTAAATGGAAGAAGTTTGGAACCACCAAGACTCTTCCTAGAGCTGGCCGCCCGGCCAAACTGACCAAACAGGGAAGAAGGGCCTTGGTCAGGGAGGTGACCAACAACCCGATGGTCACTCTGATAGATCTCCAGAGTTCCTCTGTGGAGATGGGAGAACCTTCCAGAAGGACAACCATCTCTGCATCATTCCACCAATCAGGACTTTATGGTAGAGAGGCCAGACGGAAGCCACTCCTCAGTAAAAGGCACGTGACGGCCCGCTTGGAGTTTACCAAAAGGCACCTAAAGGACTCTCCGACCATGAGAAACAAGATTGTCTGGTCTGATAAAACCAAGATTGAATGGATTTATTAGACTTTTTAAAATGTGGAGGTTCCAGAGGTCTGCGTCAGCGGCTTGTAGTCTGTGTAGAAGCCAGGAGATGCTAAATGTGTTTATGTTAATTAGCCGTCGAATACCGCAAGTTTTTTTCACCGGCTGACAAAATGTCATGACCGCCACAGCCCTATGTGGGATCACTCTTCTTTCAGACCCTTGCTTATTTCATGTTATGAATATTTCTGTTTAAAAGTGCATAAATAAAATACAAGATCAAATACATCATCTACTTAGATTTAACGGTGTGTCTAGACTAATTATCCATCATGTGTTTGATGCTATGAGAAATCTCAGTAGAAGAGGAAGGGACAGATGGAGCTATCAATTATAGACAAGATGCCCTCTATAAGAGTAAATAGATAAGACACACACACGCACACACACACACGCACGTGCGCACGTGCACGCGCACACACACACACACACACACACACACACACACACAGACACACACAGACACACACACACACAGACACACACACACACACACACTTGTGTTTAATATAATGTATGCAATCTGAAATATGACCCAAATACCAGTCCTATATCCCTAACGCTTCGTACCGTTTGTGTGTGTGTGTATGTTTGTGTGTGTGTGTCCATCCTATCCCGACGTTCACGGATGGCATTCCGCCCATCCCAATGCAAATGTACCCATAATCCTGTTAACTGTCTTTAATAGATAGAGAGAGAGAAAGAAAGAGAGAGATATGGTGGGAAGAAAGAGGGAAAGCGAGATGGGAGAGAGGAGGAGAGAGAGAGAAGGAGAGAGAGAGCGAGAGAGAGAGAGAGCGAGAGAGAGAGAGAGAGAAAGAGAGAGAGAGAGAGAGGAGGCTAGTCCAAAGCCTGGAGGCTTGGTGTGAAACAGAATGTTAACTAAATTGTTTTGTCTTCTGAGGAAAATATTCTGAGATGCAGAGCAATGCTTCAATCTGCCAAACCCAGATTTATTTTCTGTTATAAATATTTGATTACTAAGATTAATATTAGGAGATCTGACCCCTTTAATCAGTTATAAAACACAGAAACACATTCAAAGCCTCTTTTCAGAGAAATCACACAGTATTTTGGAGCCCTGGGGTGTTGCACCAGGGGGTAGAGAGAGAGAGAGTGTGTGTGTTTGGGGTGGTTATTTTGGGAGATCTGGAGCCATCTGGTTCAGGACTCTTGTGGCTAAAAGCACTTTCTATTAAACTGATTTATAATATAATTACTGATTTAACACCCATATGGTTTATCCCTAGTCTCTTTCCCTCCCTCGTTTCCTCTCCCTCTCTCCCTCTCTTTTAAGGGCTGTATTGGCACGGGGAAACATATGTTGCCCAAGCAAGTGAAGTAGATAATAAACAAAAGTGAAAAAAAAAATACAATAATTAACAGTAAACATTACACTCACAGAAGTTCCAAAAGAATAAAGACATTACAAATGTCATATGATGTGCAAATAGTTAAAGTACACAAGGGAAAATAAATAAACATAAATATAGGTTGTATTTACAATGGTGTTTGTTCTTCACTGGTTGCCCTTTTCTTGTGACAACAGGTGACAAATCTTGCTATTGTGATGGCACACGGTGGTATTTCACCCAATAGATATGGGAGTTTATCAAAATTGGACTTGTTTTCGAATTCTTTGTGGGTCTGTGTAATCTGAGGGAAATATGTGTCTCTAATATGGTCATACATTTCGCAGGAGGTTAGAAAGTGCAGCTCAGTTTCCACCTCATTTTGTGGGCAGTGTCCTTCTCTTGAGAGCCAGGTCTGCCCACGACGGCCTTTCTCTGTACATAGTCAAAGCTTTCCTTAAGTTTGGGTCAGGTAGCCTGCCACTGTGTACTCTCTGTTTAGGGCCAAATAGCATTCTAGTTTGCACAGTTTTTTTGTTAATTCTTTCCAATGTGTCAAGTAATTATCTTTTTGTTTTCTCATGATTTGGTTGGGTCTAATTGTGTTGCTGTCCTGGGGCTCTGTGGGGTCTGTTTGTGTTTGTGAACAGAGCCCCAGGACAAGCTTGCTTAGGGGACTCTTCTCCAGGTTCATTTCTCTGTAGGTGATGGCTTTGTTATGGAAGGTTTGGGAATCGCTTCCTTTTAGGTGGTTGTAGAATTTAACGGCACCTTTTCTGGATTTTGATAATTAGCGGGTATCGGTCTAATTCTGCTCTGTGTACATTATTTGTTGTTTTACATTGTACACTGAGGATATTTTTGCAGAATTCTGCATGCAGAGTCTCAATTTGGTGTTTGTCCCATTTTGTGAATTCTTGGTTGGTGAGCGGACCCCAGACCTCACAACCAATGGGTTCTATAACTGATTCAAGTATTTTTAGCCAGATCCTAATTAGTATGACAAATTTTATGTTCCTTTTGATGGCATAGAAGGCCCTTCTTGCCTTGTCTCTCAGCTTGTTCACAGCTTTGCGGAAGTTACCTGTGGCGCTGATGTTTAGGCCGAGGTATGTGTAGTTTTTTTTTGTGCTCTAGGGCGACAGTGTCTAGATGGAATTTGTATTTGTGGTCCTTGGAACTGGATCTGTTTTTTGGAACACCATTATTGTTGTCTTACTGAGATTTACTGTCAGGGCCCAGGTCTGGTAGAATGTCTTAAGCATGTGTGTAGAGAGTGTGACAGTCATGCGCAGGAGAGCAGAAATGAGTGAGCGAAAGCACTTTACTGAACAGAATAAAGTCACTGAACGCAAATGCGTCACAACAACAAAATGCGGCAGAACAAAACCCAATGAACAAACAAATCCAGCGCAAACCAGCCGGAACGTACCAGTGACAAAACAATCACACACACACAGACATGGGGGAAACCAGAGGGTTAAATACATGACAAGTAATGAGGGAATGACAACCAGGTGTGTGGGGGGACAAGACAAAACAAATGGAAAATGAAAAGTGAATCGGTGATGGCTCGAAGACCGGTGATGTCGACCGCCGAACACCACCCGAACGGTGGTGTTCGGTGGAAGTCGTGACATAGAATCTGTGCAGAAGATCTAAGTGCTGCTGAAGGCCCTCCTTGGTTGGGGACAGAATCAGCAAACAGTAGACATTTGACTTCAGATTCTAGTAGGGTGAGCCCGGGTGCTGCAGACTGTTCTAGTGCCTTCGCCAATTCGTTGATATATATGTTGAAGAGGGTGGGGCTTAAGCTGCATCCCTGTCTCACCCCACGGCCCTGTGGAAAGAATTGTGTGTGTTTTTTAATCAATTTTAACCGCACACATGTTGTTTGTGTACATGGATTTTATAATGTGGTATGTTTTTCCCCCAACACCACTTTCCATCAATTTGTATAGCAGACCCCTTAAAGCCAAATTGAGTCAAAAGCTTTTTGAAATCAACAAAGCATGAGAAGACTTGCTTGTCAATTAACATGTGCAGGGTGAATACATGGTCTGTCGTACGGTAATTTGTTAAAAAGCCAATATGACATTTGCTTAGTACATTGTTTTTACTGAGGAAATGTAAGAGTCTGCTGTTAATGATAATGCAGAGGATTTTCCCAAGGTTGCTGTTGACGCAAATCCCACAGTAGTTATTGGAGTCAAATGTCTCCACTTTTGTGGATTGGGGTGATCAGTCTTTGGTTCCAAATATTGGGGAAGATGCCAGAGCTGAGGATGATGTTAAAAGAGTTTTAAGTATAGCCAATTGGAATTTGTAGTCTTTATATTTTATAATTTCAATGAGGATACCATCAACACCACAGGACTTTGTCCCCCTGCGTGCTGAGGGTGTCAGGTTCTTGTCCAGTTCTGGCATTTAGGTCGCCACAGACTAGCACATGCCCCCAGGCCTGGAGATGATTGATTTCCCCCTCCAGGAGGGAGAAACTGTCTTCAGTAAAGTATGGGGATTCTAGTGGGGGGATACAGGAAGCACAGAGGAAGACATTTTTCTCAGTTAAGATAATTTCCTTTTGAATCTCTAGCCAAATGTAATATGTTCCTGTTTTGATTAATTCAATAGAATGAGTTATGTCTGCTCTATAGCAAATTAGCATACCCCCGAGTCCCTTCCCTGTTTCACATCTGGTAGTTTGGTGGATGGGACTACCAGCTCTATGTAACCTCTCTCTCTCTCTTTATTGGCATGGGAAACCTATGTTAACATTGCCAAAGCAAGTGAAGTAGATAATAAACAAAATTGAAATCAACAATACAAATTAACAGTAAACATTACACTCACAGAAGTTCCAAAAGAATAAAGACATTTAAAATGTCATATTATGTCTATATACAGTGTTGTAACGATGTGCAAATAGTTAAAGTACAAAAGGGAAAATAAATAAATATAAATATGAGTTGTATTTACAATGGTGTTTGTTCTTCACTGGTTGCCTTTTACTTGTGGCAACAGGTCACAAATCTTGTTGCTGTGATGGAACACTGTGGTATTTCACCCAGTAGATACGGGTGTTTATCAAAATTGGATTTGAAGTACCCTGAACTACATACAGTGAGGGAAAAAAGTATTTGATCCCCTGCTGATTTTGTACGTTTGCCCACTGACAAAGAAATGATCAGTCTATAATTTTAATGGTGGGTTTATTTGAACAGTGAGAGACAGAATAACAACAAACAAATCCAGAAAAACACATGAAAAATGTTATAAATTGATTTGCATTTTAATGAGGGAAATAAGTATTTGACCCCCCTCATGATGGTATTAAATAAAATCTCAATACGTGTAAATCTGTGGGACTACATTACTGTAATGGAGTGATATTTTGTATGAAGTGGACTAGCTATATTCCATAGATAACCATAAAGAGGAACTGACACTGTTCTAAAGTAATCAGTGATCAGATATCATAGCAAGAGGGATGGAGGGATTGAGGGTTATAATCAGTGATCAGATATCATAGCAAGAGGGATGGAGGGATTGAGGGTTATAATCAGTGATCAGATATCATAGCAAGAGGGATGGAGGATTGAGGGTTGATCAGTGATCAGATATCATAGCAAGAAGAATGGAGGGATGAGGGTTGATCAGTGATCAGATGATTGTCACCGCTACACATGCAGTTAACTAGTTAATAAATAAATACATTGTCTCATGTCTTTTTTTAATGTATTATTTTGTAATATTATTATTCTTTTTTTTACCCCATTTTCGTGGTTTCCAATTGGTAGTTACAGTCTTGTCTCATCGCTGCAACTCCCGTCTGGACTCGGGAGAGGTGAAGGTTGAGAGCCGTGCGTCCTCCAAAACACAACCCAACTGCTTCTTGACACAATGCCCACTTAACCCAGAAGCTAGCTATACCGATGTGCAGGAGGAAACATCGTACACCTGGTGACCGTGTACTGCGCCCAGCACTAGAGTCACTAGGGCGCGATGGGACAATGACATCCCTGTCATTGTCCCATCGCGCCACCCCATGGGTCTCCCGGTCTGGAGCCTGGACTCAAACCCAGACTCTCTAGTGCCACAGCAATGCAGTGTCTTGGACCACTGCACCACTCAGGAGGCCCACATTGTCTCATGTCTAAGATCAGCATTACATTCTTAAAAAAAGGTGCCATCTAGAACATAAAAGGGTTTTTTGGCTGTTCCCATAAGAGAACCCTTTGAAGAACCCTTGTTGGTTCCAGGTAGTGCTCTTTTGGTTCTAAGTAGAACCGTTTTGTGTTCCATGTACAAAACCCAAAAGGGTTTTCCATGGAACCAACAAGAGTTCTTCAAAGGGTTTTCTTTTGGGGACAGCTGAAGAACCCTTTTGAAACCTTATTTCTAAGAGTGTACAGATTATCACAATCTGTGTCATAACAATTACGCCCTTGATTCCTCCAATAATCTGCAATTATTCCTGTGAGTCAACACAGTCTCAAATCTCTCCAGTGTGTGTGTTCTGTTTCATTACTAAAGATCAATGGAGGTTCTTTAACAGTATGCTCCATGACAGTGTTAATCCCTGTAGCCCACTAACTAACAACACCTCTCAGTGTGTGTGTGTGTCTGTGTGTGTGTGTCTGTGTGTGTCTGTGTGTGTGTGCGTGTCTGTCTGTGTGTCTGTGTGTGTGTGTGTGTGTGTTAATCCCTGTAGCAGACGAACTAACAAAACCCTCTTAATGTAAGTGCTCACAACCTCCCTCCCTATCAGAAATCCCACCATGTACTCAATCGCAGCTTATAGCCCGCGCGCACACACACACACACACACACACACACACACACACACACACACACACACACACACACACACACACACACACACACACACACACACAGACACACTGACACACACACACGAAACAACAGCTCATGACATTGTCTATTGTCTCCCAACAGCCTGTGATAAATACACAAGGAACGTACACTAACCTGTAGAGCAGCCTGTGATAAATACACAAGGAACGTACACTAATCTGTAGAGCAGCCTGTGATAAATACACAAGGAACGTATACTAACCTGTAGAGCAGCCTGTGATAAATACACAAGGAACGTATACTAACCTGTAGAGCAGCCTGTGATAAATACACAAGGAACGTATACTAACCTGTAGAGCAGCCTGTGATAAATACACAAGGAACGTATACTAACCTGTAGAGCAGCCTGTGATAAATACACAAGGAACGTACACTAACCTGTAGAGCAGCCTGTGATAAATACACAAGGAACGTACACTAACCTGTAGAGCAGCCCGTGATAAATACACAAGGAACCTACACTAACCTGTAGAGCAGCTATGCCTCTGCTGTATGTCTACAGAGATATGATGCAGTGGTAATAACACGATATGAACACCTCCAACTTCAAGGATCAGACCGTCGCTTTGTCGCTTTCTCTTCTCAAACACGCCTTTGTATTTTGGCACAGTCCATGGAAATACAGAAGGCGTATCTTTTAGTATCCTTCAGTTTTTCTGTCCCCATCATTTCAGATTTGCATATCTCGTTCATATGCATCGTCGCTGAAGTGCTTGCTACACACACACACAGCGATGCAAGGTCACATTTTGTATATTTCTAATTGCTACTAACCATATTTTTTTGGGGAAAACAGTGGAATTTTGGTGCCTTCTTCCCTTAATGTCCTGTACAAAAGTGCAGCCAGGGTCATCAAGCTCCATATTAGGACATATGACATCAAGCTCCATATAAGGGCACATGACATCAAGCTCCATATAAGGGCACATGACATCAAGCTCCATATAAGGGCACATGACATCAAGCTCCATATAAGGGCATTCCGTGATATTTCGATGTTGCATGGTCTCCCCACAGGTGCGTACATGCACAGTTGTTACCAATCTCCACTGCTGTGGCAGTCGGCTACATAAAATAATGATAGAAAATAATCAGAAATGTTTTAGGTGGAAAAGTACACAAAACTGATAGTACTTTGGACAAAATAGCTAATTTGTCCTTACACTTTCAGTAAAACAACAAATTTGTCCACACCGCAGATTTCTGAATCATGAGTTCACTGGCAACGGAGCAGAGCGAGGCCTGCATCCAGCAACGTCACAAGTCACGTGACCTGTTTTTGCAGCTGTTTCAGTACTACAGTCGAGAGCGAGAGGGGGAGAGGGCAAACGCCACTGAACTAGTTTCAATGTATTGATTCACTTGTGAGTTTCTCGATTTTGGGTAAACTTATCCTTTAATGAACGTAACCCCCACCCCTCACTCCGTCCTAACATTATTAAGACTCAATCAAGACTACTACCTCCTCGCCACCAAGAAGAAGCGGGGACTACATGAAGTGTGTGTGTCACGTGTGTTCCCTCTCCGGACCTCTAGGTCACCAGGCTGCTCGTTATGGCGCACACCTGTCACCATCGTTACGTGGCATCATGACACTCACCTGGACCATCACCTCCTTGACTACCTGCCCTTTATATGCCTCTCCCTTTGGTTTCTTCCCCAGTCGTCATTGTTGCTGTGTCATGTCAGTGCACTGTTCGTGTTTCTTGTTTTGTTCATTTATTTATTAAATGTATTCACTCCCTGAACTTGCTTCCCCGACTTATTTACATTGTGTCCCAAATGGCCTTTATAGAGTCTTACTTTTTACCAGAGAATAGGTTGCCATTTGGGAAACAGACAAGACATATATAGTATAACAGTATATATACTAAAACAGTGCATATATAGTATAGTATAACAGTATATATAGTATAACAGTGTATATATAGTTTAGTATAGTATACAGTGTATATACACTAAAACAGTGTATATATAGTATAGTATAACATTATATATAGGATAACAGTGTGTATATAGTTTAGTATCGTATAACAGTATACAGTGCATTCGCAAAGTATTCAGACCCCTTGACTTTTTCCACATTTTTATTACGTTACAGCCTGAATTTTTTTTAAATCCCCCCCTCATCAATCTACACACAATACCACATAATGACAAAGCAAAAACTGGTTTTTAAAAAGTTTTGCAAATTTATAAAAAATAAGTCACATTTACATAAGTATTCAGACCCTTTACTTAGTACTTTGTTGAAGCACCTTAGGCATCGATTCCAGCCTCGAGTCTTCTTGGGAATGACGCTACAAGCTTGGCACACCTGTATTTGGGGAGTTTCTCCCATTCTTCTCTGCAGATCCTCTCAAGCTCTGTCAGGTTGGATGGGGAGCGTCACTGCACAGCTATTTTCAGGTTTCTCCAGGTTTTCATCAATGATCTCATTCAGGCCAAAGAGTTCAATCTTGGTTTTAGCAGAACAGATCATCTTGTTTCTCATGGTCTGAGAGTCTTTAGGTGCCTTTTGGCAAACTCCAAGAAGCTGTCATGTCCCTTTTACTGAGGAGTGGCTTCCGTCTAGCCACTCTACCATAAAGTCCTGATTGGTGGAGTGCTGCAGAGATGGTTGTCCTTCTGGAGGTTCTCCCATCTCCACAGAGGAACTCTAGAGCTCAGTCAGAGTGACCATCGGGTTCTTGGTCACCTCCCTGACCAAGGCCCTTCACCCCCGATTGCTCAGTTTGGCCGGGCGGTCAGCTCTAGGAAGAGTCTTGGTGGTTCCAAACTTCTTCCATTTAAGAATGATTGTGACCACTGTGTTCTAATTTAATTTACCACAGGTGGACTCCAATCAAGTTGTAGAAACATCTCAAGGATGATCAATTGAAACTGAGCTCAATTTCGAATCTCATAGCAAAGGGTCTGAATACTTATGTAAATAAGGTATTTCAGTTTTTTATTTGTAATACATTTGCAAAAATTTCTAAAAGCCTGTATTTGCTTTGTCATTATGAGGTATTGTGTGTAGATTGCTGAGATTTTTTATATATTTAATCAATTTAAGAAAAAGGCTGTAATGTAAATCAAGGGATCTGAGTACTTTTCCGAAGGCACTGTATAAGCTATACCTCCTCCATACCAAGGAACACTAAGGAACACCAAGGTACACCAAGGAAAACCAAGGAACACAAAGGAAAACCAAGGAACACAAAGGAACACCAAGGAAAACCAAGGAACACCAAGGAAAACCAAGGAACACCAAGGAAAACCAAGGAACACCAAGGTACACCAAGGAACACCAATGAACACCAAAGAAATCCAAGGAACACCAAGGAAAACCAAGGAAAACAGCTCCATATAACAAGAAATTAAATCTTTAAAATTAATTAAATACTAAGTTAGTCTCATATCAGTCTTCTCTCTCTCTCTATCTGCCTCTCTTTCCACCAGTACCCTGGACAAGTGGTGAAAGACATCTCTCCCTTCTACCTTTCCCTAGTATCCCTACAGAGAAGTAGATGGAGCTAGAACAGGTATTTCTTTGTATTGAATTTTGTAGTTTTTATGTACAGATTCAGTGAATAAGGGATTGAGAGATAGATGGGAATGTTTGAACTCATGACCTCCAGGGGTCAGGGGTCAGTAGCACTAACAGTAGACCAGCCCCCGGCACAGAGGTGGAACAGTTGTAGCATCATCTTGAATCTCTCTCTTGTTGGATGAATTTGCAGTTTGTTGTCCACTTGTACATTAAACAAGCATTTTTTTAGGGGATCTTCCTGCCTCTAACTTTCTCACTCGTCATTATTCAGGATTCATTCAGAATTAATCGTAATCAAGGTAGTGTGTGGTGAATTTGCTGCAAACCTTTGGTGACAATAATATGCATTGCCATAAGTGGCAAACAGTTCACCAAAATTCTTTCAAGATTCTATTTCAATCTGTGGCAAACCTGTGGCAACAATATTTAATGCCACTAAAGGCAAACAGTTTACCAGAAGCTGTTTCTGGTGAACACATGAGTTCCAAGACCAGTAACCGTTGATGACCGATCAGGTGGATTGGAAATATCTGTTGGAAAATGGAAACCAAGCTATCAATTTAGCTACCTACCAAAGTCGTCCGGTGAGTGTCTAACTTCTTAATAAACTTCAAAATTGTGTTAGTTAATTGATGCCTGGTGAGCAATGTCATGTTTTATGGGATAGAGTTAAACCCATTATGTTGATACCAATCTGTCATCGGCACTGACTGGCTAGCGCTTAGCTAACTAGCTAGCTCTAGCTAACGTTAGCTCTAATATTTTTTTTAACAATTATTTGATAGCTAACTAATGCTTTTCCTAAACACATATGTTTAGGTGAATATGTTGCTGTCTTTTAATACCAATATGCATGTCAATATGCTAGTGTCACTGTTCAGTAGCATGTTAGCTAACACAGCTAAGGACATCAGAGCAAAACTGAACTTTTGCAGATGGATACCCTTTCCCTACCTGTGGTGTTGGAAGATACTGTATTGGGAAGAGGAGGAGGCTATCTCTAGGTCAGTGAGTCACTAAGAGGCTACCTCTAGGTCAGTGAGTCACTAAGAGGCTACCTCTAGGTCAGTGGGTCACTAAGAGGCTACCTCTAGGTCAGTGGGTCACTAAGAGGCTACCTCTAGGTCAGTGGGTCACTAAGAGGCTACCTCTAGGTCAGTGAGTCACTAAGAGGCTACCTCTAGGTCAGTGAGTCACTAAGAGGCTACCTCTAGGTCAGAGGTCACCTTCCTATATCTACCGTCTCTCACTCCCTCACTTACACTGCTGGTGTGTGTGTGTGTGTGAGAATGTGTGTCATTACAATGTTCATATTTTTCTTCATCTTTCTTCCTCTAGCTTCATTGACCCTGTATTACTACTGGTGTGAGTGAGTGAGTGTGTCAGTCTGATCATCATATCCCCCGCCCCTGTCTCCCCCTTTCTCTCCCTCTCCCCCTCTCTCCCCCTTTCTCTCTCCCTCTCCCCCCCTCTCCTTCCCTCTAGCTCCTCTTTGTTCAACCTTCATCATCATTGCTTTCTAAGACTTCAAACTCAGTCAACTTTTTTAATTCAATTCATCTCATTTATCATATCACTTGAAATTTGGATGAAGTTTGAGTTTTTTACTGGGACTTTCATACTGGCTGAGCTGATTTAAGGATTTCTTAAAATGAGAGACATTTAGGCTTTTAATCTTAATGGTATCATACATTGTCTGATTAAATTACTAAATTACGGTTTAGTCCCGCCACCGTAGAGTAGAAGTCGAGGGTGACTCTAAGCTTTCTCAACCTAGGTTTTTAAAATTTAATTTCCTCAACAAATATTTTTGCATGTTTAGTCAGTTGTGTGGAGAACATTCTGAATATTGCTGCGGTGCCAGAAGCCTTAACCCCAAAACAGACACACACACACACGCCCTGGGCATTCTTTGTCAGTCCCATCTCCATCCCTCCTTCAGTTGCTCAATGACACTAGCCCTCCCACAGCACCTGCTGCCCTCCACCTGTATCGGTCTGTTCCTTATGCGACTGGGCGCCATCTTGGATCCACAGTGAAGCCCTGGCTCAGAGCCAACATGGCAGATGGTCTGTCTGTTGCTGCCCTCAGGGTCCTAAAGCTCGGTTTTAACGTCAACATGGAAACTCAAGAGGTTCTCTTTCCCACCCTGTTACATCATCTCTCTCTCTCTTTAATTCAAAGGGGATTTATTCGCATGAGAAACGTGTTTATATTGCCAAAGCAAGTGAAATAAACAATAAACTAAAGTGAGTAGACACAAAACAACACCTCTCCATCTCTCTCGGGCTCTCTCCATCTCTCCATTCATCACTCTCTCAATCTCTCTCCATCTCTCACTCTCTAGTACTTACTCTTTCATTCTTGCATACTCTTCCATCCTCTTATCTTTCTCTCTTTCTCTTCCATCTCTAGCTATCATCCATCCACTCAGTCTACCTCTCCCCCTCCCCCTCCGGTCTCCCTCCCTGTGTGTGCATGTGGTTGCCATGGCAGCAATATGAGGCCACAGCGGACAAACAAAGCTTGGAGAGAGATAGAGACAGGGTCCTCTCATCTCAGTCAGAATCACATGGAGTGGGGGTGAGGAGAGGAGTGGGGCAGAGGGGAAAGAGGCTCCTACCTATCTGTTTCATGTCTCAGGTAGCACGCAAAATCCCACATGGATAGAATGCAAGAATTGACTAATATTTGCCATATTCAAATAATTCTCATGTGCCAACGCATCGCCGGTCCGCGCCAACGTATCGCCACGGTCCGCGCCAAGGTTACGCCATGGTGAACCTTGCACTCCTGTAGATCTGAAATAATTGAATATTGAAACTTGCCAGCCAACCAGAAAGTCAGGCATTCTTGAAAGTCAGGATTATCCCTGTACTGCAAAGAAACATTATATTTATTATGCAAGAAGCAGGCATTTAGAATGAAAATAGCGCCAGCCTGCCCTATGGGCGGTAAAGCATTGGATCTGGTTCATTTGATTCAATTCAACCTTTAAAGACTGCAACCATAGAAATACTTATTTATGGCTATTAGCAATACATTGTCAACTTCCTGTCTGGTTATTTTGCTCACTGTCACCCTGTTTACATATAGGGCAATGACATCACGTGCCCTGCGTATCTTCACAATTATTCAGCGATCATAATTTATTCTAAAAACACAGTTTCAATCATCATTGGTCACAATAAGGAAAGTTTAACAAAAGAAAAATCCACCTCTGTCGAATGCTAAAAATGTTGTAGATCTTTATAAAATGTATCCTATATCTGCCCTTTCCATTCCACGTGTTCCCAACGACTTTTTCTGCGACACTGCTTTTGTTGAATAAACCTTGATCAATGGAAACCTGCCTACTGTCTGTGATCTTCATCAGACAATTAGTCAGTATTAATAACCACTAAGCCGGCCTACTACTAATAATGTAGAAATATGACCGACATCATAGCCTTATTTAAACAAATAATGAATGTGTTAAGATATCAACATCATCCCACTGGGCAGAAATCTAATCAAATCAACGTTTATTTGTCACGTGCGCCGAATACAACAGGTGTAGACCTTACAGTGAAATGCTGAATACAACAGGTGTAGACCTTACAATGAAATGCTGAATACAACAGGTGTGGACCTTACAGTGAAATGCTGAATACAACAGGTGTAGACCTTACAGTGAAATGCTGAATACAACAGGTGTAGACCTCACAGTGAAATGCTGAATACAACAGGTGTAGACCTCACAGTGAAATGCTGAATACAACAGGTGTAGACCTCACAGTGAAATGCTGAATACAACAGGTGTAGACCTTACAGTGAAATGCTGAATACAACAGGTGTAGACCTCACAGTGAAATGCTGAATACAACAGGTGTAGACCTCACAGTGAAATGCTGAATACAACAGGTGTAGACCTCACAGTGAAATGCTGAATACAACAGGTGTAGACCTTACAGTGAAATGCTGAATACAACAGGTGTAGACCTTACAGTGAAATGCTGAATACAACAGGTGTAGACCTTACAGTAAAATGCTGAATACAACAGGTGTAGACCTTACAGTGAAATGCTGAATACAACAGGTGTAGACCTTACAGTGAAATGCTGAATACAACAGGTGTAGACCTTACAGTGAAATGCTTACTTACAGGCTCTAACCAACAGTGCAAAAAAACCACACAAAAAAACAGGTTGAATCAATGTTGTTTCCACGTCATTTCAACCCCCCCCAAAAAAATATATGTGATGATGTTGAATCAACGTGGAAAACTGATTGGATTTGCAAAAAGTGAGCATTAAGTATTTTTTACTTTCAACCTAAATCCATTGACATGGTGACATGTGTTGTTGATTTCACGATGAATTTCACGGTTATTTGACAACTCAACTATATGTAAATCAAAACTAGACGTTGAACTGACGTCTGTGCCCAGTGGGATATAGCCACAGTGAAAACGAGGACAAATGTGCTAAAATTCACATTAAAAGAGATAAACGTGATTACCATCAGAAGACTATCACCTGCACACACGCTATTCAACTGGAACGCTGGAATGTCTTTTTTTCTATTTATCTAACTAAATGAACAATCCACTTCCCTTCAGGGTAGAATCTGATAGAGGAACACATACAATTAATAGCCAATTAAAATATACCAGTAATGTGAGAGAGAGAGAGAGAGAGAGAGAGAGAGAGAGAGAGAGAGAGAGAGAGAGAGAGAGAGAGGCTAGTCCAAAGCCTGGAGGCTTGGTGTGAAACAGAATACAACAGAAATACCACAGTGTGCCATCACAGCAGCAAGATTTGTGACCTGTTGCCACAAGAAAAGGTCAACCAGTGAAGAACAAACACCATTGTAAATACAACCCATATTTATGCTTATTTATTTTCCCATTTGTACCTTAACCATTTGTACATCGTTACAACACTGTCTATATACATACTATGACATCTGTAATGTCTTTATTCTTTTGGAACTTCTGTGAGTGTAATGTTTACTGTTCATTTTTATTGATTATTTAACTTTTGTATATTATCTACTTCACTTGCTTTGGCAATGTTAACATATGTTTTCCATGCCAGTAAAGCCCCTTGAATTGAATTGAGAGAAAGAGAGAGAGAAAAAAAGAGAGAGCACTAGAGAGAGTGTGTGTGCTGGAACGGGCCACTCTTACGCAAATATAATTACTCCAATTAAATCACCCAGACCCCTCAGAGAGTGCTCTGGGACGTGTGTGTCTGTGTTTAGAACCTCCTCTAATGTACCCTTACCAGTCACTGTGCTGTTTTTAATATTTAATTCTGTGAGTAATATTTTCCCACCTGACCTCCATCAATTGTTTTTAAGCCAACGTAACATCAGTCTAATGTCAGTTAGGTTAATTATTTTATTTCAAATGTTAATTATATTGTGTATGTGATTGATGACGTTTGATATGTATTGTATTGAGCAGCAGAATCAGAACCTGCAGGGCCTTTTGTACATCATTTAGATGACTACTGCTAATGCTAATGCTAATGCTACTACTGCTACTGCAAATGCTACTACTACTGCTGCTACTACTACTGCTAATGCTGCTACTACTGCTACTGCTAATGCTAATGCTACTGCTAATGCTACTACTACTAATGCTACTACTACTGCAAATGCTAATGCTACTACTACTGCTACTGCTAATGCTACTACTACTGCTGCTACCTGTGCCGCTACTGCTGCCACCGCAAATGCTAACGCTACTACTTCTGCTGATTACCACTGCTAATGCCGCCACCACTGCCAATTGTGCTGGTTGCAAACGCCAATGCCACCACTACTACTAACCACTGCTGGTGTACCACCGCCCAGCTGGTGCTCGACAGCCGCCAACGGCTGGTGGCAACTGCTGCTAGCTGCAAACGGTGGCAGCTGCTGGTGCCAGCGGCAGCCACCACGCTGCGGCTGGTGCTGCTGTTAGCAGCTGACGCGACTGTTTGAACGTTGCACCACCGCCAACACCACTGCGCGACAACCACTCTGGTGGCTGTGCTGCTGGTGCTGGTGCTCAACACCACCGCTGTAGCCACCACCGCCGCCACCACTGCTGGTGCTGATGCTGCAACGCCACCAGCACCTTGCTGCAACAGCTGGCGCCGACCACCGCCAATTGGCAGCAGCGGCTGGTTGGTTGGCGCAAACGCTGGGTGCTCACCACCACCAGCCACCACATGCCACCGCCAGCTTAGCGCGCGGCGGCCACGTGTCGCTGCAGCTGGTGAAACGCTTAATGCACCACCGGCACGACCGCCACCGCTCTGCTGCAGCTGGCTGCATGCTGCTGGTGCTGCAGCAGCAGCATAGCGCTGGTGCTTGGCGGCAACCACCGATCACCGCGCGACTGGTTGACCACCGCCAACAGCTGCGCGACTGCGCGTCTGGTGTGCTGGTGCTGCTAACGCCATGCAGCGGCAGCAGCGGCAACAGCGGCGGCAGCTGGTGCTGATGCCAGCGGCAATACCAGCCGGCTACCACCAGCAGCGGTACCACGCGCCAAGTGCAGCGGCTGGTGCTAACGCGGCTGGTGCCGCCAACAGCGGCTGGTGCCGCCAACGCGCCGCCAACAGCGGCGTGGTGCTTAACAGCAGCCGCCACTACCGCTAGCAGCAGCAGCAGCACTGCGGCGGCTGCTGCTGCTGTCGCTAACGGTGCTGGTGCTGGTGGCAACTAACAGTGCCATGGTGCACCAGCTTGCTGGTGGCGGCAACCACCGCCGCAACAGCGGCAACAGCTGCCGCTGCCATTGCTGCTGCAGCGCAATACTACCGCTACCAACGCCGCTACCATCGCCAACGGTGGCAGCAATGCGCGGCTGATTAACCACCGCGAACAACAGTGCTGCGGCTGGTGCCAACGGTTTGCGACAGCGGCACATCTGGTGGCAATGCTCAGCTACGCAATACTGCTGCGCAACTGCTTGGCGCTAGCGATTGTGTGCTGCGGCTGCTAACGCCGCTGCTGCTGCGTTTGCTGGTGCTGCTGCTGCGGCTTAACGAGGTTCGTTACTGCTGCTGCTGCAACGCACTGAGTGCTGCTGCTCACGATCAATGCGGTGCTGAGTAATGCTGCTGATTAATTGCTGCTGCTGCTGGCAACGCACTGGAGATAATAACGCTAACGCTGCTGGATGATGCATCACCTGGGTTGAGGACGGACGGTGGCGTTGGTGAGCGGTGGTAGTAGCGGCATTAACGGCAGTGGTGAGTGGCGGCGTTTAGCAGTAGTGGTAGTAGCGGCGATGTACTAGTAGCAGTAGTAGTAGGCGGCATTGGCGGTAGTGGTGGTGCTTATTAGCAGTAGTTAGTATGCAGCATTAACAGCACCAGGCCTTAGATTTCAGTCCGCTGGTTTGTCACTGAACTTGAAGTCCCCCGGACGGAACTCCTGTTGCTATAACTAGCTCGATGTGTTTCCTGCCTTGTCCGTTGTCACTCTCAGTTTCGATTCCTTCTGGTAGAGATGTGGAGCTTTTGAGTTTTAAACTAGATCTACAGAACCTGGTGCAACTCTGCAGATGGTCGACATATACTACGTGTTCGTATTCCTTCTCTATTTCTGAACCACTACCCGGTCCAGTGAGATTTAACCCTGATACTACCCATCAGGGTTCCTTCTCTATTTCTGAACCACTACCCGGTCCAGTGAGATTTAACCCTGATACTACCCATCAGGGTTCCTTCTCTATCTCTGAACCACTACCCGGTCCAGTGAGATTTAACCCTGATACTACCCATCAGTAAGCGTCCTTTACCCTCCTTGGAGTGTAGTTAAACTCTGTGCGAGATCCTACGTTGCTGTGTCTGTCCTAAGTGATTAACTCAGTTCAATTCAGCAAGTGTCTTTAGTGAGGGTTCAATGGGTTAAGCGACCAATTCGCTTTACCACTGTCCCTCTTTTTATTTGAATATTTAGCACAAGTTCAATACAACAGCGTTTTATCCAATACCAACAGCCAATGCATACAGTTATTTTCTACGTATTCTCACTTCTATTTCCTACATCAGTTTACAGCGTGTCTAAGATGCATATCATATTTACCAGTTCTCGGTGTGTGATAAGTCCTTGAGAGCGTATAACAGATGGATTTCCTCAGGTCCACAGGGTCTATTCATTTGTAAGTCTAAACTCAGTGTTGAGTTTCTATCGCCTATACTGGATAGCTATGTCTTAGCTAAACTTTGTGCAGGTCTATACTCCCAGAGTCATTCACTCAACCAGTGTTCTAGAATTATAAGAGCGTTGAGTCATTAACTAGGTTCTGAGAGTTGGTAGTTCTCATGAGAGAACGATTAACTCGCCCTTGTTGTCTGACAGTCTCTTGTTTCTAGACTTAAAGGCGTCTTGTGATTTTAACTCAATAGAGTAGTGCTAAGACCGCTAAGTTTAGGTAAGAGCTTTAGTTAAATTAATAACGCCTGTAGATTATCGTTATCAATTGGTAACTATGTTCCAGTCAGAGATTCTTTGGTGGGACCTTAGTCCTGTAAGAGTCTGAGAGAACAATTTGTGACCCCTAACCTTGGGTTTGTCCATCTTATATACTCTTTAGTCTAAGTCCATTTCTTCTACTGGTGCCTGTGGCGCCCTATGGGCTTCTTCCTTACTATATATGGGCTTCCTCATTACTCTATGTTCATTTCCTTCATCAGCTCCAGCCACCCGTCTGGGTTGACTGGGGGTGATGAGTCACTTTCAGTTTGGTCCGAATACAGAGGTGCCACCACAGCCATATTTGAGTGCTTTGCGTCACCCTCTCCATGGCTTGGGATGTTCTTCCCCGCATCTCTAAGCTTCCTTTTCTTGGGGGCCTTAGGTGGGCCTAGGTATGCAATACCCAGGACCAGCCCAGAGGCCCCCTCCTGTATGCAAGCATACAGTGGGGTAAAAAAGTATTTAGTCAGCCACCAATTGTGCAAGTTCTCTCACTTAAAAAGATGAGAGAGGCCTGTAATTTTCATCATAGGTACACTTCAACTATGACAGACAAAATGAGGAAAAATAATCCAGAAAATCACATTGTAGGATTTTTAATGAATTTATTTGCAAATTATGGTGGAAAATAAGTATTTGGTCACAAACAAGCAAGATTTCTGGCTCTCACAGACCTGTAACTTCTTCTTTAAGAGGCTCCTCTGTCCTCCACTCGATACCTGTATTAATGGCACCTGTTTGAACTTGTTATCAGTATAAAAGACACCTGTCCACAACCTCAAACAGTCACACTCCAAACTCCACTATGGCCAAGACCAAAGAGCTGTCAAAGGACACCAGAAACAAAATTGTAGACCTGCACCAGGTTGGGAAGACTGAATCTGCAATAGGTAAGCAGCTTGGTTTGAAGAAATCAACTGTGGGAGCAATTATTAGGAAATGGAAGACATACAAGACCACTGATAATCTTCCTCGATCTGGGGCTCCACGCAAGATCTCACCCCGTGGGGTCAAAATGATCACAAGAACGGTGAGCAAAAATCCCAGAACCACACAGGGGACCTAGTGAATGACCTGCAGAGAGCTGGGACCAAAGTAACAAAGCCTACCATCAGTAACACACTACGCCGCCAGGGACTCAAATCCTGCAGTGCCAGGCGTGTCCCCCTGCTTAAGCCAGTACATGTTCAGGCCCGTCTGAAGTTTGCTAGAGAGCATTTGGATGATCCAGATGAGGATTGGGAGAATGTCATATGGTCAGATGAAACCAAAATAGAACTTTTTGGTAAAAACTCAACTCGTCGTGTTTGGAGGACAAAGAATGTTGAGTTGCATCCAAAGAACACCATACCTACTGTGAAGCATGGGGGTGGAAACATCATGCTTTGGGGCTGTTTTTCTGCAAAGGGACCAGGATGACTGGTCCGTGTAAAGGAAAGAATGAATGGGGCCATGTATCGTGAGATTTTTGAGTGAAAACCTCCTTCCATCAGCAAGGGCATTGAAGATGAAACGTGGCTGGGTCTTTCAGCATGACAATGATCCCAAACACACCGCCCGGGCAAAGAAGGAGTGGCCGTGAAGCATTTCAAGGTCCTGGAGTGGCTCTAGCCAGTCTCCAGATCTCAACCCCATACAAAATCTTTGGAGGGAGTTGAAAGTCCGTGTTGCCCAGCGACAGCCCCAAAACATCACTGCTCTAGAGGAGATCTGCATGGAGGAATGGGCCAAAATACCAGCAACAGTGTGTGAAAACCTTGTGAAGACTTACAGAAAACGTTTGACCTCTGTCATTGCCAACAAAGGGTATATAACAAAGTATTGAGATAAACTTTTGTTATTGACCAAATACTTATTTTCCACCATAATTTGCAAATAAATAAATAAAAATCCTACAATGTGATTTTCTGGATTTCTTTTTCTCATTTCGTCTGTCATAGTTGAAGTGTACCTATGATGAAAATTACAGGCCTCTCTCATCTTTTTAAGTTGGAGAACTTGCACAATTGGTGGCTGACTAAATACTTTTTTGCCCCACTGTAGCTACTTTTACAGTCTCTACTCCAAGCAGTACAGTGAGTAATTATATGTCCTGACTGGTTAGTACATTTCCAATTCAATTCCTGTGTACTCCTCTGTGGTTTTCTTAATCATTTACATGTCTAAGTTCAGCTCCTTCACCAAGCTTCTTCTGCATCTAGAGGCGGGGGGTGTATCCTGTTCTGGGACGCTCAGAAGCGCTACCATAACAGGACTCACTTCTGCCCATTTAGGACCTTCCTTATCCATTGCCTTTTGCTACACCCTCTCCATGGTATGGAAGGTCCGTACTTAGTTTCCTTTTTCTAGGTAATGGTGGTTGTCCTAGGTATGCAATACCCAGGACCAATCCTGTACCATCCTGTAAGCAAGCATAATTTTTATTTTCCTCATTACTCACAGTACAATGACTAACAAGGTGTCCAGACATATTAATACATCTCCAATTAAAATGTCCATGCCTGATCAAACTATAATATAATAATGCTACTACTGCTGCTACTAATGCTACTGCTACTAATGCTAACACTACTGCTACCAAGGCTGCTACCAAGGCTGCTACAACTACTACAAGACCTACTACTACTTATTTTGTTTCATGTTGCGTTTATATTTTTGTTAAGTATATATACCTACTACTACTACTGTTCTTTTCCAAATCTTTACTGAACAAGCAAATCACCTCAGGTCAAAGTCACACCATTGTTTGTTTGTTTATCGAACCTGAGCCTCTCTCTCTCTGCCAACCTCCCCAGGTCCGACAGGAAATGCCCCAACTCCACTTCCTTTGTCCTTCCTCATCCTTACTGACAGAGGTCAGAGTGTGTCGTCATTCATCATTATGTTTGACAGTTTAGAGTTCGTCATCTCAGCTCGGGAAAATGTGTTTGTAATT
The DNA here is from genome assembly GCA_030435695.1 of Brachymystax lenok tsinlingensis. NCBI lineage: Eukaryota > Metazoa > Chordata > Actinopteri > Salmoniformes > Salmonidae > Brachymystax > Brachymystax lenok. Next base: position 7,953,718 of record CM059811.1, on the reverse strand, counting down.
TTTGTTGTTACTAAGAATGCCCCTAGACACTGTTTCCCCTAGACACTGTTGCCCCTAGACACAATTGCTGTTAGATACTGACCTAAGAGGCAAGTTTTTGCATTTTCCCTTGTTCAAATAGAACCACTTCCTTTAAAATGAAATCCCTGGGGGAAACCTACAGGGGAATATGGGTCCGTTTTGGGACTGAACATTAGTCACGGTCGTTGCTGTTGTTGACACAGTGTTTACTGGCTATTCCTCCGAGCAGTAGGTCAGTGTGAGTATTTCTCCCACCTACTGCTGAACTGTTGTTTTTGGCACAAATCAAGCTGCTCACATTTAGGGGGAAGCGGAGGCCTTTAAATGTCATGAAACATTGATCGTACCACAGTGGACAGGAGGCCCACAGGCTGTTTTCAGGTTGGGTTTGTGTCAGAATAAAGACCAAAAAATACCTTTATTGTGAATTTAAAGGTCATATTTGCAAGAGAGAAATATGGGTGTGTTGTTTATTATCTGAGTCTTAAACGGAGACTTAATTTAGAAGACTTAATCCAAATTTGCTACAGGGGTGCCGTACTACTGTGGCTGACCCTGTAAAACAACACATTTCACTGCACCTACCTGGTGTGTGACAATAAAACCTATTTATTAGTATTTTTATGCCTGACCTTGGAGCCAATTCTTACTTTGCGGCTAGCCCATCTAGCGGAAACCGCTCAGCTCTGCCTCAAGTACAAGATTCATCCCAATAAACGTCAACCTGCAAATCCAACAACGAACGAGATGAGAGTCTGGAGTGTAAAACGTAGAATGATATGCATGACAGTGCAGCTGCATAAATTGTCAGAGGTTTCAGATATTTGATTACATGGTTTATGGTCACGGAATTGTGTTTCTGGATTTACTCATTTTAGATGGAATAACAGAGATGATTAGACTATTTTGGTGTCATTTTTTAAAGAGCTTGCCTTTTACACACACGAATGCACACACAAGCACACGCACACACAAAGTCAAGACAAATACATTTCTCAGCCCGTCTTCCATGCTTGTAAGACTCCATACCCCTCTAGCTCAGGGAGGTCCCATAGCGCTAAACTTAATCCCAACCCACCCATGCAAAATAATCTGATATTACCAAGAGCCTTAATCCAACCATGGGGACTAAACAGCCACACGCCCACACACACCTATAGAACTATTGACCCACACACCCTACTTCCACCTATGGATAAGCACTCCAATCCCCCAAAAAACAAGATATCATCCCTCCTCGTCTGCGACCAGACATGAGATTAGTAAACATAAAACAACCAACGGATTGAAATATGTTGACTTTCACTGTTTGGTTATTATGATGTGATTATGTAGAACACTCACACTTCCTAAAACATGTAATCCTACTATAATGTATAAGGGCCAGCTAGAAGCTCCAACCCCCTGGTGTTAGAAACAGTAATGCTCTTGCCAAAACGTTGTCTCACACACACACACACACACACACACACACACACACACTTCCGAAAACATGTAATCCCAAACCATCGTCTCAGCAGACAGTGGTCCTCTAAGCGTCTCAGGGTTCTGAAAAGACCAACAGCACAGCATGACAGAACACAAGCCTGTTCAGCTCACTGTTCTCATTCTAGAACTACCTGCTGCTCCCTGCATGGCCTGTTCAGCTCACTGTTCTCATTCTAGAACTACCTACTGCTCCCTGCATGGCCTGTTCAGCTCACTGTTCTCATTCTAGAACTACCTGCTGCTCCATGCATGGCCTGTTCAGCTCACTGTTCTCATTCTAGAACTACTGTACCTGCTGCTCCCTGCATGGCCTGGCTCAATGATTCTCACTCTAGAATGGCCTGCTGCTTTTGGCTTGAGGATTCTCATTGTGTCGTGGGACTGGTGAGACTGGCTGTATGACAAGAAAGTTGAAGACTATAGTATCTACTGTAGCGAATTTGGGCGGTATCCCCGAATTCTGTCAACCCCAACACTGTAGCCGTTATTCCAAGAGATCCAAAACTATTTATTTGGTCCGCTGTTGTTAAGGTCGCTACACTATCAACATCATTAGTGATTACTAATATTTCTTACCGATGATGACTACAATCAACATTTCTAATGCAACCTCAGCTTATGGTACTGTACATAACACACGACAATAAGCGTAGATGTCACACTGCTATAAAGGATTTGGAGACAGGCGCAGGAATACATAATAGGGGTTTTTAATACACCTAAAACAAACACATATACAAAACACTGGAATGTACCCAAACAAAAGAGCAAGGGAAAACCTCGTAGAACGACACGGGACGAGACCCGTAATACACAATGCACAAAACACAGAAGCTGAAACAACACATAGGTACTCACACGACCAACGGACATGGGAACAATAACCGACAAGGACAACGGGGAACAGAGGGCACATATATAACATACTAATCAGGGTGGATGGGAACCAGGTGTGTGTAATCAGACAAGACAGTCCGGGGTTGATGATAATGAATCAAGTTTAGTGAAGCCTAGAAGCCGGTGACGTCGACCTCCGGAACTGGTGAACAGAATGAGCAGCAGTACCGGGGGGATCCGTGACAGAACCTCCCCCCCCACGACCTCCCTCAATGTCCAGAAGCAGAGGCGGGGCGTACCTGGGTCCAGCCTCAGTGAAGGGACAAGGCACCACTGGCCTGAGGAGAGACACATGAAAGGTCGGGTTAATGCGGTAATCAACAGGGAGTTGTAAACGGTACGTTACCTCATTAATCCTCCTCAGGACTTTAAACGGCCCCACAAACTGTGGGCTCAGCTTCTGGCAGGGTAGGTAGAGGGGCAGGTTCCGGGTGGAGAGCCAGACCCAGTCGCCTGGAGAGAAAACAGGCGCTTCACTGCGGTGGCGGTCGGCCTGTTCCTTGTGCCGACGCACGGCCCAGTGGAGACGAGTATGTGCAGCGTTCCAGATCTCCTCAGCGCGCCGAAACCACTAGTCCACCACAGGAGCCTCAGTCTGGCTCGGATGCCAAGGTGTCAGGGCTGGCTGATACCCCAACACGCACTGGAAAATAGTGAGGTTAGTAGAGGAGTGGCGAAGGGAATTCTGCGCGTACTCCGCCCAAGGTAGAAAATCCGCCCACTCCCCCTGGCCGATCCTGACAGTAACACCTCAGCAAAATCCGCTCACCTCCTGATTGACCCTCTCCACCTGCCCATTAGCTTGAGGACGATACCCGGAGGTGAGACTGACCGTGACCCACAGGTGTTCCATGAACGCCTTCCATACACGTGAGGTGAACTGAGGGCCACGGCCTGGCACAATATCCTCCGGGATCCCGTAGTGCCGCGATGGTCCAGAACTCCGAGGTGCGAACTCCGAGGTGGTCCTAGATTCCTGGCGTTGTCGGAGTAGACGCTCGTAGGACTCGACCTCGGGTCCGCCCGTCTCCCAGATCGCGGCACCCCAGTCCAGAGCCCGTCTTGTCAGTGCCGAGATGACGGTGGCAACCCTGTCTCTTCCGGAAACAGCCTCGGCGTAGCGAGCGAAGTACAGGTCGCATTTGATCTGTGACAGTAGGTGTTGATTTGTTTACAATAACAGGAATTGTAGCTTTACTACTGTTAAGTGGTCATGGGATTTTTTCCTAGACATCTATTGTCTGGAGACAGATGTTATATACCTAAGCCTGTGTTTGTTGCCATGAAATCTGTGAGAGCTAGAGTTCCATCAGTCGGATTGACATGATAATACCTTGTTAGGTTTTAATATCTTAATACCTTAATATTGTATTGTGTTAGTGAGAATGGGATGCTTTCACTAACTCACGTCTAGACCTATATATGTTGTTGATATAGCATTAAGATGAATAATTATGATAAGCAGATTCATCCTAGGCCTATGTTGTTTGTAAACCTGGTCACAGAGCAAAACGTATAATATTTTACAAAAATCAGTCCCACTCCATTTAGTATAATATGTTTATGTTGGGTTACATTACATTGGCCTACCAATGTAATAGCGGTCGTACAATATAATAGGAATTGTCGGACGTATAATATGTTACAAATTACAATTTGCAATACGTTACGAATTTGCAATACGTATGATATGTTACGAATAAGGGTTGGGGTTAAGGTTGGGGTTAAGGTTAGGAGTTAGCTAACCCTTCCCCTAACCCTAACCTTAACCTAACATGCTAAGTAGTTGCAAAGTAGCTAAAATGTTTTAACTAGTTGCAAAGTTGCTAATTAAGTTGCTAATTAGGTAAAATACTCAAATATCAAATAAAATGTTATTGGTCACATACACATGGTTAGCAGATGTTAATGCGAGTGTAGCGAAATGCTTGTGCTTCTAGTTCCGACAGTGCAGTAAAATCTAACAAGTAATCTAACAAGTAATCTAACAAATTCACAATGACTACCTCATACACACAAATGTAAAGGGATGAATAAGAATATGTACATATAAATATATTGATCAGCAATGGCCGTGTGGCATAGGCAAGATGCAGTAGATGGTATAGAATACAGTATATACATATGAGATGAGTAATGTAGGATATGTAAACATTATTAAAGTGGCGTTATTTAAAGTGACTGGTGATACCTTTATTACATTTATTAAAGTGGCCAGAGATTTGAGTCTGTATGTTGGCAGCAGCCACTCAGTGTTAGTGATGGCTGTTTAAAAGTCTGATTGCCTTGAGATAGAAGCTGTTTTTCAGTCTCTCGGTCCCAGCTTTGATGCACCTGTACTGACCTCGAATTCTGGATGATAGCGGGATGAACTGTCAGTGGCTCGAGTGGTTGTTGTCCTTGATGATCTTTTTGGCCTTCCTGTGAAATCAGGTGCTGTAGGTATCTTGGAGGGCAGGTAGTTTGCCCCCGGTGATGTGTTGTGCAGACCACACTATCCTCCTGGAGAGCCTTGCGGTTGTGGGCGGAGCAGTTGCCGCACCAGGCAGTGATACAGCCCGACAGGATGCTCTTGATTGTGCATCTGTAAAAGTTTGTTAGTGTTTTAGGTGACAAGCCAAATTTCTTCAGCCTCCTGAGGTTGAAGAGGCCCTGTGGCTTGTTCTTCACCACGCTGTCTGTGTGGGTGGACCATTTCAGTTTGTCCGTGATGTGTATGTCGAGGAACTTAAAACTTAAAACCTTCTCCACTACCGTCCCGTCGATGTGTATGGGGGGATGCTCCCTCTCCTGTTTCCTGAAGTCCACGATCATCTCCTTAGTTTTGTTGACGTTGAGTGAGAGGTTATTTTCCTGACACCACACTCCGAGGGCCCTCACCTCCTCCCTGTAGGCCGTCTCATCGTTGTTGGTAATCAATCCTTTCACTGTAGTGTCGTCTGCAAACTTGATGATTGAGTTGGAGTCGTGCATGGCCATGCAATCATAGGTGAACAGGAAGTACAGGAGAGGGCTGAAAACGCACTGTTGTGGGGTCCCAGTATTGAGGATCAGCGAGGTGGAGATGTTGTTTCCTACCCTCACCACCTGGCGGCGGCCCGTCAGAAAGTCCAGGACCCAGTTGCACAGGGCGGGGTCGAGACCCGGGGTCTCGAGCTTAATAACAAGTTTGGATGGTACTATGGTGTTAAATGCTGAGCTGTAGTCAATGAACAGCATTCTTACATAGGTATTCCTCTTGTCCAGATGGGATAGGGCAGTGTGTAGTGTGATGGCGATTGCGTCGTCTGTGGACCTATTGGGGCGGTAAGCAAAGGTGATATTATGGTGATATGATCCTTGATTAGTCTCTCAAAGGACTTCATGATGACGGAAGTAAGTGCTACGGGGCGATAGTCATTTAGTTCAGTTACCTTAGCTTTCTTGGGAACAGTAACAATGGTGGCCATCTTGAAGCATGTGGGTACAGCAGACTGGGATAGGGATTGATTGAATATGTCCGTAAACACACCAGCCAGCTGGTCTGCGCATGCTCTGAGGACGCAGCTAGGGATGCTGTCTGGGCCGGCAGCCTTGCGAGGGTTAACACGTTTAAATGTTTTACTCACATTGTCCATGGTGAAGGAGAGCCTGCATGTTTTGGTAGCGGGCCGTGTCAGTGGCACTGTATTGTTCTCAAAGCGAGCAGAGACGTTGTTTAGTTTGTCTGGGAGCAAGACGTCGATATCCGCGACGGGGCTGGTTTTCTTTTTGTTATCCGTGATTGACTGTAGACCCTGCCACATACGTCTCGTGTTTGAGCCGTTGAATTGTGACTCTATTTTGTCTCTATACTGACGCTTTGCTTGTTTGATTGCCTTGTGGAGGGAATAGCTACACTGTTTGTATTTGGTCATGTTTCCAGTCGCCTTGCCATGATTAAAAGTGGTGGTTCGCGCTTTCAGTTTTGTGAGAATGCTGCCATCAATCCACGGTTTATAGTTAGGGAAGGTTTTAATAGTCACAGTGGGTACAACATCACCGATGCACTTGCTAATAAACTCGTTCACAGAGTCAGCGTATACATCAGTGTTATTATCTGAGCCTACCAGGAACATATCCCAGTCCACGTCATCAAAGCAATCTTGAAGCGTGGAATCCGATTGGTCAGACCAGCGTTGGATAGACCTGAGCACGGGTGTTTCCAGGTTTAGTTTCTGTCTATAGGTTGGGAACAACAAAATGGAGTCATGGTCAGATTTGCCGAAGGGAGGGCTTTGTATGCATCGTGGAAGATAGAGTAGCAATGGTCCAGAATGCTACTAGCCCGTGTCGCGCACTAAAGTTGTCCGTGATGAGATTAGAACACACAACCTTTGGGTTGCTAGACGTTTGCATTATACCATACTAAACTGGTCAAAATAATGTAACCTAACGTAAAGAAACATGTCATACTAAATGTATTGGCACAGATTTTAGTAAAATATAATATGTTATGCTCTGAGACCAGGCTGTGTTTGTTTGTAGCATTATGATTGGCACATTATTTATACCGGTAAACAGATTAGACTGGGTTCATGTGTTACATCTTAGATTTTGTTATGTTTATCTTGTTAAGTGAGCATGGCGTTATTATTATTATGATCATATATGTCTAGACGGATGCTGTTAGTAAAGTGGCATTATGATAGTGGTTATGGATGTATCCCTATAAGTAGATTGTTTTGGGGTGTGTCTTGTAGCCTGATTTTAATGTCTAGAGTGGACAGATGTTAGTAGGTATTACAATATGGGTTACAGATACTACTGGCACATCGTTTTCAAGTCATCAAGGGGTCATGGCGTCCATGGCTTTGTCCCTAATGGTACCAAAAGTAGTGCACTATATAAGGAAAAGGGTGCCAGCCCTTGTCAAAAGTAGTGCACCTATATAGGGAATAGGGTGCCATTTGGGACATGTTGGTGTAGGTTCTAGATGGCTGTTGTTAATAATGGTATTAGATGTTGTAGTAAACATCCATACTTAAGCGTGTGTGTCATGTAGACTAATAGCCAAGCAGGCTGTTATGAATAGAATACCAACGGAGGACTTCAGAAGATTGTGGTCATGGATCAGACTGTATCTTGAAGGTGGTTTTATCTTACACGTCTATACGGATATTCACGGTAATATTTATGATGTTGATAGATAACATTTAATTAGACAAATATCATAAAAAGGCCAAAAACCCTTTCAAGATATGATTAAAGCAATCGAATTAAGTGTTATTAAACTCAGAACCGTTGAAATGCTACTAATAGCATCCGTCAGACTAGACATACTAGATACTCCTCAAGTTCAGCATGCAAGACTCAATACAGACTTACAGTAAATGATACCACCCCTTCTCACTAACAATACACTACGGTTTATGGCAGTGGTGTAATGTACTTAAGTAAAAATACTTTAAAGTAGTATTTAAGTATTTTGGGGTATCTGTACTTTACAATTGACATTTTTGACTACTTTTACTTTTACTTCACTACATAACTAAAGAAAATAATGTACTTCTTACTACTTACATTTTCCCTGACACCCAAAAGTACTCGTTACATTTTGAATGCTTAGTAGGAAAATGGTCAAATTCACGCACTTATCAAGAGAACATCCCTGGTCATCCCTACCGCCTCTGATCTGGCGCTCACAAACACAAATTATTTGTTTGTAAGTTATGTCTCAGTGTTGGAGTGTGCCCCTGGCTATCCGTAAGTAAAGAAAAAAACAAGAAAAGGGTGCTGTCTGGTTTTCTTAATATAAGGATTTTTTTTAAAGGAAACTTTTAAGTTTGTGGAAATGTGAAAGGACTGTAGGAGAATGTAACACATTAGATCTGGTAAAAGATAATACAAAGAAAAAAAAACATTTTTCATTTTTCTCTTTTTACCATCATCTTTGAAATGCAAGAGAAAGGCCATAATGTATTATTCCAGCCCAGGTGCAATTTAGATTTTGTCCACTAGATGGCAGCAGTGTATGTGCAAAGTTGTAGACTGATCCAATGAACCATTGCAAAATGTTGTATCAAGACTGCCCAAATGTGCCTAATTGGTTTATTAATACATTTTGAAGTTCATAACTGTGCACTCTCCTCAAACAATAGCATGGTATTATTTCACTGTAATAGCTACTGTAAATTGGACAGTGCAGTTAGATTAACAAGAATTTAAGCTTTCTGCCAATATCAGATATGTCTATGTCTTGGGAAATGTTCTTGTTACTTACAACCTCATACTATTCACATCAGCCTACGTTAGATTAACCATCCCGTGGGGGGGGGCACCGATCCTGTAGAGGTTAAGTACATGTAAAACCAAATACTTTTAGTCTTTTACTCAAGTAGTATTTTACTTGGTGACTTTCACTTTAACTTGAGTCATTTTCTTAAGGTATCTTTATTTTTACTCAAGTATGACAATTGGGTACTTTTTCCACCACTTACCATCCCAAATCTTAACCTTAACCATCACGAGAGAAATGCAAAGCTGACCTTGGATCAGTGTCTAAATATTACCACTAAACTTAAATTAAATTCATATATAATGTGATAATATGCGTATAGCCTATTTACAATAATATAAGTCACCCACCGATACAATGGAATATAAGGTAGGGTGAGGACAATGGTTTGGTCCATTGGGTACACAGATGTCCACCATCTACAGTATATACGTATTGGATTAGTTTAAGGGACAATAGCACTGATTGGAGAAAACACTCAGCATATTGTGTTAGTGCTAACAAGCTAACAAGCTAACACACGCCATGTTGTCTGCATCCCATATGGAACCCTATTTCTCCATATAGTGCACTACTTTCAAACAGGGCCAATAGGGTTTGGGTCAGAACATACATACTTACATCAAATCAGATTTTATTTGTCACATGCGCCGAATACAACCTTGCAGTGAAATGCTTACTTACAAGCCCTTTTAACCAACAATGTTTTAAGAAGTTAAGAAGAAAAATGTGTTAAGTAAAAAACAGATAAGTAGAAAAATAGAAAATAAAAGTAACAAATAATTAAACAACAGCAGTAAAATAACAACAGCGTGGCTATATACAGGGGGTACCAGTACAGAGTCAATGTGCAGGGGCACCGGTTAGTTGAGGCAATTAAGGTAATATGTACATGTACATACATGGTAATCACACTGCATAGCTATCAGTGTTAGTTCTAACAGGCTGATTTAAGCTAGCACACAACATATGGTGTTAGCGCTAACAGACAGTTAGCAGATTTGCTAATGCATTGTAATGTGGTTCTCGTTAGCGTAGTGGATCAACACAGGGATAAGCGCTTGTGTGATGCCAGAGTCAGGGTTAGGGGGGTCAATGCCATTTCAATATTACAGTCCACTTGAAGTGGATTCAATAAAAGAAAAGTCTTCATTGAAAACTAATCCTACATGTTGATTTGTGAATTGGAATTTCAGTTCCATAATTGAAGAAATTATCAAACTGAAGATAAATAACATTTGTGAATTCGGGATGTCAATGAATTTCCTGAATTCCCTGGTTTCAACCTGGTGAATGTATGACTTCATAAAAGGGGGACAAAGATAAACAGGGGCATTATGGATAAGTGGCGCAGTCAGAGTAGAGAACAAGGTGTGTGTGTGCCTCCGTGTGTGTGTGTTGATCCGTGCGTGCATGCTTGTCTGTGGTAGGGTGGTCAAATATATTTCCATAGTAACTCAGTTAAATGTTTCAGTTGCCACCAGTGACACCCCTCCAACCACTGACCTTCAACTAACCAATGGTGTAATCCCTGGGGGGCTCCTGACAGACACACACTCTGAAGACTGAAATTTCCACTGGAGACACCTCTCATTCTGACCTTAAAGCAATGGTATAATCCCAAGAGGGGACGAGGGGGTGTTCCTACAGTATGTTCGCATTACGCCCCCTCTTTCCCCTTTCACCGCCCCTCTTGAATAGAACCAGCCCCCAACCTCTCTTTGTCTAGTTGTCAAAACAGCTTGGTCACACACACACACGCACAGTAGGGAGTGTGTGTCGGGACAAGTCTGGTTCGGGGAGTGAGACATCTTTACTCTCTAACAATAATATCAGTCTAGTTCCCTACTGGGTTAGTGGATAGTCTAGTTCCCTGCTGGGTTAGTGGATAGTCTAGTTCCCTGCTGGGTTAGTAGATAGTCTAGTTCCCTGCTGGGTTAGTGGATAGTCTAGTTCCTTGCTGGGTTAGTGGATAGTCTAGTTCCCTGCTGGGTTAGTGGATAGTCTAGTTCCCTGCTGGGTTAGTGGATAGTCTAGTTCCCTGCTGGGTTAGTGGATAGTCTAGTTCCCTGCTGGGTTAGTAAACAGTCTAGTTCCCTGCTGGGTTAGTGGATAGTCTAGTTCCCTGCTGGGTTAGTGGATAGTCTAGTTCCCTGCTGGGTTAGTGGATAGTCTAGTTCCTGCTGGGTTGGTAGATAGTCTAGTTCCCTGCTGGGTTAGTGGATAGTCTAGTTCCTGCTGGGTTGGTGGATAGTCTAGTTCCCTGCTGGTTTAGTGGATAGTCTAGTTCCTGCTGGGTTAGTAGACAGTCTAGTTCCCTGCTGGGTTGGTGGATAGTCTAGTTCCCTGATGGGTTAGTGGATAGTCTAGTTCCTGCTGGGATAGTGGATAGTCTAGTTCCCTGCTGGGTTAGTGGATAGTCTAGTTCCCTGCTGGGTTATTGGATAGTCTAGTTCCCTGCTGGTTTAGTGGATAGTCTAGTTCCCTGCTGGGTTAGTGGATATTCTAGTTCCCTGCTGGGTTAGTGGATATTCTAGTTCCCTGCTGGGTTAGTGGATAGTCTAGTTCCCTGCTGGGTTAGTGGATATTCTAGTTCCCTGCTGGGTTAGTGGATATTCTAGTTCCCTGCTGGGTTAGTGGATAGTCTAGTTCCCTGCTGGGTTAGTGGATAGTCTAGTTCCCTGCTGGTTTAGTGGATAGTCTAGTTCCTGCTGGGTTAGTGGATAGTCTAGTTCCCTGCTGGGTTAGTGGATAGTCTAGTTCCCTGCTGGGTTAGTGGATAGTCTAGTTCCCTGCTGGTTTAGTGGATAGTCTAGTTCCCTGATGGGTTAGTAGATTGTCTAATTCCCTGCTGGGTTAGTGGATAGTCTAGTTCCCTGCTGGGTTAGTGGATAGTCTAGTTCCCTGATGGGTTAGTGGATAGTCTTGTTCCCTGCTGGGTTAGTGGATAGTCTAGTTCCCTGCTGGGTTAGTGAATAGTCTAGTTCCCTGCTGGGTTAGTAAGATAGCCAAAGAGAGGGAGAAGAAAAGAGAAATGAAAGAGAGGTGTTTGCAGCAGTGGAGGCTCCTTATAGGAGGAAGGGGAGGACCATCCTCCTCAGTGAATTCCAGAAGAAAAAAATAATAATTGTGAAACATAATAAAATAATCTTTAGATAAAACTATAAATATATTAACTTCACCAAATACCTGATTTAAACACACTGTTTTGCAATAAAGGTCTACAGTAGACTCAGCAGCACTCTGTAGGGTAGCACCATGGTATAGCTGGAGGACAGCTAGCTCTTCACCCCTTTCCAATCAGGGATTGGCAACTTCGATGGGGGTGGGGCCACAAAAAATAGGAACTCATCATGAGGGACCGCAATTGCTCTTGGGTCTGCGTAGCCACATCCATACAACCCCCTAAATGGCCACCCTCTAGACAGCAGAGATAAATATTGTACGGTTTAGAGTTCATTTTGTGCAATTCTACACATTCTGCGATGGGGGGGAGAAGCTTTTGCAATTTTATAACTAATTTCATGCAATTCTACTCATTTTGCGGAGGTTTACATACACCTTAGCCAAATACATTTAAACTCAGTTTTTCACAATTCCTGACACAAGACATGCCACCAGACGTCTCTTCACAGTCCCCAAGTCCAGAACAGACTACGGGAGGCGCACAGTACTACATAGAGCCATGACTACATGGAACTCTATTCCACATCAGGTAACTGATGCCAGCAGTAGAATCAGATTTAAAAAAACAGGTAAAAATACACCTTATGGAACAGCGGAGACTGTGAAGAGACACACACACAGGTACAAACACACACATACAAACACACATAAGATACACACACATCACCTGGATTGAGTGTTTCAGTAGAGTAGTAGACAGAAATATGTTGTAAAATGTATTTTAATGTTTAAAATATATATTTTTTGTGTATATTACTGCCTTAATTTTTGTTGGACCCCAGAAAGAGCTAATGGGGATCCATAATAAATACAAATGTACAATCAGTGACTTGACATAACAGTCGAAAAACTGCTGATGCACAACCAAATTTCGAAATTGCACCGTGTGTATTCTACCATTCTAACTCGCAACAGTAAGTTAAGAACCCGAATGAGTTAAACAAATATACCCTCTGGGTTCTCTATGGGGTTTTGGGCCAGGACCAAGGCGCAACGTGCATAGCGTTCCACATATTTATTGCATGTGAAACCTTCAAAACAACAAAAGACGGATGACCGGACCAAATGCGTAGCGCACAGGCACTAACAACATACACACATTCAATAACCCACAAACACCAGTGGGGAGAGAACAAACTACATAGGATTCCCAATTAGAGGCAACGACTAACAGCTGCCTCTAATTGGGAACCAACTCAAAACCAACATAGACATACATAGAAATACCCACTAGTCACGTCCTGACCTAAAACATAGAGAACCCAGAGGGCTCTCTATGGCCAGGACGTGACAAGAACTTTATTTTTTGGGGGGTTTCGAACTTCATTTTTGTGCCATTTTATTTCAATTTGCCTTGCTAACTTTAGTAGCAAGTAGCTAGCCAGATAGCTAGCAATTCTGGTGGTGAAAACTCTGGTAGCTAACGCTAACGACAACGTAGTAGGATTTTTTTGGTCTGTGTATTCAAACTGCCTAACACAACTAGAAGGTAAGAAGAAACAGAGATACTGCATTTCTGGGCTTTTAGGGGGCACGTTGCTTCCTCATTGTAAATATTGATGTGAGACGAAGCAAGGGGGCACAATGTGAGGGGAAAGTTCCACTAACAAGGGTAACTACAAGGAGCTTGCAGAGGTAATTGCAAGTTACGATGCTTTATTTGCTGAGCATATCGCAGTTTCTACTGTGTTCTCTGGGATGTCGAAATCAATTCAGAAAGATACTAACTCATTCTTAGCTATTTTGTCTGTGTTGTTTTGTTGTCTTCCCAGTCAAATCATGTCCATCCCTCAGTGGAAGAGTTGAGCTCTTATCCCACACTATCCATCCATGATGAGCCTGTCCTGAACTGAAGCCTCTGAACACCTCAACCCCTGTCCTGCACTGACTCCCCTCTCTCCCCTGTTCCTCTTTCCCCTCTCTCCCCCCTCTCTGAGTGTGCAACCAGAGTGTGAAAGTCACATAAGGGTTAGGGGTTCTTATTTAGAAGCTGTCTTTCACTGTGCCAGATTTAACTGGGTCCACAAAGACCTACTCACACGTAAACACCCACACCGCACACACACACACCACACACACACACACACCACACACACCCACACCACACACACACACCCACACCACACACACATGCACACAGCTTTCTTGGAGTTCCCGTCTCTTGTTCTCATACAAAGGGATTAATGGTGCGATTGCTCTCTCTCTTTTCTCTCCTTCTTTCTCTCCTTTCTCTCCTTTCAAGTGGGCAGGCAACCAATCCAATTAATGTAGTAGAGGGCGGGCGAGAGGGAGGAGGTGGAGGGGAGTGGATTAGTAGTCCCAATCTACTAATTGGAATGTATGGGCTTCATCCCAAATGGCACCATATTCAATATCTAGTGCACTACTCTTGACCAGAGCCCTATGGACCCTGACCATTTGGAAAACACAGTATATAGTATTGTACTGTAGTTCAAGCGGGAGATTCCTGTCTGACTCTATTCAACCTGTTCTTTTGTGTGAAACATGCATGGGGAGAATTTGATAAAGAAATGGAGATATCTTATGATGGAGATATAGAGAGAAAGATAGAGATGGATGATGAAACAGAGAGAGAGAGAGAGATGGAGGATGAAACAGAGAGAGAGAGAGATGGAGGATGAAACAGAGAGAGAGAGAGAGAGAGAGAGAGAGAGATGGAGGATGAAACAGAGAGAGAGAGAGATGGAGGATGAAACAGAGAGAGAGAGAGAGAGAGAGAGAGAGAGAGAGAGAGAGAGAGAGAGAGAGAGAGAGAGAGAGAGAGAGAGAGAGAGAGAGAGAGAGAGAGAGAGAGAGAGAGAGAGAGAGAGAGAGAGAGAGAGAGGCAGCAGCCACAGAAATGGATCCAATCCCCAGAGGATAGTGAGGTCATCACAAAAACTCACACACACACACACAGTCTCTTTCTCTCTCTCTCTCTCTCACACACACACACACACACACTGAAGACTCTGTGGGACAGCAACGCTAGCGACCTGTTACCACGGATACAAATCAAAGTTTATTTGTCATGTACACAGATATTTTGTAGGTGCTGTCAAACTCATGTGTTTCTAGCTCCAACAGTGTAGTAATACCTAGCAATACAACACAATACACACATAATCCAAAAGTTAAAAGAAAGTATTTAAGAAATATCAGAACGTGTGATGTCAGAGTCCGGAATGTTTTATATATATATATATATATATATATATATATATAAATAATGGTGTGTATTGACACTATGGACAGTATATTAATAGAGAAGGTGTGTACAGCAGTAGTTATTTAGGATGACTAAAACACAGTGACTAAAACACTGTGACTAAAACACTGTGTATACATATGAAGTAGGTTAAACAGTATGTAAACATTATTAATGTGACCAGTGTTCATATGTACATAGGGCAGCAGGCTCTAAGGTGCAGGGTAGAGTACCGGGTGGTAGCCGGCTAGTAACAGTGACTAAGGTTCAGGGCAGGGTACTGGGCAGAGGCCGGTTAGTGGTGACTGTTTAACAGTCTGATGGCCTGGAAATAGAAGCTGCTTCTGAGTCTCTCGGTCCCAGCTTTGATGCATCTGTACTGTCTCCTCCTTCTGAATGATAGCGGGGTGAACAGGCAGTGGCTCGGGTGGATGTTGTCCTTGATTATCTTTTTGGCCTTCCTGTGACATCGGGTGCTGTAGGTGTCCTGGAGGGCAGGTAGTTTGCCCTCGGTGATGTGTTGGGCAGACCTCACTACCCTCTGGAGAGCCCTGCGGTTGCGGACGGTGCAATTGCCATACCAGGCGGCGATACAGTGTGACAGGATGCTCTCAATGGTGCATCTGTAAAGGTTTGTGAGTGTTTTAAGGGCCAAGCGAAATTTCTTCAGCCTCCTGAGGTTGAAGAGGCACTGTTCCGCCTTCTTCACCACACAGTCTGTGTGAAGGGACCATTTCAGGTCATCAGTGATGCACGCTGAGGAACTTGATGCTTTTGACCCTCTCCACTGCAGCCCCGTCGATGTGGATGGGGGTGTGCTCTCTCTGCTGTCTCCTGTAGTCCACCATCAGCTCCTTCATTTTGTTCACGTTGAGGGAGAGGTTATTTTCCTGGCACCACTCAACCAGGGAACTCCTCCCTGTAGGCAGTCTTGTCGTTGTTGGTAATCAGGCCTACCACTATTGCGTCGTCACAAAACGTGATGATTTAGTTGGAGACGTGCATGGCCACGCAGTGAACAGGGAGTACAGGAGGGGGCAGAGCACCCACCCCTGTGGGGCCCCCGTGTTGAGGATAAGCATAGTGGAGGTGTTGTTGCCTACCTTCACCACCTGGGGTCAGCCCGTCAGGAAGTCCAGGACCCAGTATAGTGTCCACATCCTCTCTCCTTCACCACTAGTTGTTTATATTGTCTCACCTCTCACCCTCTCCTTCACCACTAGGTGTTTATAGTGTCCCCCTTCCCCCTCCTTCACCACTAGTTGTTTATATTGTCTCACCTTTCACCCTCTCTTTCACCACTAGTTGTTTATAGTGTCCCCCTTCCCCCTCCTTCACCACTAGGTGTTTATAGTGTCCCCCCTCCTTCACCACTAGTTGTTAATAGTGTCCCCCTCTCCTTCACCACTAGGTGTTTATAGTGTCCCCCTCCTTCACCACTAGTTGTTAATAGTGCCCCCCACCCTCTCCTTCACCACTAGGTGTTTATAGTGTCCCCCTCCTTCACCACTAAGTGTTTATAGTGTCCCACTTCTCCTTCACCATTAGTAGTTAATAGTGTCCCCCTCCCTCTCCTTCACCACTAGTTGTTAATAGTGTCCCCTCCCTCTCCTTCACCACTAGGTGTTTATAGTGTACCCCCTCCCTCTCCTTCACCACTAGGTGTTAATAGTGTCCCCCTCCCTCTCCTTCACCACTAGTTGTTAATAGTGTCCCCCTCTCCTTCACCAATAGGTGTTTATAGTCTCCCCACTCCCTCTCCTTCACCACTAGGTGTTAATAGTGTCCCCTCCCTCTCCTTCACCACTAGGTGTTAATAGTGTCCCCTCCCTCTCCTTCACCACTAGGTGTTTATAGTGTCCCCCCCTCTCCTTCACCACTAGGTGTTTATAGTGTCCCCCTCTCCTTCACCACTAGGTGTTTATAGTGTCCCCCTCTCCTTCACCACTAGGTGTTTATAGTCTCCCCACTCCCTCTCCTTCACCACTAGGTGTTTATAGTGTCCCCCCCTCTCCTTCACCACTAGGTGTTTATAGTGTCACTCCCTCTCCTTCACCACTAGGTGTTTATAGTGTCCCTCCCCCTCTCCTTCACCACTAGTTGTTAATAGTGTCCCCACTCCCTCTCCTTCACCACTAGGTGTTTATAGTGTCCCCCTCTCCTTCACCACTAGGTGTTTATAGTGTCCCCCTCTCCTTCACCACTAGGTGTTTATAGTCTCCCCACTCCCTCTCCTTCACCACTAGGTGTTTATAGTGTCCCCCCCTCTCCTTCACCACTAGTTGTTAATAGTGTCCCCACTCCCTCTCCTTCACCACTAGGTGTTTATAGTGTCCCCCCCTCTCCTTCACCACTAGGTGTTTATAGTCTCCCCACTCCCTCTCCTTCACCACTAGTTGTTAATAGTGTCCCCCCTCTCCTTCACCACTAGGTGTTTATAGTGTCTCTCCACTGCCTCTCCTTCACCACTAGGTGTTTATAGTGTCCCCCTCTCCTTCACCACTAGTTGTTAATAGTGTCCCCCCTCTCCTTCACCACTAGGTGTTTATAGTGTCTCTCCACTGCCTCTCCTTCACCACTAGGTGTTAATAGTGTCCCCCCTCTCCTTCACCACTAGGTGTTTATAGTGTCCCACTCCCTCTCTTTCACCACTAGGTGTTTATAGTGTCCCTCTCCTTCACCACTAGGTGTTTATAGTGTCCTCCTTCTCCTTCACCACTAGTTGTTAATAGTGTCCCCCTCCCTCTCCTTCACCACTAGTTGTTAATAGTGTCCCCCTCTCCTTCACCAATAGGTGTTTATAGTGTCCACTCCCTCTCCTTCACCACTAGGTGTTTATAGTGTCTCCCCCTCTCCTTCACCACTAGGTGTTAATAGTGTCCCTCCCCCTCTCCTTCACCACTAGGTGTTTATAGTGTCCCTCCTTCTCTCCTTCACCATTAGTTGTTAATAGTGTCCCCCCCTCTCCTTCACCAATAGGTGTTAATAGTGTCCCCACTCCCTCTCCTTCACCACTAGGTGTTTATAGTGTCCCCCCTCTCCTTCACCACTAGGTGTTTATAGTGTCTCTCCACTGCCTCTCCTTCACCACTAGGTGTTTATAGTGTCCCCCCCTCTCCTTCACCACTAGGTGTTTATAGTGTCCCACTCCCTCTCCTTCACCACTAGGTGTTTATAGTGTCCCCCCCTCTCCTTCACCACTAGGTGTTTATAGTGTCCCACTCCCTCTCCTTCACCACTAGTTGTTAATAGTGTCCCCCCTCTCCTTCACCACTAGGTGTTTATAGTGTCCCTCCCCCTCTCCTTCACCACTAGGTGTTTATAGTCTCCCCACTCCCTCTCCTTCACCACTAGGTGTTTATAGTGTCCCCCCCTCCTTCACCACTAGGTGTTTATAGTGTCCTCCCTCTCCTTCACCACTAGGTGTTTATAGTGTCCCCCCCTCTCCTTCACCACTAGGTGTTTATATTGTCCCCACTCCCTCTCCTTCACCACTAGGTGTTTATAGTGTCTCTCCACTCCCTCTCCTTCACCACTAGGTGTTTATAGTGTCCCCCCTCCTTCACCACTAGTTGTTAATAGTGCCCCCCCCCCTCTCCTTCACCACTAGGTGTTTATAGAGTCTCTCCACTCCCTCTTCTTTCACCACTAGGTGTTTATAGTGTCCCCCTCTCCTTCACCACTAGTTGTTAATAGTGTCCCCACTCCCTCTCCTTCACCACTAGGTGTTTATAGTGTCCCCCCCTCTCCTTCACCACTAGGTGTTTATAGTGTCCCACTCCCTCTCCTTCACCACTAGGTGTTAATAGTGTCCCCTCCCTCTCCTTCACCACTAGGTGTTAATAGTGTCCCCTCCCTCTCCTTCACCACTAGGTGTTTATAGTGTCCCCTCCCTCTCCTTCACCACTAGGTGTTTATAGTCTCCCCACTCCCTCTCCTTCACCATTAGTTGTTAATAGTGTCCCCCCTCCCTCTCCTTCACCACTAGTTGTTAATAGTGTCCCCCCCTCTCCTTCACCACTAGTTGTTAATAGTGTCCCCCCCTCTCCTTCACCACTAGGTGTTAATAGTGTCCCCCTCTCCTTCACCACTAGTTGTTAATAGTGTCCCCCCCTCTCCTTCACCACTAGGTGTTAATAGTGTCCCTCTCCCTCTCTCTTTCACCACTACAGTGAGGGAAAAAAGTATTTGATCCCCTGCTGATTTTGTACGTTTGCCCTATAAATAGTCTATAATTTTAACGATAGTTTTATTTGAACAGTGAGAGACAGAATAACAACAAAAAAATCCAGAAAAAATAAATTCATTTGCATTTTAATGAGGGAAATAATTATTTGACCACCTCTCAATCAGAAAGATTTCTGGCTCCCAGGTGTCTTTTATACAGGTAACGAGCTGCGATTAGGAGCACACTCTTAAAGGAAGTGCTCCTAATCTCAGCTTGTTACCTGTATAAAAGACACCTGTCCACAGAAGCAATCAATCAATCAGATTCCAAACTCTCCACCATGGCCAAGACCAAAGAGCTCTCCAAGGATGTCAGGGACAAGATTGTAGACCTACACAAGGCTGGAATAGGCTACAAGACCATTGCCAAGCAGCTTGGTGAGAAGGTGACAACAGTTAGTGCGATTATTCGCAAATGGAAGAAACACAAAGAACTGTCAATCTCCCTCGGCCTGGGGCTCCATGCAAGATCTCACCTCGTGGAGTTGCAATGATCATGAGAACGGTGAGGAATCAGCCCAGAACTACACGGGAGGATCTTGTCAATGATCTCAAGGCAGCTGGGACCATAGTCACCAAGAAAACAATTGGTAACACACTATGCCGTGAAGGACTGAAATCCTGCAGCGCCCGCAAGGTCCCCCTGCTCAAGAAAGCCCATCTGAAGTTTGCCAATCAACATCTGAATGATTCAGAGGACAACTGGGTGAAAGTGTTGTGGTCAGATGAGACCAAAATGGAGCTCTTTGGCATAAACTCAACTCGCTGTGTTTGGAGGAGGAGGAATGCTGCCTATGACCCCAAGAACACCATCTCCACCGTCAAACATGGAGGTGGAAACATTATGCTTTGGGGGTGTTTTTCTGCTAAGGGGACAGGACAACTTCACCGCATCAAAGGGACGATGGACGGGGCCATGTACCGTAAAATCTTGGGTGAGAACCTCCTTCCCTCAGCCAGGGCATTGAAAATGGGTCGTGGATGGGTATTCCAGCATGACAATGACCCAAAACACACGGCCAAGGCAACAAAGGAGTGGCTCAAGAAGAAGCACATTAAGGTCCTGGAGTGGCCTAGCCAGTCTCCAGACCTTAATTCCATAGCAAATCTGTGGAGGGAGCTGAAGGTTCGAGTTGCCAAACGTCAGCCTCAAAACCTTAACGACTTGGAGAAGATCTGCAAAGAGGAGTGGGACAAAATCCCTCCTGAGATGTGTTCAAACCTGATGGCCAACTACAAGAAACGTCTGACCTCTGTGATTGCCAACAATGGTTTTGCCACCAAGTACTAAGTCATGTTTTGCAGAGGGGTAAAATACTTTTTTCACATGCATTTTTCTTGATTTTTTTTGTTGTTATTCTCTCTCACTGTTCAAATAAACCTACCATTAAAATTATAGACTGATCATTTCTTCGTCAGTGGGCAAACGTACAAAATCAGCAGGGGATCAAATACTTTTTTCCCTCACTGTATAGTGTACCACTTTCCAACAGGGCCCAAAGGACACTATCTAGGGAATAGGGTGCCATATAGGACAGACAGTGAGTTGTTCCTTCAGTGGAGGACAATGCATTGACAAGGATTGTAATTCAAGTTGTCAACACATAAAAATGTTATTTCTGTAGGGCGTTATTATGTTGTTATTATAAGGCTTCATAAGAAGGGAAATTGGAGCGTTATTGCATCTTGTTTGTCCTTGTGCTACAGTGTCTAAAAGAAGAGATAAGAACGCATCCACGTGTGTGTGTGTGTGTGTGTGTGTGTAGCAAAGGCTACAGATGTAGGGTCTTAATTTGAGCCATTTTGCTACAGCAGAACATGTTTCAGAACAGGACATGGCTGGTGTGTCAGGTCAGAGAAAGAGGCCACCAGAGAATGACTGGTAATTATGGTGTTGAATTTGGCTGTAGAGAGAGAAGGAGATAATTTACACAGACAGACAGAGACAGAGAGACACAGAGACAGACACACAGAGACAGACACACACACACACAGGAGTGGGAGGGCACACAACATCAGACATCAAACACCAGAAGCAAACTGAGCCAAAGCATGCCACTGAACTATTCAACACTCATATTGGTTCTGTTCCAATACTCCTTATGCTGAACTATTCAACATTGATATTGGTTCTGTTCCAATGCTATTGGTCCTGATATTGGCCCTGTTCCATTACTCAGAAAACAATTTGCCTTCTTCCTTTTCCTGCCTTGAGTACGTTAAAGACTGGGCAAGTGATGACTAGGAGGGAAGAAAAACATTTCCCAAGGTTAACTCTAAAGCATGAGAACAAGGTCAACGCACATTCTAGATATGGCTGCCTGTCCCCTAGTCCCAGGCCCTACTACACCTGGAGGTGATTCTGGCTGTGTTTGGAAGAGAATCTTGGTCCAGGTTGTGGTTGACATGCTGTGGAGAACCTGAAGAAGGTTACAGAGGTCCAACACTCTGTGGAACTGAACAAGAGTTGAAGAAGATTCCACAGTATACAGTGGTTGTGACTCTGGACTTCTGATACAGCACATCCCAGACTCTGAAGATGAGGAAACAAGTGAGACTTGGAAACACCCGAATGAATCTCCTTGACAACCCAAAGAGGTTTAACTATAGTGTTAGTGTCCTGGGAAAGGAGGGCTTCTCATCAGGGAGGTTCTACTATGAGGTGCAGGTGAAGGGTACGACTAGGTGGGTTTTAGGAGTGGCCAGAGAGTCTATCAACAGGAAGGGGCTGATTTACCTGAACCTTGGTAATGGATACTAGACTGTGTGGCTGAGGAATGGGCTATTGCTGTCCCCTCTTTCTCAGTCAGAAACCCCAGAAGGTGGGGGCGCCGACAGAGATGGCCTCCTCGCTTCACGTTCTCAGGAAGCTATGCAGTATTTCGTTTTTATTATGTATTACTTCTTACATTGTTACCCCGGGAAATATTACGTTTTATTACAGACAACCGGGAGGAACTATTGGATATAAGAGCAACGTCAACTTACCAACATTACGACCAGGAATACGACTTTCCCGAAGCGGATCCTCTGTTTGGTCCACCAGCCAGGACAATAGACTGGATCCCAGCCGGCGACTCAAAACAACGGTGGCGCCGGAGAAGGGGGAAACGCGGCTGTCTTTTGGTCAGGCTACGTAGACGGGCAGGAACTCAAGTCCTTTTGTTCACCTGACATAGAATTCCTTACAATCAAATGCCGACCGCATTATCTACCAAGAGAATTCTCCTCGATTATAATCACAGCCGTGTACATCCCCCTCTCAAGCTGACACATCGACGGCACTGAAAGAAATCCATTGGACTCTATGTAAACTGGAAACCACATATCCTGAGGCTGCATTTATTGTGGCTGGGGATTTTAATAAGGCTAATTTGAAAACAAGGCAGGTTTGTAGGCCTCCTTGCTCGCACACGCTTTTTCAGTTCTGCCCACAACTTTTCTATAGGATTGAGGTCAGGGCTTTGTGATGGCCACTCCAATACCTTGACTTTGTTGTCCTTAAGATATTTTGCCACAACTTTGGAATTATTCTTGGGGTCATTGTCCATTTGGAAAACCCATTTGCGACCAAGCTTTAACTTCCCGACGATTGTCTTGAGATGTTGCTTCAATATATCTACATAATTTTCCTTTCTCATGATGCCATCTATTTTATGAAGTGCACCAGTCCCTCCTGCAGCAAAGCACCCCCACAACATGATGCTGCCACCCCTGTGTTTCACGGTTGGGATGGTGTTCTTCGACTTGCAAGCCTCCCCCTTATTCCTCCAATTATAACGATGGTCATTATGGCCAAACAGTTCTAGTTTTGTTTCATCAGACCAGAGGACATTTCTCCAAAAAGTATGATCTTTGACCCCATGTGCAGTTGCAAACCGTAGTCTGGCTTTTTTATGGCGGTTTTGGAGCAGTGGCTTCTTGCCGAGCGGATTTTTAGGTTATGTCGATATAGGACTCGTTTTACTGTGGAAATAGATACTTTTGTACCTGTTTCCTCCAGCATCTTCACAAGGTCCTTTGCTGTTGTTCTGGGATTGATTTGCACTTTTCGTACCAAAGCACGTTCATCTTAAGTAGACAGAACGCATCTCCTTCCTGAGTGGTATAACGACTGCGTGATTCCATGGTGTTTATACTTGCGTACTATTGTTTGTACAGATGAACGTGGTACCTTCAGGCGTCTGGAAATTGCTCCCAAGGATGATCCAGACTTGTGGAGGTGAAGCGAGAGAATATTTTTTCTGAGGTCTTGGCTGATTTCTTTTGATTTTCCCATGTCAAGCAAAGAGGCACTGAGTTTGAAGGCACAGTCAACTTAGTGTATGTAAACTTCTGACCCACTGGAATTGTGATACAGTGAATTATAAGTGAAATAATCTGTCTGTAAACAATTGTTGGAAAAATGACTTGTGTCATGCACAAAGTAGATGTCCTAACCGACTTGCCAAAACTATAGTTTGTTAACAAAAGATTTGTGGAGTGGTTGAAAAACGAGTTTTAATGACTTCAACCTAAGTGTATGTAAACTTCCGACTTCAACTGTACATATGAGATGAGTAAAGCAGTATGTAAACATTATGTAAGTGACTAGTGTTACATTTTTAAAGTGGCCAGTGAATCCTTGTCTATGTATATAGGGCAGAAGCTGACTAGTGATGGCTATCTAACAATCTGATGACCTTGAGATAGAAGCTGTTTTTCAGTCTCTTGATACCAGCTTTGATGCAACTGTACTGACAGCTTTCTAGGTGATAACGGGGTGAACAGGCCATGGCTCGGGTGGTTGATGTCCTTGATTATGTTTTTGGCCTTCCTGTGACATCGGGTGCTGTACATGACCTGGAGAGCAGGCAGTGGGCCCCCAGTGATGCGTGCCCCCTATTTCCGTGCTTTTAGGGACAACGATGCAATTCTCCAGAAAATGGGCATAGCTTCACAACGTTTTCAGATTTGAAGAAAATGGCAGAAAATATGCATCCAAAGTCCAACGAGAGCGTATACAAATGTAAGTACAAAAATGCAATATTCCTTATATAAATGCAATATTTCCAATATTTAGCTAATTATGAGAAATGTTAAGAAAATGTTGAACAATGTAATATAAAAGTAATTACTTTTCAAAAATATTACGTTAAACATTATGTTGGCTGACAATTTGTTATCTACGCTAGCCTTTTGAACCGCACAGCGTATCGTTAGCTTGTAGGTACCGGTATGTTAGCTAGCTAGCTAACGTTAGTTGGCTTTGCCAGTATATTAACTATATGCTACAGTATCTAACTTACTACCCAGCGTTAGGCTTATAAATTGTTGGTAGCTAATCCTTTTAAACCAGATTATTGTAATGTTAATTTGCCACAGGTTTATCAAAAACAAAAGTGACAATTTTCATTATAGGGACTAATGACAGCACCACAAAGTGTACCATCTGGCGGGCCAGAAACTAATTCCGGTTCACAGGAAAGATATATGTGACAGTGAAGGAGTTTGAATAAGTAGCTGAATTGCCGGGAAAGTTACCAAACATTAACAATCACATGCAAATAGACTTTATTTAAAAAATATATATATATATTTCACCTTTATTTAACCAGGTAGGCAAGTTGAGAACAAGTTCTCATTTACAACTGCGACCTGGCCAAGATAAAGCAAAGCAGTGCAACACAAACAACAACACAGAGTTACACATGGAGTAAAACAAACATACAGTCAATAATACAGTAGAAAAACAAATCTATATACAATGTGTGCAAATGAGGTAAGATAAGGGAGGTAAGGCAATAAATAGGCCATGGTGGCAAAGTAATTACAATATAGCAATTAAACACTGGAATGGTAGATGTGCAGTAGATGAATGTGCAATGTAGAAAAAAAACTGGGGTGCAAAGGAACAAGATAAATAAATAAATAAATAAATATGGTAAGGGATGAGGTAGTTGGTTGGGCTATTTACAAATGGGCTATATACAGGTGCAGGAGTCTGTGAGCTGCTCTGACAGCTGGTGCTTAAAGCTGGAGAGGGAGATAAGTGTCTCCAATTTCAGAGATTTTTGTAGTTCGTTCCAGTCATTGGCAGCAGAGAACTGGAAGGAAAGTCGCCCAAGGGAAGAATTGGCTTTGGGGGTGACCAGTGAGATATACCTGCTGGAGCGCGTGCTACGGGTGGGTGCTGCTATGGTGACCAGCGAGCTGAGATAAGGCGGGGCTTTACCTAGCAGGGACTCGTAGATGACCTGGAGCCTGTGGGTATGGCGACGAGTGTAAAGCGAGGGCCAGCCAATAAGAGTGTACAGGTCGCAGTGGTGGGTGGTATATGGGGCTTTGGTGACAAAACGGATGGCACTGTGATAGACTGCATCCAATTTGTTGAGTAGAGTATTGGAGGCTATTTTGTAAATGATGTCACAGAAGTCAAGGATCGGTAGGATGGTCAGTTTTACAAGGGTAAGTTTGGCAGCATGAGTGAAGGATGCTTTGTTGTGAAATAGGAAGCCAATTCTAGATTTAATTTTGGATTGGAGATGTTTGATGTGAATCTAGAAGGAGAGTTTACAGTCTAACCAGACACCTAGGTAGTTGTCCACATAATCTAAGACAGAACCGTCCAGAGTAGTGATGCTGGATGGGCGGGCAGGTGCGGGCAGCGATCGGTTGAGGAGCATGCATTTAGTTTTACTTGCGTTTAAGAGCAGTTGAAGGCCACGGAAGGAGAGTTCTATGGCATTGAAGCTCGTCTGGAGGGTAGTTAACACAGTGTCCAAAGAAGGGCCAGAAGTATACAGAATGGTGTCGTCTGCGTACAGGTGGATCAGAGACTCACCAGCAGCAAGAGCGACATCATTGATGTATACAGAGAAGAGAGTCGGCCCAAGAATTGAACCCTGTGGCACCCCCATAGAGACTGCCAGAGGCTCGGACAACAGGCCCTCCGATTTGACACACTGAACTCTATTGGAGAAGTAGTTGGTGAACCATGCGAGGCAATCACTTGAGAAACCAAGGCTATCGAGTCTGCCGATAAGGATGTGGTGATTGACAGAGTCGAAAGCCTTGGCCAGATCAATGAATACGGCTGCACAGTAATGTCTCTTATCGATGGCGGTTATGATGTCGTTTAGGACCTTGAGCGTGGCTGAGGTGCACCCATGACCAGCTCTGAAACCAGATTGCATAGCAGAGAATGTACGGTGGGATTCGAAAGTAATTCGGTAATCTGTTTGTTAACTTGGCTTTCAAAGACCTTAGAAAGGCAGGGTAGGATAGATATAGGTCTGTAGCAGTTTGGGTCAAGAGTGTCTCCCCCTTTGAAGAGGGGGATGACCGCAGCTGCTTTCCAGTCTTTGGGACTCTCAGACGACACGAAAGAGAGGTTGAACAGGCTAGTAATAGGGGTTGCAACAATTTTGGCAGATCATTTTAGAAAGAAAGGGTCCAGATTGTCTAGCCCGGCTGATTTGTAGGGGTCCAGATTTTGCAGCTCTTTCAGAACATCAGCTAACTGGATTTGGGAGAAGGAGAAATGGGGAGGCTTGGGCGAGTTGCTGAGGGGGGTGCAGGGCTGTTGACCGGGGTAGGGGTAGCCAGGTGGAAAGCATGGCCAGCCGTAGAAAAATGCTTATTGAAATTCTCAATTATTGTGGATTTATCGGTGGTGACAGTGTTTCCTATCCTCAGTGCAGTGGGCAGCTCTTATTCTCCATGGACTTTACAGTGTCCCAGAACTTTTTTGAGTTTGTGTTACAGGAAGCAAATTTCTGCTTGAAAAAGCTAGCCTTGGCTTTCCTTACTGCCAGTTGGTTTAAGACTTCCCTGAAAAGTTGCATATCATGGGGGCTGTTCGATGCTAATGCAGAACGCCACAGGATGTTTTTGTGCTGGTCAAGGGCAGTCAGGTCTGGAGAGAACCAAGGGCTATATCTGTTCCTGGTTCTAAATTTCATGAATGGGGCATGCTTATTTAAGATGGTGAGGAAGGCACTTTTAAAGAATAACCAGGCATCCTCTACTGACGGGATGAGGTCAATATCCTTCCAGGATACCCGGGCCAGGTCGATTAGAAAGGCCTGCTCGCTGAAGCCTGCTCGCTGAAGAGGGGAGGTCGTTTGACCGCAAACCCATTACGGATGCAGGCAATGAGGCAGTGATCGCTGAGATCTTGGTTGAAAACAGCAGAGGTGTATTTGGAGGGCAAGTTATACATCTATGAGGGTGCCCGTGTTTATGGCTTTGGGGTTTTGAGTTGTACCTAGTAGGTTCATTGATGATTTGTGTGAGGTTGAGTGCATCAAGCTTAGATTGTAGGATGGCCGGGGTGTTAAGCATGTCCCAGTTTAGGTCACCTAGCAGCACGAACTCTGAAGATAGATGGGGGCAATCAGTTCACATATGGTGTCCAGAGCACAGCTGGGGGCAGAGGGTGGTCTATGGCAAGCGGCAACAGTAAGAGACTTGTTTCTAGAAAGGTGGATTGTTAAAAGTAGAAGTTCAAATTGTTTGGGTACAGACCTGGATAGTAAGACAGAACTCTGCAGGCCATCTCTGCAGTAGATAGCAACACCGCCCCCTTTGGCAGTTCTATCTTGTCTGAAAATATTGTAGTTAGGGATGGAGATTTCAGCGTTTTTGGTGGTCTTCCTAAACCAGGATTCAGACACGGCTAGGACATCCGGGTTGGCAGAGTGTTAAAGCAGTGAATAAAACAAACTTAGGGAGGAGGCTTCTAATGTTAACATGCATGAAACCAAGGCTTTTACGGTTGCAGAAGTCAGCAAATGACAGCGCCTGGGGAATGGGAGTGGAGCTAGGCACTGCAGGGCCTGGATTAACCTCTATATTACCAGAGGAACAGAGGAGGAGTAGGATAAGGGTACGGCTAAAGGCTATAATGACTGGTCGTCTAGGACGTCCTGAACAGAGAGTAAAAAGAACAGGTTTCAGGGGGCGATAAAATAGATTAAAGGCATAATGTACATACAAAGGTATGGTAGGACGTGAATACAGTGGAGGTAAACCTAGGCATTGAGTGGTGATGAGAGATATTGTCTCTAGAAACATTTAAACCAGGTGATGTCATCGCATGTGTGAGTGGTGGAACTGAAGGGTTGGATAAGGCATATAAGATAATAAACACTAACCAGAAAAGCAATGGACAAGGCATATTGACATTGAGGAGAGGCATGCTTAGCCGAGTGATCATAAGGGTCCAGTGAGTAGTGAGGCTGGTTGGGGACACGGCGATTCAGACAACTAGCCGGGGATAGCAAGCTAGCAAAGGCTAGCAGGCCGGCTAACAAAGACGGAGGAAGTCTGTTTATAGCCTCCTCGTGCATTTCCGTCGGAAGACCAGTCGTGATGGGTTAGTGGGGTTCCGTGTGGTGAAGGGGACCAGGCCAGTTGGCAAAATAGGTAATAGTGGCCCAAGAAATTGTCCGATGGACCTGTATGTCAAGACCATTAAGTTACTGCAGCTTATATGATCTCGCTCATTAGCATTAATAATCTCAAATGTCTCAATATCTTCACAATGTCCAGGTTGTATGGTGACTGCAGAATTTCTCAGCTGTTTGTCCCCCCAACTTGTTTCTTTTAGGATTTGAAATGTCCCCAAAATGGGGTGAGTATCGGAGGGAGGGAAGAATACGCTATTAACACCACCTGCTGTCATTGCCTCATCCAGCCAGGAGGTAGTGGTGTTTTCTGGGAAAGTGCAGGAGCAGAGGGAGAGAGAAGAGATACTCCCCCAAAGGGAGACGAGAGCCAGAGTGGGTCACTATACTCAGAGAGATGCAGGACAGAGATGAAGCGAGAGAAAGACAGGCCAGCTCTCATGATGAGTAGAGAGAGATGAAGCGAGAGAAAGACAGGCCAGCTCTCATGATGAGTAGAGAGAGAGATGAAGCGAGAGAAAGACAGGCCAGCTCTCATGATGAGTAGAGAGAGAGATGAAGTGAGAGAAAGAGGCCAGCTCTCATGATGAGTAGAGAGAGATGAAGCGAGAGAAAGACAGGCCAGCTCTCATGATGAGTAGAGAGAGATGAAGCGAGAGAAAGACAGGCCAGCTCTCATGATGAGTAGAGAGAAAGATGAAGTGAGAGAAAGAGGCCAGCTCTCATGATGAGTAGAGAGAGATGAAGCGAGAGAAAGACAGGCCAGCTCTCATGATGAGTAGAGAGAGAGATGAAGTGAGAGAAAGAGGCCAGCTCTCATGATGAGTAGAGAGAGAGATGAAGTGAGAGAAAGAGGCCAGCTCTCATGATGAGTAGAGAGAGAGATGAAGCGAGAGAAAGACAGGCCAGCTCTCATGATGAGTAGAGAGAGAGATGAAGCGAGAGAAAGACAGGCCAGCTCTCATGATGAGTAGAGAGAGAGATGAAGCAAGAGAAAGACAGGCCAGCTCTCATGATGAGTAGAGAGAGAGATGAAGTGAGAGAAAGAGGCCAGCTCTCATGATGAGTAGAGAGAGATGAAGCGAGAGAAAGACAGGCCAGCTCTCATGATGAGTAGAGAGAGATGAAGCGAGAGAAAGACAGGCCAGCTCTCATGATGAGTAGAGAGAAAGATGAAGTGAGAGAAAGAGGCCAGCTCTCATGATGAGTAGAGAGAGATGAAGCGAGAGAAAGACAGGCCAGCTCTCATGATGAGTAGAGAGAGAGATGAAGTGAGAGAAAGAGGCCAGCTCTCATGATGAGTAGAGAGAGAGATGAAGTGAGAGAAAGAGGCCAGCTCTCATGATGAGTAGAGAGAGAGATGAAGCGAGAGAAAGACAGGCCAGCTCTCATGATGAGTAGAGAGAGAGATGAAGCGAGAGAAAGACAGGCCAGCTCTCATGATGAGTAGAGAGAGAGATGAAGCAAGAGAAAGACAGGCCAGCTCTCATGATGAGTAGAGAGAGAGATGAAGCGAGAGAAAGACAGGCCAGCTCTCATGATGAGTAGAGAGAGAGATGAAGCAAGAGAAAGACAGGCCAGCTCTCATGATGAGTAGAGAGAGATGAAGCAAGAGAAAGACAGGCCAGCTCTCATGATGAGTAGAGAGAGAGATGAAGCGAGAGAAAGACAGGCCAGCTCTCATGATGAGTAGAGAGAGAGATGAAGTGAGAGAAAGAGGCCAGCTCTCATGATGAGTAGAGAGAGATGAAGCGAGAGAAAGACAGGCCAGCTCTCATGATGAGTAGAGAGAGAGATGAAGCGAGAGAAAGACAGGCCAGCTCTCATGATGAGTAGAGAGAGAGATGAAGTGAGAGAAATAGGCCAGCTCTCATGATGAGTAGAGAGAGAGATGAAGCGAGAGAAAGAGGCCAGCTCTCATGATGAGTAGAGAGAGAGATGAAGCGAGAGAAAGACAGGCCAGGTCTCATGATGAGTAGAGAGATGAAGCGAGAGAAAGACAGGCCAGCTCTCATGATGAGTAGAGAGAGAAGACGAAGCGAGAGAAAGAGGCCAGCTCTCATGATGAGTAGAGAGAGATGAAGCGAGAGAAAGACAGGCCAGCTCTCATGATGAGTAGAGAGAGAGATGAAGCGAGAGAAAGACAGGCCAGCTCTCATGATGAGTAGAGAGAGAGATGAAGCGAGAGAAAGAGGCCAGCTCTCATGATGAGTAGAGAGAGATGAAGCGAGAGAAAGACAGGCCAGCTCTCATGATGAGTAGAGAGAGAGGAATATGCAATAAAGAGAGAAGAGAGATGAGGAAAACATAGAGAGAGATGATGAGAACCGCAAGCGGGAAGAGCAGAAAGAGGTGGAGTACCGGAAGGAGGAGGAAAAGAGAGAGGATGAGTACCGGAGGATGATGGATGAGGAGAACAGACACAGAGACAAGGATAATAGACAGAGGGAGGATGAACTGTTCAGGCTGTTGGGAGGCTTTTTTTTAAACAAAAAGTATTGTTTTTCTTTTGTTCAGCCATTCGGAAGTCCAGGCCATCCAAATACACCCTCAGGATGGGCCCATTGGGATTCAGCACACAGTAGGTTCCTCTGCCACCCTCAGGATGGGCCCATTGGGATTCAGCACACAGTAGGTTCCTCTGCCACCCTCAGGATGGGCCCATTGGGATTCAGCACACAGTAGGTTCCTCTGCCACCCTCAGGATGGGCCCATTGGGATTCAGCACACAGTAGGTCCTCGGTCCTCTGAACAGCCAACTGATGGTAGTTGATCATTATTACTAGCACAACAAATACAGCTGTCATTAAAACAAAATACATGACTACCACTGACAGATAGACAGCACCGACTATAAGTTGTGGTGAGTTGCCGGTTGTGTGTGGTCTGTCTCGAGCCGCACACAGTGCATCGCGCGCCGAGTTTATGGACGTGATTAGTGAAGTCATTCTTAGCTTAGCTAAGTAGTGTAGTCGTTGTGCGTTCTTAAAGGACATCGTTAATGAAGTCATAAGATGGCTAGCTAGTCATTTGTTATGCTACTGTAACAAGAGGTTGCATAGCAACAGCATCAACTTCATGTAGACTGGCAATTAGCTAGTACACTCAACTGAAAGGATATTGTTAATTTACAGTATACTAAAATTAACTAATAGTATATAGTATGTAGTATATACTCATTAAGTATGTAGTATACAGTATGTTAGCATGGGTATTCGAACACAGCTAGAGAATGAACTAATAGTATATACTATGTAGTATATACTCATTAAGTATGTAGTATACAGTATGTTAGCATGGGTATTCGAACACAGCTAGAGAATGAACTAATAGTATATACTATGTAGTATATACTCATTAAGTATGTAGTATACAGTATGTTAGCATGGGTATTCGAAAACAGCTAGAATGAACTAATAGTATATAGTATGTAGTATATACTCATTAAGTATATAGTATACAGTATGTTAGTATGAGTATTAGAACACAGCTAGAGAATGAACTAATAGTATATAGTATGTAGTATATACTCATTAGGTATGTAGTATACAGTATGTTAGTATGAGTGGTAGTAGGTGCCAGTAGTACCGGTTTGTGTCGAGAACTGCAACGCTGCCGGGTTTTTCAAAGTCTTTTCAGTGTGTATCAAGAATGGTCCACCACCCAAAGGACATCCAGCCAAGTGTGGGAAGCATTGGAGTCAACATGGACCAGCATCCCAGTGGAACGCTTGACACCTTGTAGAGTCCATGTCCCGACGAATTGAGGCGGTTCTGAGAGCAAACTAAACATTAGGAAGGTGTTGTTAATGTTTTGTACACTCAGTGTATGTACCCCTGTCCCCAAACACACCCCACCACCTCTTCCCACTACTTTAGCCCCGACAGAACCTACACCAGGCCGTTGGCCTGAGAGGCTGGAACTATACTGAAACCACTTCTCTCAAAACCTCCTGGAGTTCTTCACTAAAATCTCTGATACCCAAAGAACCCTCTCAGGCTCCCGGGGATCCTCCCAGGTTCACGGGGATCCTTTCCCCCACAATCCGATCCCATGGCCACCCCCACAATCCGATCCCATGGCCACCCCCACAATCCGATCCCATGGCCACTCCCACAATCTGATCCCATGGCCCCTCCCCAACAATTGAAATACCTTTTTGTCACCTCTCCTCTGTCCCACGCCCTCCTGCACACT
This sequence comes from Brachymystax lenok tsinlingensis, assembly GCA_030435695.1. NCBI lineage: Eukaryota > Metazoa > Chordata > Actinopteri > Salmoniformes > Salmonidae > Brachymystax > Brachymystax lenok. The sequence goes on along the minus strand of CM059811.1, from coordinate 7,920,849 downwards.
TCTCACATCTTGGAATCTCCCTACATACCTCTGCAACATGCCCATAAACATGGCACTGAGAACACCGCAGTAGGACAGCATTCAAACCGTGTTTTCTTTGTGGTAAATGTGAATGAAAAAAAAGAGAGAAGATTTTCATAGCCACACCTTGTCCATAACGTAGAGGTCAGGGAGGAGGAAGAGGTCAGGGCTGTTGATAAAGGATCTCCTCCTCTTGTCTCCTCTCCTCCCCTCTCCCCTTCCTCTCCTCGTCCCCTTTTCTCTTTTCTTCTTGTCTCCTCTCCTCTTCCCTTTCTCCCCTTGTCTCCTCTCCTCCTCCCTTCATCTCCTCCCCTATCCTCCTCTGCGTCCATTTCCATCCTATAATGGACGCCTTCAAGGGAAACAGTTGCCAGGTGACCTTTTGACAGGCGCTAGTAACACTTTCCCAGTTGCTTTCCAGGAAGCAGGTACGGCCGGGTCAGCCGGCGGACAGGAAGTAGAGAGGAGACCCGAGGGCTGTACTTCCTGTTTCACAAAAACAACAACAGAGAGAAGAGACACACACACAGAGTACACACACACACGCACACACAGAGAGTACACGCACACGGCGAGTACACACACACGTCGAGTACACACACACACATAGTACACACACACACACACACAGAGTACGTACATAGACACACGCACACAGACACACGTCGAGTACACACACAGAGGGTACACACACACACACACACACACAGAGAGTACACACACAGACAGAGAGTACACACACAGACAGAGAGAGTACACACACAGACAGAGAGTACACACACAGACAGAGAGAGTACACACACAGACAGAGAGAGTACACACACAGACAGAGAGAGTACACACACAGACAGAGAGTACACACACAGACAGAGAGTACACACACAGACAGAGAGTACACACACACACAGAGAGTACACACACAGACAGAGAGTACACACACAGACAGACAGAGAGTACACACACACACAGAGAGTACACACAGACAGAGAGTACACACACAGACAGAGAGTACACACACACGTCGAGTACACACACACACACATAGTACACACACACACACAGAGTACGTACATAGACACACGCACACAGACACACGTCGAGTACACACACAGAGGGTACACACACAGAGTACACACACACACACACAGAGTACACACACAGACAGAGAGTACACACACAGACAGAGAGTACACACACAGACAGAGAGTACACACACAGAGAGAGTACACACACAGACAGAGAGAGTACACACACAGACAGAGAGTACACACACAGACAGAGAGAGTACACACACAGACAGAGAGAGTACACACACAGACAGAGAGTACACACACAGACAGAGAGTACACACACACACAGAGAGTACACACACAGACAGAGAGTACACACACACACAGAGAGTACACACACAGACAGAGAGTACACACACAGACAGAGAGTACACACACAGACAGAGAGTACACACACAGACAGAGAGTACACACACAGACAGAGAGTACACACACAGACAGAGAGTACACACACACACAGAGAGTACACACACAGACAGAGAGTACACACACAGACAGAGAGTACACACACAGACAGAGAGTACACACACAGACAGAGAGTACACACACAGACAGAGAGTACACACACAGACAGAGAGTACACACACAGACAGACGTGTCCTTTTGAATGTGTCTTTTTGCTGTTCTCACGGTCTTGATTTCCACTATCACACAGGTAAGAGGTATTTTATTACAGCCTGTTAATCAGTATATAACATTATAAATGAAGACGTTTTACTGGTAGAAAAGGAGAAGCCATCTTCCCCTCCAGCTGGTCTGTCACTCACACAGAGGCCTTATGGTAGGTGGTGAGTGTGTGTGTGTGTGTGTGTGTGTGTGTGTGTGTTTGCTTCTACAAAAGAGGGTAGGTGATTTGATAGTGGGATGGCATTATAGGAAAAGATGCTCAACTAGCGTTAGCGCAACCTCTAACTTCAATCACACTGGACACACAGAAATAAAAATGGTATCCACGAGTTCATGTGACTCTGGGGAAGTAGATCGTTAGCAAAATCCCGAAGTATCCCATTTAACCTGTAAACTGGAAAGTATCCCATTTAACCTGTAAACTGGATTTTCAGCCAGAAAGTGTTGCTGACTTGAATGAAATAGTGAATCATTCAAATGAATGTAACCTGTGTTAAGGTAAACTTGTATTTTGTTATTAGCACAGATTTGTCTGATAGCTGATTTATTGAGGAAAGTGTTTACTTGCTGTGTTGTGGTTGTTTTGTTTATTTACTTTAGAGGAATATACTACTGTACCTTATTTATTTACCTTATAGGAATATACTACTGTACTTCATTTATTTACCTTAGAGGAATATACTACTGTACCTTATTTATTTACCTTAGAGGAATATACTACTGTACCTTATTTATTTACCTTATAGGAATATACTACTGTACTTCATTTATTTACCTTAGAGGAATGTACTACTGTACTTTATTTATTTACCTTAGAGGAATGTACTACTGTACTTTATTTATTTACCTTAGAGGAATATACTACTGTACTTTATTTATTTACCTTAGAGGAATGTACTACTGTACTTCATTTATTTACCTTAGAGGAATATACTACTGTACTTCATTTATTTACCTTAGAGGAATATACTACTGTACTTCATTTATTTACCTTAGAGGAATGTACTACTGTACCTTATTTATTTACCTTATAGGAATATACTACTGTACTTCATTTATTTACCTTAGAGGAATATACTACTGTACTTCATTTATTTACCTTAGAGGAATGTACTACTGTACCTTATTTATTTACCTTAGAGGAATATACTACTGTACTTTATTTATTTACCTTAGAGGAATGTACTACTGTACTTTATTTATTTACCTTAGAGGAATATACTACTGTACTTTATTTATTTACCTTAGAGGAATATACTACTGTACTTTATTTATTTACCTTAGAGGAATGTACTACTGTACTTCATTTATTTACCTTAGAGGAATATACTACTGTACTTCATTTATTTACCTTAGAGGAATATACTACTGTACCTTATTTATTTACCTTAGAGGAATATACTACTGTACTTCATTTATTTACCTTAGAGGAATGTACTACTGTACTTCATTTATTTACCTTAGAGGAATATACTACTGTACTTCATTTATTTACCTTAGAGGAATATACTACTGTACCTTATTTATTTACCTTAGAGGAATATACTACTGTACTTCATTTATTTACCTTAGAGGAATGTACTACTGTACCTTATTTATTTACCTTAGAGGAATATACTACTGTACTTCATTTATTTACCTTAGAGGAATGTACTACTGTACTTTATTTATTTACCTTAGAGGAATGTACTACTGTACCTTATTTATTTACCTTAGAGGAATATACTACTGTACTTCATTTATTTACCTTAGAGGAATATACTACTGTACTTCATTTATTTACCTTAGAGGAATGTACTACTGTACTTTATTTATTTACCTTAGAGGAATGTACTACTGTACCTTATTTATTTACCTTAGAGGAATATACTACTGTACTTCATTTATTTACCTTAGAGGAATGTACTACTGTACTTTATTTATTTACCTTAGAGGAATGTACTACTGTACTTTATTTATTTACCTTAGAGGAATATACTACTGTACTTTATTTATTTACATTAGAGGAATATACTACTGTACTTTATTTATTTACATTAGAGGAATGTACTACTGTACCTTGCTCTGGGTAAGAGGATCTGCTCAAATGTAAATGTCTAACATTTTTCATATGGCTTTCTAATGCAGTGTCACATCACATTGGTCTACCATTCTACTGTCACACTGTGAAGCCTTCTGGACAGAGACAGAGAGACAGAGAGACAGAGTTGAGGTCTGGAACGGTCTTGTCTTGTTACACACACATTTTATCTGGTCAGCCTGGGATTGGGAGACCTGCTATGTCACTCAGAATGCGGCTGCCATGTACCTGCCTCTCTCTCTCTCACGCACGCACGCACACACGCACGCACGCGAACACACCTGAACTGTCAGAATACTTTGGAAGAAAGAAAGGAAGGATGTGCTGGTCCCTTGAGGTTAAACTCTCACCTCCCTCTCTTTACCTCCCTCCCTCCAGGTTAAACTCACCGTCCTCTCTCTCTCAGAGTCTGTCTGTCGAGAGAGGAGAGAGAGAGAGAGAGAGAGAGAGAGAGAGAGAGAGAGAGAGAGAGAGAGAGAGAGAGAGAGAGAGAGAGAGAGAGAGAGAGAGAGAGAGAGAGAGAGAGAGAGAGAGAGAGAGAGAGAGAGAGAGAGAGAGAGAGAGAGAGAACAAAATAATTATAGCTTGGAAGACCGGATGAACAAATTTCAAGGGCACAATATATTCAGAGAAGGAAAAGAAAACGGACATACACATCCCAGGAGGCTGCTGAGGGTACATAGTAATGGCTGGAACGGAAATGGAAACCATGTGCTCGATACCGTTCCATTTATTCCACTCCAGCCATTACTATGAGCCCGTCCTCCCCACCGACCACCTGTGATACACATACTAGGAAAATAATTTGCTGTCTGAGCCAGATCAATAGGGTGTTCAACAGCAGCGTGATAACCCAGTGTGTGTGTGTGTGTTAAACAAACAGGGGACATTGTTCCTGATCCCGTGTACAGCAGTACCAGGATCTCCTGATCAGTCACATGATGATCTCTACTTCTACTGTGTTGTGTTCCTTGGAGGGACTGCTGATTGGTCACACGGATCTCATGGCCCCTGCTGATTGGTCACACGGATCTCATGGCCTCTGCTGGTCGGTCACATGGATCTCATGGCCGCTAGTAGTGTGCACAGTATTGTTTCCGTCAGACTGTCTGACCACCACTGTGACTGACCACCACTGTGACTGACCACCACTGTCACTGACAAACACTGTGTCTGACCACCACTGTGTCTGACCACCACTGTGTCTGACCACCACTGTGTCTGACCAACACTGTGTCTGACCACCACTGTGACTGACCACCACTGTGTCTGACCACCACTGTGACTGACCACCACTGTGACTGAACACCACTGTGACTGACCACCACTGTGTCTGACCACCACTGTGACTGACCACCACTGTGTCTGACCACCACTGTGACTGACCACCACTGTGACTGAACACCACTGTGTCTGACCACCACTGTGTCTGACCACCACTGTGTCTGACCACCACTGTGACTGACCACCACTGTGACTGACCACCACTGTCACTGACCAGCACTGTGACTGACCACCACTGTGACTGACCACCACTGTGTCTGACCACCACTGTGACTGACCACCACTGTCACTGACCACCACTGTGTCTGACCACCACTGTGACTGACCACCACTGTGACTGACCACCACTGTGTCTGACCACCACTGTGACTGACCACCACTGTGTCTGACCACCACTGTGTCTGACCACCACTGTGGCTGACCACCACGGTGACTGACCACCACTGTCGCTGACAAACACTGTGTCTGACCACCACTGTGACTGACCACCACTGTCACTGACCACCACTGTGACTGACCACCACTGTGACAGACCAATGACCATTGAGAATACGGATGGTGTGACATTACACTGCTGTTCACAGTATACAACTTTATGTACCAGTAATACCAGTAAAAATTGGATGTAATGAATGTATCACTAGCCACTTTAAACGATGCCATTTATATAATGTTTACATATCCTACATTACTCATCTCACATATATATATACTGTACTCTATACCATCTACTGCATCTTGCCTACGCCGGTCAGCCATCGCTCATCCATATATTTATATGTACATACTCGTATTCATTCCTTTACACTTGTGTGTATAAAGTAGTTGTTGTGAAATTGTTAGATTACTTGTTAGATACTACTGCATGGTCGGGACTAAAAGCACAAGTAGTTCGCTACACTCGCATTAACATCTGCTAACCATGTGTATGTGACAAATCAAATTTGATTTGATGTACATGCAAACTCTTTGTATGTATGTCTGTATGTATGTAGCTTAATAAAATATTCATGTCTATGTACTTTGTGTTGTACTACATATGTAGGATGTACAGTATATCACAAAAGTGAGTACACCCCTCACATTTTTGTAAATATTTGAGTATATCTTTTCATGTGACAACACTGAAGAAATGACACTTTGCTACAATGTAAAGTAGTGAGTGTACAGCTTGTATAACAGTGTAAATTTGCTGTCCCCTCAAAATAACTCAACACACAGCCATTCATGTCTAAACCGCTGGCAACAAAAGTGAGTACACCCCTAAGTGAAAATGTCCAAATTGGGCCCAATTAGCCATTTTCCCTTCCCGGTGTCATGTGACTTGTTAGTGTTACAAGGTCTCAGGTGTGAATGGGGAGCAGGTGTGTTAAATTTGGTGTCATCGCTCTCACACTTCCTCATACTGACTGGTCACTGGAAGTTCAACATGGCACCTCATGGCAAAGAACTCTCTGAGGATCTGAAAAAGAATTGTTGCTCTACATAAAGATGGCCTGGGCTATAAGAAGATTGCCAAGACCCTGAAACTGAGCTGCAGCACGGTGGCCAAGACCATACAGCGGTTTAACTGGACAGGTTCCACTCCAGAACAGGCCTCGCCATGGTCAACCAAAGAAGTTGAGTGCACGTGCTCAGCGTCATATCCAGAGGTTGTCTTTGGGAAATAGACGTATGAGTGCTGCCAGCATTGCTGCAGAGGTTGAAGGGGTGGGGGTCAGCCTGTCAGTGCTCAGACCATACGCCGTACACTGCATCAAATTGGTCTGCATGGCTGTCGTCCCAGAAGGAAGCCTCTTCTAAAGATGATGCACAAGAAAGCCCGCAAAACAGTTTGCTGAAGACAAGCAGACTAAGGACATGGATTACTGGAACCATGTCCTGTGGTCTGATGAGACCAAGATAAACTTATTTGGTTCAGATGGTGTCAGCGTGTGTGGCGGCAACCAGGTGAGGAGTACAAAGACAAGTGTGTCTTGCCTACAGTCAAGCATGGTGGTGGGAGTGTCATGGTCTGGGGCTGCATGAGTGCTGCCGGCACTGGGGAGCTACAGTTCATTGAGGGAACCATGAATGCCAACATGTACTGTGACATACTGAAGCAGAGCATGATCCCTTCCCTTCCTAGTATTCCAACATGATAACGACCCCAAACACACCTCCAAGACGACCACTGCCTTGCTAAAGAAGCTGAGGGTAAAGGTGATGGACTGGCCAAGCATGTCTCCAGACCTAAACCCTATTGAGCATCTGTGGGGCATCCTCAAACGGAAGCTAGAGGAGTGCAAGGTCTCTAACATCCACCAGCTCCGTGATGTTGTCATGGAGGAGTGGAAGAGGACTCCAGTGGCAACCTGTGAAGCTCTGGTGAACTCAATGCCCAAGAGGGTTAAGGCAGTCCTGGAAAATGATGGTGGCCACACAAAATATTGACACTTTGGGCCCAATTTGGACATTTTCACTTAGGGGTGTACTCACTTTTGTTGCCAGCGGTTTAGACATGAATGGCTGTGTGTTGAGTTATTTTGAGGGGACAGCAAATTTACACTGTTATACAAGCTGTACACTCACTACTTTACATTGTAGCAAAGTGTCATTTCTTCAGTGTTGTCACATGAAAAGATATACTCAAATATTTACAAAAATGTGAGCGGTGTACTCACTTTTGTGATATACTGTATGTCAATGTGTTATTGTGCTCCAACAATGTTTTAATTACCCCTGAGGGGACTCAGAAACTCATGCTGAACTGAACTAAATTACTTCCCTGAGGGGCAATTCATGAGACAGGGAAAATATGGAACATGGAGAACACAGCCAAGCCATGGTGTGACTGTTCAGTGTTCTAGTACTAGAGTGTTGAGTAACACCAGACGATGGTGGGGATATCTCAGCTGACTAGATTGTAGTACTAGAGTGTTGAGTAACACCAGACGATGGGGATATCTCAGCTGACTAGATTGTAGTACTAGAGTGTTGAGTAACACCAGATGGTGGGGATATCTCAGCTGACTAGATTGTAGTACTAGAGTGTTGAGTAACACCAGACGATGGGGATATCTCAGCTGACTAGATTGTAGTACTAGAGTGTTGAGTAACACCAGACGGTGGGGATATCTCAGCTGACTAGATTGTAGTACTAGAGTGTTGAGTAACACCAGACGATGGTGGGGATATCTCAGCTGACTAGATTGTAGTGTTTTTTTTTTTAACCTTGGATAAAAGTAGGGACTCAGAGCTACGAAATGATATATCATACACTGCAGTTGAGGGACAATGGGAAAGTAATTCTGCTTGAAAGTTGATAAACCTGTAACCCCACTTTTGAGAAAATGGTCCTTGAATGTTTTGGTACACCAACTGGAGAGCTCCCCTTTGTCTCCACCCATTCAGCATCGTCCACACCCTCTTAAGCCTTAGCCCCACCCATCTCTTTAAGGAATACCATGTGAGGCCATGTGCTGAACAGAGTGAGTACGGTAGTGTAATAAACAGCCAAAGATGTCAAAGACTAAAAAGGGTGAAAGTAGTAGCCTACAATAAGGAAAAACTCCAGGTAAAAATTTACTTTATCTAGTCCTTGGACTTTATCCTAATCTGACTTTGAAAGTGTCCAGATAAAAATATTTTATAAATATTTTATAATTATTAGATGATGCCAGACACACATGTATAAATTGATGGGTCATGTGAAAGAAATGCTATAACCACCCCCCTCAGCCACATCCAGATAAGTGGACAGGTCAGTATTGTCTAGACATCTACACATGTTCATAAAATATAACATGTCCATAATCAACTCCTGACAAACCTGGCTAACTTGATGGGTCATGTAATCATCTGGCGAAGTGGAGTCTTTTCCTTAGCTAGCTAGCTAAACAATCAACCATAATTCCAACACGTAGATCCTAACCAGAAACCGTGGATTGATGGCAGCATTCGCGCAAAACTGAAAGCGTGAACCACCGCATTTTATCATAGCATCCCTAGCCACATCCTCAGAGCATGCACAGATCAGCTGGCTGGTGTGTTTACGAACATATTCAATCAATCCCTATCCCAGTCTGCTGTTCCCACATGCTTCAAGATGGCCACCATTGTTCCTGTTCCCAAGAAAGCTAAGGTAACTGAGCTAAATGACTATTAACACCATAGTACCCTCCAAACTCGTCATTAAGCTCGACACCCTGGGTCTCGACCTCGCTCTGTGCAACTGGATCCTGGATTTTCGGACAGGCCGGCCCCCCAGGTGGTGAAGATAGGAAACAACATCTCCACCCCGCTGATCCTCAACACTGGGGCCCCACAAGGGTGCGTTCTCAGCCCTCTCCTCAATGACGAGACGGCCTAACGTCAACAAAACAAAGGAGATGATCGTGGACTTCAAGAAACAGCAAAGGGAGTACCCCCATCCACATCAATGGGACAGTAGTGGAGAAGGTGGAAAGTTTTAAGTTCCTCGGCGTACACATCACAGACAAACTGAAATGGTCCAACCACACAGACAGCGTGGTGAAGAAGGCGCAACAGCGCCTCTTCAACCTCAGGAGGCTGAAGAAATTTGGCTTGTCACCTAAAAGACTCACAAAATGTTACAGATGCACAATCGAGAGCATCCTGTCGGGCTGTATCACAGCCTGGTACGGCAACTGCACCGCCCACAACCGCAAGGCTCTCCAGAGGGTGGTGCAGTCTGCACAACACATCACCGGGGGCAAACTACCTGCCCTCCAAGACACCTACAACATCCGATTTCAAAGGAAGGCCAAAAAGATCATCAAGGACAACAACCACCCGAGCCACTGCCTGTTCACCCCGCTATCATCCAGAGGGCGAGGTCATTACATGTGCATCAAAGCTGGGACCGAGAGACTGAAAAACATCTTCTATCTCAAAGCCATCAGACTGTTAAACAGCCATCACTAACATAGAGAGGCGGCTGCCAACATACAGACTCAAATCTCTGGCCACTTTAATAAATGTAATAAAGGTATCACTAGTCACTTTAAATAACGCCACTTTAATAATGTCAACATATCCTACATTACTCATCTCATATGTATATACTGTATTCTATACCATCTACTGCATCTTGCCCATGCCGCACGGCCATCGCTCATCCATATATTTATATGTACATATTCCTATTCATCCCTTCACATTTGTGTGTACAAGGTAGTCGTTGTGAACTTGTTAGATTACTTGTTAGATATTACTGCACTGTCAGAACTAGAAGCACAAGCATTTCGCTACACTCGCATTAACATCTGCTAACCATGTGTATGTGACCAATAAAATTAGATTTGAGTATTTTACCTAATTAGCAACTTTGCAACTAGTTAAAAGTGTTTAGCTACTTTGCAACTACTTAGCATGTTAGGTTAAGGTTAGGGTTAGGGGAAGGGTTAGCTAATTCCTAACCTTAACCCCAACCTTAAACAGTTTGTTATAGCTAGCCACTATGCATGAAATGCTGGAGTATGAATCTGCATGTAGCTAAAGCTAACCAACTAGGTTCAATGTTAGCTAGCTAATCCACGATCTCAGCCAATCATGGCTAGCGGAAAGGTTCCTGTCTTTTTCCGTGGCTAAACCAACTAGGCTCGTAATTTAACAATTGTATTCGTATTTACAGATGGCATATACATTTGTTATTAAGGCACATGAAAGTTCACATGTTCCAGAAGGAATTTCTGACAAAAACACATTACAAAAATAAAAGAAATCATTACTTTCAAATGCCTCTCCTGTGAAGTAGTGACGTGCCACATATGCCTAGCTTCTTGAAACGGGTAATATATGTCCTATGTACAAAGCATTATGTTTGGGGCAAATTCAACACATCACTGAGTACCACTCTTCATATTTTCAAGCATGGTGGTGGCTGCATCATGTTATCGGTATTATTGGCAAGGACTAGGGAGTTTTTTAGGATAAAAATAAACAGAATTTTGCTAAGCACAGGCAAAATCCTAGAGTAAAACGTAGCTCAGTCTGCTTTCCAACAGACACTGGGAAAGAAATTCACCTTTCAGCAGGACAATAATCTAAAACACAAGGACAAATATACACTGGAGTTGCTTACCAAGACGACATTGAGTGTTCCTGAGTGGCCTAGTTACAGTTTGGACTTAAATCATCTTGAAAAAAGTTTGTTGATCAACAACGAACTTGACAGAACTTGAACAAATAAAAAACATAATGTGTGAATGTACAATCCAGGTGTGCAAAGATCTTAAAGACTTACCCAGAAAGCCTCACAGCTGTAATCACTGCCAAAGGTTATTTAAGCATGTATTGTTTCATAAATGAAATAACATTTTCTTCCACTTTGACATTACAGAGCATCATATGTAAATCATTGACAATTTTTTTGTGTTGTTGAATTTAATAAATTTTAATCTCACTTTGTAACACAACAAAATGTGGAAAAGTAAAGAGGTGAACTGTACATGAGGAGATGGAATCAAAAGATATCATCAAAATGTTAACACTTTGCTCGAAGATTAACACTGTGTGTGTGTCTGTCTGTGTGTGTGTGTGTGTCTGCGTTTAAACTTGACCTACTGTGGAACCAGTCATCTTTCACAAATCCTAAAACTAACTTTTAACATTTATATGAAAACCTTTAAAGTCCTAGCTATGAATTTTTCATGGTCGAAATCTGTTTTTAGTTCATTCAATTTTCTCATTCTGCCTCTCACCCACACACCCACACACCCCCTCAATCCCTCTCTCTCTCTCTCTCTCCCTCCCACCCACCCGCCCACCTACCACTCACCCCCTACCTCTCACCCACCCGCCCACCTACCACTCACCCCCTACCTCTCCCTCCCTCAAAGATATTCTTGAGTGCTTTTCAGCAAATCAAGCTGGTTTCTCAATTGCTCCGGAATGACTGTGTCTACCTAATCCTGTCCCGTTGTCATGGTAATAACCCTCTCAAATGGAGCTATTGACCAGTCCTCCCATGAAAGGTGATTTGAGAGGGGGCCACGCGGCTCGTAGCGAAGGATTTTCAGCTGTAATCTTCTCTCACAAAAAGGAGGAGAGAAGGAATAGGAAGAAGGAGAAGGAGGAGGGGGGGGGAAGCTTTATTTATAAACGCTGAATTTGCATTCACCTGCTGAGTTTGTGAGGTAGCCAAATCCCCTCGGGCCTTTATGTTTAAATATCAGAAAGCAGTTATCTATCCTTTTTGGGCCTGAAATTCCTCTTTCTGCGCGTCGATGCTAGCAGAGCGGTGTAAATAGCCTCGTATGGTGGTGCTACGATTTTAGGGTGTACTTGTTACTCTATTACAATAGACCCTGGGAGCATCCCAAATGGCATCCTATTCCCTAGGTCAAAAGTAGTGCACTAAATGGGGTGCCATTTTGTCACACGGCTTATTCTTTTAGAGTGCACTTGTTACTCTATTATAATAGACCCTAGACTCCAGTTAATCAGACGTCCAGAGGTTCATTACCATAGTAACAGTGGAACACCACCGATGGAACAGCAACCTGACTGGATGATAAGTATTGCTTCCTGTCATTACAGGAACAAGTAATGGAGGTTCTTGAAACTGCTACAATCCTACCAACTGCAAGTCTTGTTATTCTGACACCCAACCTTGCAGTTCTGATATGACAACATGTGCATATTTAATACCATACTAGGGGTTAAGTGCCTTGGTCAAGGACCCATCGACACATTTTTCACAGGGATTTGAACCGGCAACCTTTCGGTTACTGGCCCAACGCTCTTAACCGCTAGGCTACCTACTTCTGTGTTATTCAGTACAATAAACATAAGATACAGGAATTGAAAAAGCACGGTATGCTCGAGAGTAACACTGCTTCTTCTGGCGGCCCTAAGGCAGGGATGAGTGTGTGGGTTCTTAGTTGGGCCATAAAGCTACAGCACTGATCCTAATTCCCAGTTGGATTATAAATCTAAGATCAGCCTACACACACACACACACACACACACACAATAGTTCTAAACCAGAGGCCTTTTACATCAGCACACACACACACGTTAGCTACCAGAGGCCTTTAAAAACATATACCACTGATCTAAGAGATCAGGACAGCCTACACATACTACACAGTTCTACACCAGAGGCCTTTTACATGCTGACGGACAATGTGATCATATCACCCACTAGACATATTACAAAAAACACATCTGAAGCCATCTGAAGATCACACCCACTGAGTTTCCCACAGACTTAAAACATAACATCATATCTGAAAACCCGCACACACACACACACACACACACACACACACACACACACACACACACACACACACACACACACACACACACACACACACACACACACACACACACTCGTCTCACTATATCAGTAGAGCGACAGACTTGTGCACACACACACACACACACCCCCACCCAGGCCAGGGAAACAAGCCTTGTCAGACCAGGGAATTACTGGAATGCAGTGACCTCCACCGAGACCACTTGCAGCCATAAGTGAGTGAGTGTGTGTCTCTGTGTGTGTGTGGTGCACAAACCGGTCTCTCTCTCTTTCGGTCTTGACAGCATCGGCTGAGGATGTCATTACCCAGAAGGCTTTGCAGCTGGTGTCTCGTGTCGCGGCCCAAAGCATAAATCTGATTGGAAGAAGAAGAAATTAAAGACAGCCGAGAGTTAAATAGTCACTGGGGAGGAAAAACGCTGTGCGAGTTTGGCTTCTTATGATATTAATGACTTGGACTTCATCCCAAATAACACCCTATTCCCTATATAGTGCACTACTTTTGACCAGGACCCAAGTAGTGCACTATAAAAGGAAATAGGGTGTCATTTGGGACACACCCATACAGTTAAATTTACACTAGGAAGAAAACGAAATTGGCTTCTTATGGCATTAACGACTTGGACAGTAAGAGATATCATGATATTAATGACTTGGACGTTTTACAGTAAGAAATATCATGATATTAATGACTTGGACGTTTTACAATAAGAGATATCATGATATTAATGACTTGTACGCTTTACAGTAAGAAATATCATGATATTAATGACTTGGACGTTTTACAATAAGAGATATCATGATATTAATGACTTGGACGTTTTACAGTAAGAGTAAACATGATATTAATGACTTGGACGTTTTACAGTAAGAGATATCATGATATTAATGACTTGGACGTTTTACAGTAAGAAATATCATGATATTAATGACTTGGACGTTTTACAATAAGAGATATCATGATATTAATGACTTGTACGCTTTACAGTAAGAGTAAACATGATATTAATGACTTGGACGTTTTACAGTAAGAGATATCATGATATTAATGACTTGTACGTTTTACAGTAAGAGATATCATGATATTAAAGACTTGGACGTTTTACAGTAAGAGATATCATGATATTAATGACTTGGACGTTTTACAGTAAGAGATATCATGATATTAATGACTTGTACGTTTTACAGTAAGAGATATCATGATATTAAAGACTTGGACGTTTTACAGTAAGAGATATCATGATATTAAAGACTTGGACGTTTTACAGTAAGAGATATCATGATATTAATGACTTGGACGTTTTACAGTAAGAGATATCATGATATTAATGACTTGGACGTTTTACAGTAAGAGATATCATGATATTATTACCCTTTTCAAGCTTGAAGTCCCATAGGGCGGCGCACAATAGGCCCAGCGTCTGGGGCTGGGTTAGGTTAGGGTGGTTTGGCCGGGGGTGTAGGCCGTCATTGTAAATAAGAATTTGATCTTAACTGACTTGTCTAGTTAAATAAAGGTAAAATAAAAACACAAGGCCTTCAAAGTACAAAACACAAGGCCTTCAAAGTCCCTGATAACAGAATCACACATTTGGGTTTCTTACGATGGAGGCTACTTACACAACATTGAAGGTGACTTAATTTGCTTTTAGGAGGTCATCGGTTAAAATAATCAACATCATACGAATGTGATTCTGTTCACAATAGGACACTGTGCTACAGCCAAAACATTCCTCTGGTGTTTTTCTCCCACAAAGCTTAGACTGCATGCCAAAGAACACTCTATTCCCTATATAGTGCACTACTTTTGACCTGAGCCCTGTGGGGTGCCCCCTATTCCCTTAATCCTCCAGATACTTTCATACAAACAACACACCCAGTTAACAATATGATCATACTCTATTCACTCTCACATGGCTTACACACACACACACACACACACACACACACACACACACACACAGACTCTCAACACACACACACACACACACACCCAGACACACACACAGACTCTCAACACACACACACACACACACACACACAGACAGACACACACACAGACTCTCAACACACACACACACACACACAGACACACACACAGACTCTCAACACACACACACACACACACACACACACACACACACACACACACACACACACACACACACACACACACACACACACACACACACACACACACACACACACACACACACACACACACACACACACACACACACACAGAGTAACCATGGTGCAGTGCATAATTAGCTAGTTGTAAACACTAATTAGCTGGATATAAAGCTATGACTTGAGTTTAAAGTTTGTGTGTGTGTGTGTGTGTGTGTGTGTGACAGAGAGAGAGAGAGACAGAGAGGGAGAGACAGAGAGGGAGAGAAAGAGAAGGAGAGACAGAGAGAGAGAGACAGAGACACAGAGACCATCTTCATGTCTGTTCTCTCAAGTGTAAACTAAGCTACATGTGAAAGATGAATAAATATCAAATCAAATTTTATTTGTCACATACACATGGTTAGCAGATGTTAATGCGAGTGTAGCGAAATGCTTGTGCTTCTAGTTCCGACCATGCAGTAGTATCTAACAAGTAATCTAACAAATTCACAACAACTACCTTATACACACAAGAGTAAAGGAATGAATACGAGTATGTACATATAAATATATGGATGAGCGATGGCTGACCCGGCGTGGGCAAGATGCAGTAGATGGTATGGAGTATAGTATATACATATGAGATGAGTAAATTAGGATATGTAAACATTATATAAATGGCATCATTTAAAGTGGCTAGTGATACATTTATTTCATCCAATTATAATTATTAAAGTGGCTAGGGATTTGAGTCGATGGCCGAACGGCATAGGCAAGATGCAGTAGATGGTATAGTGTATACATTTGATATGAGTAATGTCAGATATGTAAACATTATATACAAAATTGTTTAAAGTAGCTAGTGATACATTTGTTACATACAATTCCTATTATTTAAAGTGGCTAGAGATTTAAGTCAGTATGTTGGCAGCAGCCACTCAATGTTAGTGGTGGCTGTTTAACAGTCTGATGGCCTTGAGATAGAAGCTGTTTTTCAGTCTCTCGGTCCCAGCTTTGATGCACCTGTACTGACCTCGCCTTCTGGATGATAGCGGGGTGAACAGGCAGTGGCTCGGGTGGTGTAGGTGTCCTGGAGGGCAGGTAGTTTACCCCCGGTGATGCGTTGTGCAGTCCTCACTACCCTCTGGAGAGCCTTACGGTTGTGGGCGGAGCAGTTGCCGTATCAGGCGGTGATACAGCCCGACAGGATGCTCTCGATTAATATGTAAACACACAGAGATCTAGAATGAGATTAAGGGAGATTAAGCAGAGATAATTAACAGAGATTATATCATAAAAAGAGACCAGAAGGAAGTGGAAAGTACACAAGCCAGCCAGCTGTTCTAATGGTTCCATTCACTGTGGCTGGTGTTCCATTTGGCTCCCAGACAGGCGTGTCAAATGACACCCTATTCGCTATATAGTGCACTATTTTTGACAAGGGCCTGGGAAAAAAAAGTGTGCTATATAGCAAATAGGGTGCCATTTGTGATGCCAGACTTTGCATATACAGCCAACTTCCTGTTTTGTAGAACCTTGAGTTCTATGACATGACAGTGTAAGCCCTGCTTCCTCTCACTGTCGACACAGAGACCAGGATGTGTGATAATTCTATGCATCATGTCGACTACAACTTCAACTGTTTGGCTTGACAATGACTGGAACCAGGCTACAGCATCCCACCCCACCTGGGGGAAAAACACACCAAACTCATCTGAAACTCATTAAACGCCTCGACAACTAAACGTGCATACTTACTAAGGTTAAAAACATCATCCATGCATTTATTAAACTAGGCAAGTCAGTTAAGATCAAATTCTTATTTACAATGACGGCCTACCACGGCCAAACCCTAACCCGGCCGCCCTATGGGATTCCCAATCACAGCCGGTTGTGAAACAGCCTGGAATCAAACCAGGGTCTGTAGTGACACCTCTAGCACTGAGATACAGCACTCGGGAGTCCTGTATACAGGATTAGTTTAGCCTACACATACACACACACACATCGCAGTAGAGAACTCTTCTTGGCCTGATATAAGCCTCATAGAATGAATAGCAAACTCCCAATCATCATCACCCAATCCGAACACGGATACAAATACACTAACCCCAATCCATTTACATTTACACTTTCATTCCATTAATAGAGTCAGCTTCATTTCATTTCTCTCCCAGGCTGCAAGATATTCAAAATATTCATTTACATCTGAGTCAGAGTTAAGATATAGCTTTTCACTGAACGGGGGGGAGGGAGGGGGGGTGTAGACAGAGATGAGGAGGGGATATAATGAGTTTATAGCCTTAGAATGTATATGGAGCTCATGGTGATAGAGCTATGGGGTTGAATGAGTTCACTGTTGCTGTCCTTTCATGACAACTGAAGTTATAGGGTCCTTCCATGTTATTACGTCAAGCCATGACACCCACCATCTTAAATTGTTATGAAATCATTTCTGTTGTTAGAAACAGATAGGATTAGCATTCTGGCAACATTATTTTGTTGAAATATAATTTGATCTCTGAGAAATTAAACTAATTGATTGCACTCAAATTGGCCATTTTAATTTATAGGATTCATATAATATTCTATATAGTACCGAACATCCAATTTTGACCAAACTTTTTTCTAACACTTTTTTCTAACACTAACACCCCCCAACGAGTATGCAGTATCAGTTCTCTATGTCTGGCAAGTAATATGGAGCTGTGGCTTGGAGTATTGTTTCTTCATCCTATGTAATGTATTCTCAGTGAATTTCTGCTGCTCAGAGAAATTAGTCATTGAAGTTGGTGGGTTTATGTCCCATCCTACATCCTGACATTACCAGGTTCTGACCACTAGATGGTGCTGTTCCCGTTTTCTTTGGGGGGGGTCACCCAAATTACAAAATCAAATATTGGTTTCTTACAATATTGTGTGTGTGTGTGTACATTACATAGAATGAAGAAACAATACTCCAAGCCACAGCTCCATACTACTTGTCAGACATAGAGAACTGCCGTTCAGAAAGTATTCGCACCCCTTGACCTTTTCAACATTTTGTTGTGTTACAACCTGAATTTAAATGTAATTAAATATAGATGTTGTGTCACTGGCCTACACACAATACTCCATAATGTCAAAGCGTAATTATGTTTTTGGAAATGTTTACAAATTAATAAAAAATAAAAAGCTGAAACGTCTTGAGTCAATAAGTACTCAACCTCTTTGTTATGGCAAGCACAGTTCAGGAGTAAGTTCAGGAGTAAAAAATGTCTTAACTCACATAATACGTTTCATGGACTCTGTGTGCAATAATGGTGTTTTAACGTGATTTTTGAATGACTACCTCATCTCTTTACCCCACACGTACACATTATCTGTAAGGTCCCTCAGACGAGCAGTGAATTACAAACACAGATTCAACAACAAAGACCAGGCAGGTTTTCCAAAGCCTCGCAAAGAAGGGCATCTATTGGTAGATGGATTGAAAAAACAGTCAATGAATATCTATTTGAGCATGGTGAAGTTATTAATTCCACTTTGGATGGTGTACCAATACACCCAGACAATACAAAGATACAGGCCTCTTTCCTAACTCAGTTGCCGGAGAAGAAGGAAACCACTCAGGGATTTCAATGGTGACTTTAAAACATACAGTTTAATGTCTGTGATTGGAGAAAACTGAGGATGGATCAACAACATTGTAGTTACTCCACAATACTAACCTAATTGACAGAGTTGAAATGAAGGAAGCCTGTACATAATACAAATATTCCAAAACATGTATCCTGTTTGCAACAAGGCACTCAAGAAATACTGCATAAAATGTGGCAAAGCAATTCACTTTTTGTCCTGAATACAAAGTGTTAAGTTTGGGGCAAATGCAATACAACTGAGTACCACTCTCCATATTTTCAACTATAGTGGTGGCTGCATCATGTTATGGGTATGCTTGTAATCGTTAAGGACTGGGGAGCTTTTCAGGATAAAAAATAAAAGGAATAGGAGCTAAGCACAGGCAAAATCCGAGAGGAAACCCTGGTTCAGTCTGCTTTCCACCATGCACTGGGAGATGAATTCCCCTCTCATCAGGACAAAACCTGATGATAGGGGATAAACACAAGGTTAAATCTACACTGGAGTTGCTAACCAAGAAGACAGTGAATGTTGCTGAGTGACCGAGTTACAGTTTTGACTTAAATCTACTTGAAAATCTATAGCAAGAACTGAAAATGGTTGTCTAGCAATGATCTACAACCCGATTTGACAGTTTGAAGAATTTTGAAAAGAATAATGGGCAAATGTTGCACAATCCAGGTGTTGAAAGCTCTTAGAGACTTACTCTAATCGCTGCCAAAGGTACCCCTACAAAGTATTGACTCAGAGGTGTAAATACTTATGTAAATTAAATATTTCTGTGTTTCATTTTCAATCAATTTGCAAAAAAAAAAAACATGGTTTCAACTTTGTCATTATGGGGTATTGTTTGTAGACTGGTGAGATTTTTTAAAAATTAAATCCATTTTGAATTGAGGCTGTAACACAACAAAATGTGGAATAAGTCAAGGGATATGAATACTTTAGGAAGGCATTGTACAGTGGGGAAAAAAAGTATTTAGTCAGCCACCAATTGTGCAAGTTCTCTCACTTAAAAAGATGAGAGAGGCCTGTAATTTTCATCATAGGTACACTTCAACTATGACAGACAAAATGAGGAAAAAAAATCCAGAAAATCACATTGTAGGATTTTTTATGAATTTATTTGCAAATTATGGTGGAAAATAAGTATTTGGTCAATAACAAAGTTTATCTCAATACTTTGTTATATACCCTTTGTTAGCAATGACAGAGGTCAAATGTTTTCTGTAAGTCTTCACAAGGTTTTCACACACTGTTGCTGGTATTTTGGCCCATTCCTCCATGCAGATCTCCTCTAGAGCAGTGATGTTTTGGGGCTGTCGCTGGGCAACACGGACTTTCAACTCCCTCCAAAGATTTTCTATGGGGTTGAGATCTGGAGACTAGCTAGGCCACTCCAGGACCTTGAAATGCTTCTTCTGAAGCCACTCCTTCGTTGCCGGGTGGTGTGTTTGGGATCATTGTCATGCTGAAAGACCCAGCCACGTTTCATCTTCAATGCCCTTGCTGATGGAAGGAGGTTTTCACTCAAAATCTCACGATACATGGCCCCATTCATTCTTTCCTTTACGGATCAGTCGTCCTGGTCCCTTTGCAGAAAAAACAGCCCCAAAGCATGATGTTTCCACCCCCATGCTTCACAGTAGGTATGGTGTTCTTTGGATGCAACTCAGCATTCTTTGTCCTCCAAACACGACGAGTTGAGTTTTTACCAAAAAGTTCTATTTTGGTTTCATCTGACATTCTCCCAATCCTCATCTGGATCATCCAAATGCTCTCTAGCAAACTTCAGACGGGCCTGAACATGTACTGGCTTAAGCAGGGGACACGTCTGGCACTGCAGGATTTGAGTCCTGGCGGCGTAGTGTGTTACTGATGGTAGGCTTTGTTACTTTGGTCCCAGCTCTCTGCAGGTCATTCACTAGGTCCCCGTGTGGTTCTGGGATTTTTGCTCACCGTTCTTGTGATCATTTTGACCCCACGGGGTGAGATCTTGCGTGGAGCCCCAGATCGAGGAAGATTATCAGTGGTCTTGTATGTCTTCCATTTCCTAATAATTGCTCCCACAGTTGATTTCTTCAAACCAAGCTGCTTACCTATTGCAGATTCAGTCTTCCCAACCTGGTGCAGGTCTACAATTTTGTTTCTGGTGTCCTTTGACAGCTCTTTGGTCTTGGCCATAGTGGAGTTTGGAGTGTGACTGTTTGAGGTTGTGGACAGGTGTCTTTTATACTGATAACAAGTTCAAACAGGTGCCATTAATACAGGTAACGAGTGGAGGACAGAGGAGCCTCTTAAAGAAGAAGTTACAGGTCTGTGAGAGCCAGAAATCTTGCTTGTTTGTATGTGACCAAATACTTATTTTCCACCATAATTTGCAAATAAATTCATTAAAAATCCTACAATATGATTTTCTGGATTATTTTTCCTCATTTTGTATGTCATAGTTGAAGTGTACATATGATGAAAATTACAGGCCTCTCTCATCTTTTTAAGTGAGAGAACTTGCACAATTGGTGGCTGACTAAATACTTTTTTCCCCCACTGTATATACTCGTTGTTGGAGTGGGATCGGCATGGGTGTGTGGAGGGTCCATGAGCGGCTTTTGACCATTTCTTCGGATTCCTCATGTCTAACTGTTAGAAAAAGGTTTGGTCCAAATCGGATGTTAGGTACTATATTTCTCAGTGGAGTCTCCTCAGACGAGTGTCACTTCCTGGCCATAGAGAGCACTCTGGGTTCTCTATGGTGTTTTAGGTCAGGACGTGACTAAGGGGGTTTATCTAGTTGTTTTTTTCTGTGTTGGTTTTGTGTTCCCAATTAGAGGCAGCTGTTTTTCGTTGCCTCTAATTGGGGATCATACTTAAGTGTTCTGTTTCCCACCTGTGTTTGTGGTATATTGTGTGTTTTGGTTAGTGCGTGTGAGCACTACATTTGTCGATTCGTTGCTTATTTGTTGTTTTTGTTGTATGATTCACTATTAAATATGTGGAACTCAATGCACGCTGCGCCTTGGTCCATTGATTATACTAACGATCGTAACAACGAGGAAGGGGAGGACCATCTTCCTTAGTGAATTTCATAAAAATAGTGAAACATTTAAAAAGTTACCATTTTTAGATAAAACTATACTAAATATATATAAACGTCACCAAAGAATTGACTAAAACACTCTGTTTGCAATGAAGGTCTACAGTAGCCTCAGCAGCACTCTGTAAGGTGGCACCATGGTGTAGCTGGAGGACAGCTAGCTTCTGTCCTCCTCTGGGTACATTGACTTCAATACAAAACCTAGGAGGCTCATGGTTCTCACCCCCTTCCATAGACTTACACAGTAATTATGACAACTTCCGGAGGATGTCATCCAACCTATCAGAGCTAGTGTCTTCCCTCATCTTAAACACCCCCCGACTGCCACTGATATTTATTAAATTTTATATGAATCCTATCAACTAAAATGGGGTGCAATCAATTAGCTTAATTGATTAATTTCTCAGAGATCAAATTACATTTCAACGAATTAATGTTGCAGGAATGCTAATCTTATCTGTTTCTAACAACAGAAACAATTTCAGAACAATCTGAGATGGTGGGTGTTGAAATCCTCTTTCTTGTGCTTTTTGAGTTGGAACGACCCTATAGCAAAGAGGTACTCACCTATCAGAAGGAACATTCCACCTTAGATTATTTATTAAATATATACTGACCTAAAGGTCTCCACACTCATAGCAAAAAAGGTGCTATCTAGAACCTAAAACGGTTCTTCGGTTGTCCCCATAAGAGAACCCTTTGGAGAAAGAACCCTTTTTGGCTCCATGTAGAACTCTTTACACAGAGGGTTCTACATGTAACACAAAATAATTCTACCTGGAACCAAAAAGGATTCTTTCTCCAAAGGGTTCCTGGAAGCGAGGCCTGGAAGCCAAAGCTACACTCTTAGGGTTCCAAAAGGGTTCTTCGGCTGTCCCCATAGGTCGATAGAACCCTTCTGGAACCCATTTTCTAAGAGTGTAGCTTTGGCTTCCAGGCCTCACTCAGGTGAGGTGAAAGTAGATAGATGCTAAAAGGTTTCAAACAAACAGTAAGAAGTGGACATTCATTTAGCTAAAAGACTAAGTTTAATCTATTAGTACGTGCAACTTCTTGAACAGAATAATTCTTGATGGCAGGTTATGAGAAAAGGTTTCTGAATTCAGTCATCTTTAACTTGTCAAGCTGCTCTCAGCAACGTTAATCCACACCCATGTCGAGACACACACACACACACACACACACACACACACACACACACACACACACACACACACACACACACACACACACACACACACACACACACACACACACACACACACAGAGCCTACCGAATCAGGACTTTTGCTGAGACAAATTCGTCAGAGTGATTCTGTTAGGATCAAAGAGGATGTTCATTTAGTACACACACACACACACACACACACACACACACACACACACACACACACACACACACACACACACACATTTCTTATCTCCAGCAAACAGAAGTGCATGCTACATGTCTCTCGGAGTCATTGTGTGTGTGTGTGTGTGTGTGTGTGTGTGTGTGTGTGTGTGTGTGTGTGTCAGCTCTCATTTAACACTACCCAGCATTCATCTAAGCCTCTTACCAAACTAGTGCAGCACTTCCTCTTGTACACTTTAACATATCCCAAGTTATGGAGGGAAAACTAACTGAATATATTATATTATATATTATATATTATATATTATATTATATATTATATGTTAAGGCAAGGGCTGATTTCAAGGTTTTACTGCTAACCTACAAAGCATTACATGGGCTTGCTCCTACCTATCTTTCTGATTTGGTCCTGCCGTACATACCTACACGTCACGCTACGGTCACAAGGCATGAGCCTCCTTACTGTCCCTAAAATTTCTAAGCAAACAGCTGGAGGCAGGGCTTTTTCCTATAGAGCTCCATTTTTATGGAATAGTCTGCCTATCCATGTGAGAGACAGACTCGGTCTCAACCTTTAAGTCTTTATTGAAGACTCATCTCTTCAGTAGGTCTTATGACTGAGTGTAGTCTGGCCCAGGAGTGTGAAGGTGAGCGGAAAGGCACTGGAGCAGAACCACCCTTGCTGTCTTTTGCCTGGCCGGTTCCCCTCCACTGGGATTCTCTGCCTCTAACCCTATTACAGGGCTGAGTCACTGGCTTCTGGTGCCGTGGCGGAGATCTTGTGGGCTATACTCGGCCTTGTCTCAGGATGGTAAGTTGGTGGTTGAAGATATCCCTCTAGTGGTGTGGGGGCTGTGCTTGGCAGAGTGGGTGGGGTTATATCCTGCCTGTTTGGCCCTGTCCAGTGTTTCGTCGGACAGGGCCACAGTGTCTCCCGACCCCTCCTGTCTCACCCCAGTATTTATGCTGCAGTAGTTTATGTGTCGGGGTGCTAGGGTCCGTCTGTTATATCTGGAGTATTTCTTCTCTTATCTGGTGTCCTGTGCGAATTTAAGTATGCTCGCTCTAATTATCTCTCTCTTTCTTTTTTCTTCTTCTCTCTCTCTCTCTCTCTCTCTCTCTCTCTCTCGGAGGACCTGAGCATTAGGACCATTCCTCAAGGCCTACCCGGATGTCCCGAGTCCACCTGGCCGTGCTGCTTCTCCAGTTACAACTGTTCTGCCTGTTTTATGAACATTTTAAAATCTTGTCCATGTTCTGTTATAATCTGCACCGGCACAGCCAGAAGAGGACTGGCCACCCTCACAGCCTGGTTCCTCTCTAGGTTTCTTCCTAGGTTTTGGCCTTCTAGGGAGTTTTTCCTAGCCACCGTGCTTTTACACCTGCATTGCTTGCTGTTTGGGGTTTTAGGCTGGGTTTCTGTACAGCACTCTGTGACATCAGCTGATGTAAGGGGGGCTTTATAAATAAATTTGATTTGATTTGATTTGATATTTCACACCTAAATGGCTGCCTTTCATCCAATCAGTAGTATTGTGTGTGTGTGTGTGTGTGTGTGTGTGTGTGTGTGTGTGTGTGTGTGTGTGTGTTTAGAGTGCCTTCATGGTTGGGAATACAACTTGAAGGGTTAAGTCTGAAGGATCCCAAATGCACCCAATCCCCTATAGTGCACTACTTTTGAGGACTAATAGAGGATTCTACCAGGAACCCAAAAGGGTTCTCCAATGTGGACAGAGCACTATGGGCCCTGGTCAAAAGTAGTGCACTATATAGGGAATAGGGATTTTGAATTTGCCAGGCCTTGAAATAAAACATGAATATTTCCCTAAACTATTCATTCATTCCCTCAGATGCTGCCATCATTTCCATGTCTTATTTCCATAAAGTGACTGAATGGAGAGATAGGGGGCATACAGAGAGGGTGGAAGGAGTGGACAGATGTGGGATGGAGAGATGATGAATGGAGAGATGGGGGGCATACAGAGAGGGTGGGATAGAGAGAGGATGAATGGAGAGACGGATGAAGAGAGAGGCGGGAGGAATG
This sequence comes from Brachymystax lenok tsinlingensis, assembly GCA_030435695.1. NCBI lineage: Eukaryota > Metazoa > Chordata > Actinopteri > Salmoniformes > Salmonidae > Brachymystax > Brachymystax lenok. The sequence goes on along the minus strand of CM059811.1, from coordinate 7,895,276 downwards.
GAGTGAAAGGGACTAAGAAAAATGGTGAGTGAGGGGGCGGAATGGAGAGAGAGCGAGAGCGAGAGAGAAAGAGAGGGAAGCTAGGGAAGTTTTGTGCCATAAGCTTATAGTCAATTTATGTCATGCAGAGATAATTCTGGGCCTACATGTGACAAGAAATTGGTAGACAGCAGCAGATCAGTCCCCATCTTTCACTCTCTCCATGGCCTGCTGAAGTGGATTTGAACTTCAGTTACGGATGATTGGGAGAGATAAAAGTTTTATTGGAAAAGGGTGAGGTGCATTCTCCAGTCATACCTTCATCCAATCAGACTACTGACTAGTTAGTAGTAGTTAGGGAAATCTGTTTACTGTAACCCAGGGCCTATCCCGTCTGTCTGTTATTGACAAGATAAACAGTATAGTAAACACACACATTTAGACTAAATCGTAATGCAATTAATGGCAAAAGGCGACATCATTCAAAACCGCAAATGGTTTATAATGATTGATTAAATATGTGGTAGCCCCTATGATCTTGCCTACCTTGTCTCCTGTCTTCAGTCAGCATGCATCCTCCCCGCGCGCAGCTGCTCTCACATCTGCCTTGGCGGGAGAGTGCGAGACATGACGTCAAATCTACTTTTCAAACCGTCTGAAAATAACCTCTCTTTTTTTACAGCTAAAACTACTGTGGCTTTTGGCTCAACAACCAAAACATATACAAGGACACAGGGAATTCACTGAGAAACACCGAAATTAAAAGTAAATTGCAGAGGTAAGGCACATTTGCTAACAGTAACATTACCTAGCTAAGTTAGCTATCTAGCTAGGTTAATTAACTTTAGCTATGAGATTGACTTGCATGTTCACCAACTAACGTTAAATTTTTGTTTGGTGAGTTGGGAAAAAGCTAATTACCATGAGCTGGCTAGTAGTCTAGCTAAAAAAAAAAGAGCTGGCTAGTAAGTCCCCCACAAAAAAAGTAGTTTATTTCGTATTTCTGGACAGATAACACCGTTTTCAGCCCTCTAGCAACCCGCATTCCTTCGTTGAGGAACGACAGTTATATGGAATCCAGTCACATCACAGATCAGACAGATATTGGGCGTATTCCGCACGACGCAACGTTTTCTGACCGTTCATATAGAAATAGGCTATGTAGAACATGCCTGTGACATGTAGAATAATGAATCACATCAGCTCTATTCATTTCATGGCATTTATATGTGTAACGTTGGAGAACATTTGACAACTGAAGGTGGCCCTGGGGTGTAGTGGAGCTCAGCGTTACTCCCTGGACCAGAGCTACCAGACTAGTCCGCTCTCATCTTGACCTGGCTGCCATCTCCTAATTACAGGCCTACATCCTTCCATACCAGGCCGTTTCTATTAGCATAGCTAGCTTGCTAAATGCTTATAACAGTCTACAAGAAGGGGAGGGGTGTGACAGTGGCCTTGTTATCAGTCTCTCCCTCCTAAATCTTCTATTTTGCCCTCGGATCGTACTACTCATCTAATGACGCACCAATTGAAATTACCAGGCTGTGTGTGTGCGTGCGTGCGTGTGTGTGCCTGCATGTTGCGTGCCAGCGAGAGAAAGAGAGAGAGACACACACACACACACAATGTGTCCTTTTGTCTTCACGCCAGTCTTGTTGACTAGAAACGTCTGCTTGAAGGCCACAGCGAGAGAGAGAGAGGAACCGTCCGTAACATGGACTTATAGAACATAACAGATAGAACACAGAGTTCCGTTGTGAATGGAGATGGTTCTATTGATGATTCTGAAGGATTCCGTCCCAAATGGCACCCTATTCCCTATATAGTGCACAACTTTTAACCAGGGCCCTGGTCAAAAGTAGTGCACTGAATAGGGTACCATTTGGGATGAAAGCATAGATAACAGAATGTTCTGATCTGGCCCTATTTAAACCGCTCTGCTTCTAGCTATCTGACATCATTGTCACATAACAGTCTTGTGTTTCATTCCATATGGCACCCTATTCCCTATATGGTGCGCTACTTTTTGACCAGCCATAACAGTCTTGCTCTTTGTTGTTTAGTCACAGCTGTGAGCTAAATGAGAATCCAATAAGGGATTTGTTTGCCTCTTGTGATAATTAGCTAATGATGCCAGCTCTCCCTCCTTTACTCCTTCTCTTTGTTCCTCTTTTCCAGCTCAAAGTGTTAATCATTTGTTCAGGTGTGTGTGTGTGTGTGTGTGTGTGTGTGTGAGGACTTGACTCACTGTAATTTCATCATCACTTTAACTAAGCATTATCTGTTTCGTGACTGACGGATCGACTGACTGACTGTTGAAAACTCCCTACATGTCTCAATTACTTCACTTCCGCCGGTGTCAGTCCTCCTTGTTCTTGCTTCATTAAATGACTAACCCTAGTAACTCTAGTAGGATGAAGACAGACAGGGGGTAATTCATGTTGTCTTAATGGTGGGGTTCCCCCTTCATAATGACATGGGTGAGATAGGGTGAGATAGAGGGGACTTTCCCCAGGCTCACCAAACTGTAACATCCTTTTTCATGATGGATGACTGCTCTCTTTCATGTACACTACCGTTCAAAAGGTTTAGGGTCACTTAGAAATGTCCTTGTTTTCCATGAAAAACATACATGAAATTAGTTGCAAAATGAATAGGAAATATAGTCAAGATGTTGACAAGGTTTATAAATAATGATTTTTAATTGAAATAATAATTGTGGCCTTCAAACTTTGCTCTCGTCAAAGAATCCTCAATTTGCAGCAATTACAGCCTTGCAGACCTTTGGCATTCTAGTTGTCAATTTGTTGAGGTATTCTAAGGAGATTTCAACCCATGCTTCCTGAAGCATCCCACAAATTGGTCAAGCTGCTCCCACAACAGCTCAATAGGGTTGAGATCCGGTGACTGGGCTGGCCACTCCATTATAGACAGAATACCAGCTGACTGCTTCTTCCCTAATAGTTCTTGCATCGTTTGGAGCTGTGCTTTGGGTCATTGTCCTGTTGTAGGAGGAAATTGGCTCCAATTAAACACTGTCCACAGGGTATGGCATGGCGTTGCAAAATGGAGTGATAGCCTTCCTTCTTCAAGATTCCTTTTACCCTGTACAAATCTCCCACTTTACCACCACCAAAGCACCCCCAGACCATCACATTGCCTCCACCATGCTGAACAGATGGCGTCAAGCATTCCTCCAGCATCTTTTCATTCTTTCTGCGTCTCACAAATGGTCTTCTTCGTGATCCGAACACCTCAAACTTAGATTTGTCTGTCCATAACACTTTTTTCCAATCTTCCTCTGTCCAGTGTCTGTGTTCATTTGCCCATCTTAATCTTTTATTTTTATTGGCCATTCTGAGATATGGCTTTTTCTTTGCAACTCTACCTAGAAGGACAGCATCCCGGAGTCGCCTCTTCACTGTTGACGTTGAGACTGGTGTTTTGCGGGTACTATTTAATGAAGCTGCCAGTTGAGGACTTGTGTGGCGTCTGTTTCTCAAACTAGACACTCTAATGTACTTGTCCTCTTGCTCAGTTGTGCACCGGGGCCTCCCACTCCTCTTTCTATTCTGGTTAGAGCCAGGTTGCGCTTTTCTGTGAAGGGAGTAGTACACAGCGTTGTACGAGATCTTCAGTTGCTTGGCAATATCTCACATGGAATAGCCTTCATTTCTCAGATCAAGAATAGACTGATGAATTTCAGAAGAGAGTCCTTTCTTTCTGGCCATTTTGAGCTTGTAATCGAACCCACAAATGCTGATGCTCCAGATACTCAACTAGTCTAAAGAAGGCCAGTTTTATTGCTTCTTTAATCAGAACAACAGTTTTCAGCTGTGCTAACATAATTGCAAAAGGGGTTTCTAATGATCAATTAGCCTTTTAAAATGATAAACTTGGATTCGCTAACACAACGTGCCATTGGAACACAGGAGTGATGGTTGCTGATAATTGGCCTCTGTACGCCTATGTAGATATTCCATAAAAAAATCTGCTGTTTCCAGCTACAATAGTCATTTACAACATTAACAATGTCTACTCTGTATTTCGGATCAATTTGATATTATTTTAATGGACAAAAAACGTTTGAACGGTAGTGTATATACCAAAACAAGTGGCGGCAGACATTTCCCTCAAAAAATGAATCCCGGCTTGTAGCTTTAACTACTTAGGGACAGTACCCGGTGAAATGTAAGGCGCCAAATTCAAAATCCAAAAGTTGAGTTATTAAACATTCATCAAAATAAAAAGCTCTGCTTCTTGGCAATATCACAGCGTTGTCAGATTTCAAAAAGGCTTTACGGCGAAAGCACAACATTTGATTGTTTGAGGATAGCACCTCATATATTTTCCACATTAGCATAAATTCATATCCAGCGCGCGGGTCACACAAAACCCATATTAGAGCTAAAAAATATCACTTACCTTTCGAAGAACTTCTGCTGAGGCCTTCCCAAGTGTCCAACGAAGACATCCAATGGTTCTTTTGTTAGAAAAAGTCATTTATTATATCCATACATCTCAGTTTGGTTGGCGCGTTATGATCATAAAATCCACAGTTGAGTCGCCCATTGAACCGTGAAGAGAACACGTTCAAATTATACCTATAAACTTTCGACAAACAAATCAAACATCACTTTTAATGTATCCTTAGGTATCCTTTTATGTATATTTACTGTAATATTTTAACCGGACGATAACGTGAACAATAGGAAAGGAAAATAAAGTGGTGCGCGCGCTCACAATCTCGCGCCCGTCAAACGTTGTTGACAAAAGTGGTCCCTTCACTACTTCCTCTTCCTATCCGTTCTGCTCACTGCTAGAGCTTCCAGACTCAGTATAAAGACTGTTGACATCTAGTGGAAGCCATAGTTACTGCAGTCTCAGTCCTAGTTAAAATAGAAATGAATAGGCAGCCTGGAGAAGAAGGTCATGTACAAAAAAAACTGCAAATCCGGATGGATTTTCCTCGGGTTTTCGCCTGCTATATCAGTTCTGTTATACTCACATACATTATTTTAACACTTTTAGAAACAGCAGAGTGTTTCCTATCCAATAGTACTAATTATGTGCATATCTGGGCCTGAGTAGCAGGCATTTTACTTTGGGCACGCCAGACTCTCCAAAACCGTCACCTCTGCTGCCGCTCCCTAAGAAGTTAAACAACAAATTATTTAATGTTTGTTTACCATCTTCCTCCCTCTTTCTTCATCCTTGTGTTTCCTTTACTATTGTTTTGTTTAGATCCCGATTCCTGATTCCGTCGTTGCCATGGACGCAAGGAATCGCTCTGGCCCCCCCTCCTCCTTCCAGGTGTGCCGCCCCTCCTCGTTCTCACGGCAACCGCCCCGTGTTCTGATCGTGGACGCGTCGCCGCCCTGGTGGTCAGAGACTGGCACTACGCTGTGTGAGGCTCTGGATAACTTCCTGACTCTGGCCTGTAGTCTGGACGGACCCTGTAGACTGCCCCTGCTTAGCCTTTACACTCTGAGCAGACAGCATGAATGTCTGCTGCCATTCGTGGTAAGAGGGAAGGAGGGAGAGAGAGAGAGAGAGAGAGAGAGAGAGAGAGAGAGAGAGAGAGAGAGAGAGAGAAGTGTGTTGTGTTATCTCTCTTTTCTTTCTCTCTCTCTTTACTGAAAAGATGCATGCCTGGTGACTTATATGTGAGTCCCCACGTTATCTCTCTCCCCCTTCCTCCATCCCTCTCCCTCTCCCCCACTCCAGCAGGTGAGGGGTAACCTGGCCCGCCTGCGTTCCTGTGTGGAGGAGCTGAGGTCCATACCCGGAGAGGGGTGCGTCCGTGCACCTAGAGGGGAACTGCTCAAACAGGCTGTACTGGACAGCCTGCAGCAGTTTAAACAGTACACACGACACGCTACCACTCCGAACCAGACCAACAACAATGGATCTGTAGAGGTGAGTACTGAAATGAGAGCCTTTGATTAGTTGAATCAGGTGTGTTATAGCTGGGCTAGAACAAAAACATGCACACCCTATTGGACCAGGTTTGGACCAGGTATGGACCAGGTTTGGACCAGGTATGGACCAGGTTTGGACCAGGTTTGGACTAAGTATGGACCAGGTTTGGACCAGGTATGGACCAGGTTTGGACCAGTTTGGACCAGGAATGGACCAGGTATGGACCAGGTTTGGACCAGGAATGGACCAGGAATGGACCAGGTATGGACCAGGTATGGACCAGGTTCAAAGAACGCATCACCTCAATGATGTGTTACAGATGATTTCATGTGGGTTACTGCTTGAAACTGGCTCCTCCTATTAGTTGTTGGGTCATACAAGAAAACTATGGAAGGTCAAGGTGGCTAGGTCACCTGTTTATGGCAGTGTCAGGGCATTTTATGGCAGTGTCAGGGCATTTTATGGCAGTGTCAGGTCATTTTATGGCAGTGTCAGGGCATTTTATGGCAGTGTCAGGTCATTTTATGGCAGTGTCAGGGCATTTTATGGCAGTGTCAGGTCATTTTATGGCAGTGTCAGGGCATTTTATGGCAGTGTCAGGTCATTTTATGGCAGTGTCAGGGCATTTTATGGCAGTGTCAGGGCATTTTATGGCAGTGTCAGGTCATTTTATGGCAGTGTCAGGGCATTTTATGGCAGTGTCAGGGCATTTTATGGCAGTGTCAGGGCATTTTATGGCAGTATCAGGGCATTTTATGGCAGTATCAGGGCATTTTATGGCAGTGTCAGTTCATTTTATGGCTCAAAAAGTGGCTGAGGTATAGGGCGTGGCAGTCGGCGCGGCTGAACTTTAGAGAACATTTTATAGTCCCCCATCTTGGCAGTGCAGATTTATTTTTGTGCATTTTTAAGCCAATTTCTTCCAATTCTATAAATTTCTCCATTAATAAAGGTGAGAGAATTTACAGTTTTAAAGCTAATTTCTACCATGGCCAATGCTGTGTTCTTTTGCTCAAACATAATAACAAAATCAATTCTGCTAAATTAATTGTTTGGGGAATTTTCAATTCTCTGCATATCTAGCTTTTTTATTTCGGTGATTGTTGGTTCTCAAAGTTTCTATTATAAAAAAATATATAAGTCTATTATCTTTCCTACGTACTTTATATCTGGTTTTAGCGATTCAGATTTATATTGAGTGTTTTTCCATCCCGAAGGATATTTGTTATACATTTTGTTTGTACACTCTTTGATTTAGGCGTCCTGGATTTAAAAGGCTGCCCGCCCCTGAAGGATTTTAACGGTAGAAAAATCCCTGGGTGTTATGAATGCATTAGGACAACTAAAGGGTTACTCTATGTGTGCGATATATATAGAGAGAGATGGGCAGTCCTTTAGGTTTTTGAGCGTTGTAGAAGCTCCGGTCAGAGCCATTAGCGGACTAGCTTCCGACCAGGAGCTGATATGAATAGATCCATTAGAACACAGAACACCATTAGAAAACGGACACTAAACACAAGCCCATTAGAACACAGAACACCATTAGTAAACGGACACTAAACACAAGCCCATTAGAACACAGAACACCATTAGAGAACACAAACACTAAACATATGGCTCTGTGTTCCGTCTTAGCTCTGAAACAGACCTCCTATTGTGGCTGTGTCCCGAATGGAACCCTATTCCCTATATAGGCCTACAGTATATCCCTCATAGGTTTCTGGTCAACAGTAGTGTACTATAGAGGAAATGTGGTACTATTTGGGATGCATTCTCGACCAGCACTAATATCCTTCTATACAGGAAATGAAGAGACAGGAGAAAACAACATGGTTTGCATACCAAAAAATGGCTCCCTTCTGGGTTCTTATGTTTTATTAAACCTTTATTTAACCAGGAAAAGCCCATTGAGACCCAGAGTCTCTTTTTCAAGGGAGACCTGGCCAGGAAGGCAGCAACAATCAATACATTACATAATTAAAACATACAACAATATAATACAACAACATGATCCAGCCTAAAAAAGCATTTACACTTCTCTGGAGCAGAGTCTCGCAGCAATATTTTTTATTCATTCAGTGGCACTAACATATCTAGATGAAGCATGGATTGTAGATTATGCCATGCGTCTGGTGCACAAGAAGAGAAGGCAGTCTTGCCTAATACTGTGAATGTCCTGGGGACTTTAAGTAGCAACCACCTAGCAGACCGGGTATGGTAACTGCTGCTGGGGAAGGAGACCAGACTACAGAGGTAAAGAGGGAGTTTACCCAAAAGGGCTTTGTAGATGAACACATTCTAATGTATCTTTCTGCGCATATAAAGTGAGGTCCAACCTACCATTTGGTACGATGTGCAATGGTGGGTGAGTGACTTGGCATTTGTATTACAGCGCAAGGATAAACAGAGTCCAGTCTCTGTAAGACGGAGGAGGTTGCATGCATATACAACAAGTCACCATAATCAGTTACAGAGAGAAAGGTGGCCTGAACAAGCTTCTTTCTAGCCATAAGCGGGAAAGCAAGCCTTATTACGAAAATAAAAACCCAATTTCAATTTTACCTTTGTCACAAGATTATCCACATGAACTTTAAAGGACAACTTGTCATCCAACCAAATACCTATGTAGGGATGAGGGCCGTTAGGACCTAGACATTTAGTAGGATTATACATTATTATTTTCTGCCCCAGAAATGTGATTTTGTGATGTTTTAACTTATTTCTACTGGAAGATGTTACTCAGGATTGAATTTAATTAATTTATCCGTTTTTTTCTGATCTGGTGTGTAAATGTGTCAGAAAGAGATTTTAGGACTGTGTGTCATCAGAAAAACTCGACAAAGGTGTAATCAGGAGTTTAATAATGTCTTGATGTTGTTTTTTTTCATAAAGTAGTCCTACTGATTGTGATCTTCCATCATCAAGTCACAGACTGGCTGTCTACAAGAAGAAGCTCTCCGTTTCAGGCTGCTGAGGGGAGGACGGCTCATAATAATGTCTGGAATGGAGCGAATGGAATTCCATCGAACCATGTTTGATGTGTTTGATACCGTTCCACTGATTCCGCTCCAGCCGTTACCACGAGCCTGTCCAACCCAATTAAGATGCCACCAATCTCCTGTGCTCCATTTCTAGAAGCTAAAGGGAAAGAAACAAGGGCCCTGGTTGGAAGTGGGGCACTATAATAGGTTGCCATTAAGGACACACCTAAGTTCTCATTTGTAGCTAGTTTACTGATTTCAGAGGAGAAGCATCTTTGAGTCAGGACAGTGTTTCCCGTAGATTCCATTTTCCCCCAGACGGGATGCCAAACCTTCCTCATACAATGTTGTAGTCTGTGAACACTAAAATTGAAACTAACTGAAAATGATTTCAACTGTTTTTAAGAATTTTTATAATCTCTCCTATTGTCCTCCCCTGAGGAACTTGAGGAAACTATGGCTGGGGAATTGCCAGGGGCCTCACGATACGATATTATCACAACACTTGCCGATACGATATGTATTCGAATCTCACGATTCTACATGTATTGCGATTCGATACTGAATTTAATTGCGATTTGATGTTCCAAACATATATCACTATACAGTGCATTTTGAAAGTATTCAGATACCTTGACTCTTTCCACATTTTATGACGTTACAGCCTTATTCTAAAATTGATTAAATAAATGTGTTCCCTCATCAATCTACACACAATACCCCATAATGACAAAGCGAAAACAAACAGGTTTTTAGAAATGTTTGCTAATTTAAAACAAAATTAAAACTGAAATACCTTATTTACGTAAGTATTCAGACCCTTTGCTAGCTCAGGTGCATCCTGTTTCCATTGATCATCCTTGAAATGTTTCTACAACTTGATTGGAATCTACCTGTGGTAAATTGAATTGATTGGACATGATTTGGAAAGGCACACACCTGTCTATATAAGGTCCCACAGTTGACAGTGCATGTCAGAGCAAAAACCAAGCCATGAGGTCGAAGGATTTGTCCGTAGAGCTCCAAGACAGGATTGTGTCGAGGCACAGATCTGGGGAAGGGTACCAAAAAATGTCTGCAGCATTGAAGGTCCCCAAGAACACAGTGGCCTCCATCATTCTTAAATGGAAGACTTCTTAGAGCTGGACAAACTGAGCAATCGGGGGAGAAGGGTCTTGGTCAGGGAGGTGACCAAGAACCAGATGGTCACTCTGACAGAGTTCCAGAGTTCCGCTGTGGAGATGGGAGAACCTTCCAGAAGGACAACCGTCTCTGCAGCACTCCACCAATCAGGCCTTTATGGTAGAGGGGCCAGACAGAAGCCACTCCTCAGTAAAAGGCACATGACAGCCCGCTTGGAGTTTGCCAAAAGGCACCTAAAGGACTCAGACCATGAGAAACAAGATTCTCTGGTCTGATGAAACCAAGATGGAACTTTTTGGCTTGAATGCCAAGCGTCACGTCTGGAGGAAACCAGGCACCATGGTGGTGGCAGCATCATGCTGTGGGCATGTTTTTTCAGCGACTGGGACTGGGAGATTAGTCAGGATCGAGGGAAAGATGAACGGAGCAAAGTACAGAAAGGTCCTTGATGAAAACCTGCTTTAGAGCACTCAGGACCTCATACTGGGGCAAAGGTTCACCTTCCAACAGGACAACGACCCTAAGCACACAGAGAAGATCTGCAGAGAAGAATGGGAGAAACTCCCCAAATACAGGTGTGCCGTCTTGTAGCGTCATACCCAAGAAGACTTGAGGCTGTAATCACTGCCAAAGGTGCTTCAACAAATTACTAAAGGGTCTGAATACTTATGTAAATGGGATATGTCAGCTTTTTTTTTTAATTATAAACTTGCTAAAATTCTGAACCTGTTTCTGCTTTGTTATTATGGGGTATTGTGATGTCATTATGGGGTATTGTGATGTCATTATGGGGTATTGTGATGTCATTATGATTTATTGTGACGTCATTATGGGGTATTGTGTGTTGAGATTGATGAAAAAAACAATTTAATCCATTTTAGAATAAAGCTGTAACGTAACAAAATGGGAAAAAAGTCGAGGGGTCTAAATATTTTCAGAATGCACTGCACCAAGGAGAGGATAGGCTGGCTGATTTCTGTTGCTCCTTCTGGGGATCTCCAGGTGTATTGTAGAAAGGTTGTAGATTAGTCAGTCAGACAGTCAGACTCTCCATCAACCGATTTGTAGTCAGTCAGACAGACACACTCTCAATCAAACGATTTGAAGTATTGACTCATTGAATGGGTGACTTACACAGAGTGGACAAAACATTAAGAACACATTTATTGAGTTGTACCCCTTCCCCTCTCCCCTTTTGCCCTGAGAACAGCCTCAAGTCGTCGGGGCATGGACTCTACAAAGTGTGGAAAGCGTTCCACAGGGATGCTGGACCATGTTGACTACAACGCTTCCCACAGCGGTGTCAAGTTGGCTGTATGTCCTTTGGATGGTGAACCATTCTTGACACACAGGAAACTGTTGAGCTTGAAAACCCCATCAGCGTTGCAGTTCTTAACACCAGCTGGTGTACCTGGCACCTAATTCCATACCCTGTTCAAAAGCACTACGTACTCTTGTCTTTCCCATTCACCCTCTGAATGGCACACATACACAATCCACAAACACAATGTCTCAATTGTCTGAAGGCTTAAAAATCCTTCTTTATTTTGTCTCCCGTCCTTTATCTACACTGATTTGAAGTGGATTTAACAAGGGACATCGGTAAGGGATCATAGCTTTCCCCTGGATTCACCTGGTCAGTCTATGTCATGGAAAGAGCAGGTGTTCTTAATGCTTTGTACACTCAGTGGTTCGATTGATGTATTGACTCATTGATCTCCCATTGGCTTCCAGGTAACCGTGGTGACGAGCCAGCCAGGGCGTGGCGTGGTGAGGCAGTTGGAGGCGGGCTTAAAGGACACTGACTTGGTGCCGCTACGACGCCTACTAGTGGTCCACGTCAGTGCTGCAGGTAGGAGGGGTCTCACTCTTTCTAGTGGGTGGAGCTGGGGTAGACGGGACGGGATGGACTTCTGGGCCACTTTCAGTAGTTAAACGTTATTGAATGTTTCAGATAGAAATACCATGAAGAGAGCCAACGTGATTCCTAATTCTACATGTCACAGAGTAGTATTTTTTGTTCTGCTTAGCGTATTTCTATCTGAACCTAACACCACTGTTGTGTCCTGCTGAACATGCCTTGGGGTGGGGGAAGGGTTCAGCTGGTCCGTAGTTATTTGAACCAGTACTTTTTGTAACTCTGTACCATTGTGCTTGTGTGTATGTCTCTACCACCGATTGTGATTTCTTATTGGTATTAATATAAGTTAGTAGAATTACGCGAACCTTTGCTTGTGTGAGCCAAAAGTACATAATAATAAATAAAACATATCATGATTACTGCAGGGAGAGGGGAGACTGACTGCTGGGGGCAGGACACACCCTCACCTGAGACTGCAGAGGAGACTGAAGGTAGGAATACGCACGCACACACGCACACGCACACACACTAGATAAACACACACTAGATACACACATATATGCAGGCATGTACATGCCCAAACTCACTCCTTAGAACTTAAAACAGAAACACTCTTCAGAACTCAATCTTTATGCTCTTTTTGCGGTTATGTTCAACACTCCCTCCTCTCTCCCCTCCTCTCTTCCTCATCTTCCTCTCCTATCTCCCTTGTCTTCCCTTCCTCTTCCTCTCATCTTCCCCTCTCCCTCCCCTCTCCCTCCTCTCTGCCTCCTCTCCCCTCCTCTCTCCCCTCCTCTTCCCCTCTTCTTCCCCTCCTCTCTTCCTGCTCTCTCCCTCTCCCTCCTTTTCCTCTCTCCCCTCCTCTCTGCCCCCTCTTTCCCTCCTCCCTTCATCCTCTCTCCCTCCTCTCTCCCTCCTCTCTCCCTCCTCTCTACCTCCTCTCTCCCTCCTCTCTTCCTCCTCTCTCCCTCCTCTCTCCCTCCTCTCTACCTCCACTCTCCCTCCTCTCTTCCTCCTCTCTCCCTCCTCTCTTCCTCCTCTCTCCCTCCTCTCTCCCTCCTCTCTCCCTCCTCTCTCCCCCATCTCTACCTCCTCTCTCCCCCATCTCTACCTCCTCTCTCCCTCCTCTCTTCCTCCTCTCTCCCTCCTCTCTCCCTCCTCTCTACCTCCACTCTCCCTCCTCTCTCCCTCCTCTCTACCTCCTCTCTCCCTCCTCTCTCCCCCATCTCTACCTCCTCTCTCCCCCATCTCTACCTCCTCTCTCCCTCCTCTTTCTTGATTATACTCATTAGTGTGTTGTGGTGGTAACTTACTCTGGTGAGCTATTTCAAGTTGACACCATGGCTTCATCCCAAATGGTAGCCTATTCCCTGTGTAGTGCACTACTTTTAACCGGGGCTCATAGGACTCTGGTCAAAAGAAGTACACTACATAGGGAAAAGGGTGCTATTTGGGACTCACACATAGAGAAAACCATAATGTACATCCTTTTTAGAAATCCCAGCCATAAACTGTGTGTGTGTGTGTGTGTGTGTGTGTGTGTGTGTGTGTGTGTGTGTGTGTGTGTGTGTGTGTGTGTGTGTGTGTGTGTGTGTGTGTGTGTGTGTGTGTGTGTGTGTGTGTGTGTGTGTGTGTGTGTGTGTGTGTGTGCGTGTTTGTGTGTTTGTGTGTGTGTGTGTTTGTGTAAGGATAAGTACAGTGTTGAGTATGGGAGAGTTGACAGAACCGATAAATTACTTAGCTGTTTAGGACCACACGAACACAACATGATGTCGTCGTAGTGGCGCCAAACCCCGGTGTGTGTGTTCTCAAGTTCTACTGCTCGAAGTAAAGTATCCAGGCAGTATATCACTGAGGGAGGGATTCTTATGAAAATATTTACCCACGTAGATATATCCATATATTTTATACTTATATATTCTTATCCCATTCCCTTACTAGATTGTGTGTATTAGGTTTTGTTGTGGATTTGTTAGATATTACCTGGTAGATATTGCTGCACTGTCAGATATAGAAGCAGAAGCATTTCACTACACTCGCAATAACATCTGCTAACCATGTGTATGTGACAAATAAAATGTGATTTGTTTTAAGATAAATAGTTAGGGGGAAAATTATAACTGTATTAAGGAGTAGACATGGGCCTAAACAAAAGTACAAAGATTGATAGTTAACTGTGTGAAGGCTGAGTCAACTTAAATACTAGATTGTTACCTGTCTAAGCCCCATAGATAGACTGTTAACTTAGTATATTTCATTTCACATTTATTGTAACAGGGAGTCATATTGAGACCCAGGTGTATTTTAACACTAGTGTAAATACAGTCATAGGCTGAGTGAACTTTGATACAGTGTCTAATGTCAGTGTGTTACATAATTGTACAGGGTGTTGGGATTTGAGTTCTGGAATGCATGCGGTGTCTAATGTTAGTCTGGAATAGATACAGTATCTAATGTTAGTGTGGAATAGATACAGTATCTAATGTTAGTGTTGAATAGATACAGTATCTAATGTTAGTGGGGAATAGATACAGTATCTAATGTTAGTGTGGAATAGATACAGTATCTAATGTTATAATGTTAGTATGGAATAGATACAGTATCTAATGTTAGTATGGAATAGATATAGTATCTAATGTTAGTGTGGAATAGATACAGTATCTAATGTTAGTGTGGAATAGATACAGTATCTAATGTTAGTCTGGAATAGATACAGTATCTAATGTTAGTGTGGAATAGATACAGTATCTAATGTTAGTATGGAATAGATACAGTATCTAATGTTAGTCTGGAATAGATACAGTATCTAATGTTATAATGTTAGTATGGAATAGATACAGTATCTAATGTTAGTGTGGAATAGATACAGTATCTAATGTTAGTGTGGAATAGATACAGTATCTAATGTTAAGTCTGGAATAGATGCAGTATCTAATGTTAGTGGGGAATAGATACAGTATCTAATGTTAGTGTGGAATAGATACAGTATCTAATGTTAGTGGGGAATAGATACAGTATCTAATGTTAAGTCTGGAATAGATACAGTATCTAATGTTAGTCTGGAATACATACAGTATCTAATGTTATAATGTTAGTCTGGAATAGATACAGTATCTAATGTTAGTGTGGAATAGATACAGTATCTAATGTTAGTGGGGAATAGATACAGTATCTAATGTTAAGTCTGGAATAGATACAGTATCTAATGTTAGTCTGGAATACATACAGTATCTAATGTTATAATGTTAGTCTGGAATAGATACAGTATCTAATGTTAGTGTGGAATAGATACAGTATCTAATGTTAGTGTGGAATAGATACAGTATCTAATGTTAATGTGGAATAGATACAGTATCTAATGTTAGTGTGGAATAGATACAGTATCTAATGTTAGTGGGGAATAGATACAGTATCTAATGTTAGTGTGGAATAGATACAGTATCTAATGTTAGTTTGGAATGTTAGTGTGGAATAGATACAGTATCTAATGTTAGTGGGGAATAGATACAGTATCTAATGTTAGTCTGGAATAGATACAGTATCTAATGTTAGTCTGGAATACATACAGTATCTAATGTTATAATGTTAGTCTGGAATAGATACAGTATCTAATGTTAGTGTGGAATAGATGCAGTATCTAATGTTAGTGTGGAATAGATACAGTATCTAATGTTAGTGTGGAATAGATACAGTATCTAATGTTAGTGTGGAATGGTAGTCTGGAATAGATACAGTATCTAATGTTAGTGGGGAATGGTAGTCTGGAATAGATACAGTATCTAATGTTATAATGTTAGTGTGGAATAGATACAGTATCTAATGTTATAATGTTAGTGTGGAATAGATACAGTATCTAATGTTATAATGTTAGTCTGAAATAGATACAGTATCTATTGGTAGTGTGGAATGGTAGTGTGGAATGGTAGTGGGGAATGGTAGTGGGGAATGGTAGTGGGGAATGGTAGTGTGGAATGGTAGTGTGGAATGGTAGTGGGTGGGGAATGGTAGTGGGGAATGGTAGTGGGGAATGGTAGTGTGGAATGGTAGTGGGGAATGGTAGTGGGGAATGGTAGTGGGGAATGGTAGTGGGGAATGGTAGTGTGGAATGGTAGTGGGGAATGGTAGTGGGGAATGGTAGTGTGGAATGGTAGTGGGGAATGGTAGTGTGGAATGGTAGTGGGGAATGGTAGTGGGGAATGGTAGTGGGTGGGGAATGGTAGTGGGTGGGGAATGGTAGTGGGTGGGGAATGGTAGTGTGGAATGGTAGTGGGGAATGGTAGTGGGGAATGGTAGTGGGGAATGGTAGTGTGGAATGGTAGTGGGGAATGGTAGTGGGGAATGGTAGTGTGGAATGGTAGTGGGGAATGGTAGTGTGGAATGGTAGTGGGGAATGGTAGTGTGGAATGGTAGTGGGGAATGGTAGTGTGGAATGGTAGTGGGTGGGGAATGGTAGTGGGGAATGGTAGTGGGGAATGGTAGTGGGGAATGGTAGTGTGGAATGGTAGTGGGGAATGGTAGTGGGGAATGGTAGTGTGGAATGGTAGTGGGGAATGGTAGTGGGGAATGGTAGTGTGGAATGGTAGTGGGGAATGGTAGTGGGGAATGGTAGTGGGTGGGGAATGGTAGTGGGGAATGGTAGTGTGGAATGGTAGTGTGGAATGGTAGTGGGGAATGGTAGTGGGGAATGGTAGTGGGGAATGGTAGTGTGGAATGGTAGTGGGGAATGGTAGTGTGGAATGGTAGTGGGTGGGGAATGGTAGTGGGGAATGGTAGTGGGGAATGGTAGTGTGGAATGGTAGTGTGGAATGGTAGTGGGGAATGGTAGTGTGGAATGGTAGTGGGTGGGGAATGGTAGTGGGGAATGGTAGTGGGGAATGGTAGTGGGGAATGGTAGTGTGGAATGGTAGTGGGGAATGGTAGTGGGGAATGGTAGTGTGGAATGGTAGTGGGGAATGGTAGTGGGGAATGGTAGTGTGGAATGGTAGTGGGGAATGGTAGTGGGGAATGGTAGTGGGTGGGGAATGGTAGTGGGGAATGGTAGTGTGGAATGGTAGTGTGGAATGGTAGTGGGGAATGGTAGTGGGGAATGGTAGTGGGGAATGGTAGTGGGGAATGGTAGTGTGGAATGGTAGTGGGGAATGGTAGTGTGGAATGGTAGTGGGTGGGGAATGGTAGTGGGGAATAGTAGTGGGGAATGGTAGTGTGGAATGGTAGTGGGGAATGGTAGTGGGGAATGGTAGTGGGGAATGGTAGTGTGGAATGGTAGTGGGGAATGGTAGTGGGGAATGGTAGTGTGGAATGGTAGTGGGGAATGGTAGTGGGGAATGGTAGTGGGGAATGGTAGTGGGTGGGGAATGGTAGTGGGGAATGGTAGTGTGGAATGGTAGTGGGGAATGGTAGTGTGGAATGGTAGTGTGGAATGGTAGTGGGGAATGGTAGTGGGGAATGGTAGTGGGGAATGGTAGTGGGTGGGGAATGGTAGTGGGGAATGGTAGTGTGGAATGGTAGTGTGGAATGGTAGTGGGGAATGGTAGTGGGGAATGGTAGTGGGGAATGGTAGTGGGTGGGGAATGGTAGTGGGGAATGGTAGTGTGGAATGGTAGTGTGGAATGGTAGTGGGGAATGGTAGTGGGGAATGGTAGTGGGGAATGGTAGTGTGGAATGGTAGTGGGGAATGGTAGTGGGTGGGGAATGGTAGTGGGGAATGGTAGTGGGGAATGGTAGTGTGGAATGGTAGTGGGGAATGGTAGTGTGGAATGTATATTGTGTCGGTGGGTGAGGTGGTGGTTTAAGACATTTGGAATGGATGTGTTTCTACAGATGTGAGTGTCTCTAGTTTCCCTGTCCTATTTATGTATCTTAGTGTTTGTGTGTGTTAGTTAGGTAACATATTACAGTATAGTTGAACTGGGTGGAGTAGTACACATTTCCCCTTTCAAAGTTGATCTCTCTCTCTCTCTCTCTCTCTGTCTCTCTCTCTCTCTGTCTCTCTCTCTCTCTCTCTCTCTCTCTCTCTCTCTCTCTCTCTCTCTCTCTCTCTGTCTCTCTCTCTCTCTCTCTCTCTCTCTCTCTCTCTCTCTCTCTCTGTCTCTCTCTCTCTCTCTGTCTCTCTCTCTCTCTCTCTCTCTCTCTCTCTCTCTCCCTCTCTCTTTCCCTCTTTCTCCTTTTCTCACGAGTTCTCAACCTTCTTGGCGAAGAAGTGGATGGAAATTGCATAACTGTAGACGAAGGCCTGCGTCCCAAATGGAATCCTATCTCGTATATAGTGCGCTACTTTTTACCAGGATTAGAGTGCCATTTGGGACGCAGCCAAAGAAAATCTCATCAGTGAACATCTTTTGTTAGAACTTAAAATGATACTCTATGTATTAGATCACTGTGTCCTGAGTCTGACACCTCTCAACCACTAACATGGACCGACGACCACACAGGTGTGCACTAATATCAGTGAGAGGTTTCACAAGCCTCCTATTGTTCATAAAAGAGTGTGTGTGTGTGTGTGTGTGTGTGTGTGTGCGCGCGCCAAGCTAACGCCTAGATAAGCATCCTGTTTTTACTCCGACTCAAGTGCTGCAGAGAGAGAGAGAGAGAAAATGTATGACCATAGAGACACTTATTTCCCTCAGATTACACAGACGCACAAAGAATCCAATTTTACATCCACAACTCCAATTTTGATAAACTCCCCATATCTATTGTGTGAAATACCACAGTTGCCATCACAGCAACAAGATTTGTCACCTGTTGCCACAAGAAAAGGTCAACCAGTGAAGAACAAACACCATTGTAAATACAACCCATATTTATGTTTATTTGTTTTACCTTTTGTACTTTAACTATTTGCGCATATTATAACATTTGTAATGTCTTTTATTCCTTTGGAACTTTTGTGAGTGTAATGTTTACTGTTAATTGTAATGTTTATTTAACTTCTTGGGCATGGGTGCATGAGGTGACCGTTTTGGAGAGCCTGGCGTGCCCAAAGTAAAATGCCTCCCATTTAGGCCCAGAAAATAGGATATGCATATATTTAGTACCATTGGATAGGAAACACTCTGAATTTTCCAAAACTGTTAACCATTTGTCTGTGAGTGAATCAGAACGCATATAGCAGGCAAAACCCTGAGGAATTTCTGTCCTGGAAAAAGTGATTTTGACACATTGCTCATTTGGGAACCCCTCCCTATTGAAAATGACCATATATAGGCATATGAATGCAGTACACGTCGCTTCCTTATGATGTCAACAGCCTCGAGACGGTGTTTCCCTCCATTTTGGATGAATTTAGAGCAGAGAAAAACACCAAACAATGAAGACCTCTCTTTCTGAGAAAAGTACCCGTGAAGTCACGGAGTGTCTGTTTTATCGTCGTTATTGATCAGTTTATATTCCGGCTGATTTATAATAGTAAATATACGTAAAAGTGTTCCTAAGGATACATTTAAAACTATGTTTGATTGTTCTTGGACAAGTTTATAGGTATAATTTGAACGAGTTCGCGCCGCGTTTCAATGGACTAGTGGAGGCTGTCGTTTCTGATTATAACGCAGCATAAACCAAATGGAGGATTTATGGATAAAAACGCGTTACTTTTTCTAACAAAAGAACCATGGATTGTCTTCGTTGGACACTTAGGATGACCTCAGCAGAAGTTCTTCAACAGGTAATTGATTTGTTTTCGCTGTGAAATGTGTTATGTGTGTGCCATGATGGCTAATCGATACATGGCTATTGAAAAATATGTGAGGTGCTAGCCTCAAACAATGAAATGTGCTGCTTTCGCCGTAAAGCCTTTTTGAAATCTGACAACGCTGTGATATTGCCAAGAAACATAGCTTTTGATGAGTATGGAACACTTGCATATTGGTGGATGTTTAATAATTCCATTTTGGGATTTTGAATTTGGCGCTTTAGATTTTCGCTGGTAGTGTCGGGACGAGCCCGCTAGCGACCCAGCAATCCCTGACTGGTTAACTTTTGTTTCTTATCTAGTTCACTTGCTTTGGCAATGTAAATGTATTTTCCCCATGCCAATAAAGCCCCTGTAAAGCGTCTGTGTGTTGCTGGTGTTGCGGAGTCAGGCGCAGGACAGCAGATATGAGTAAATATAGCAAATTTTACTCAATATATTAACAAACGTCAAAAATATCCAAGCCCACAAATACGGACCGCAATACAATAAAACAATCACTCACAAACAAACATGGGGGAACAGAGGGTTACATAATGAACAAGTAATTGTGGGATTGAAACCAGGTGTGTAAAACAAGACAAAAACAATGGAAAAATTAAAAGTGGATCGGCGATGGCTAGAAAACCGGTGACGTCGACCGCCGAACGCCGCCCGAGCAATGAGAGGGACTGACTTCGGCGGAAGTCGTGACAGCCTTTTAAATTGAATTGAAGAGAGAGGGAGGGAGGGGCATCTTGACTGCACCATCTGTAGAACACAGATTCACAATTGAATCGTTAAAAAGCATTTTTAGTTTTTCATTATTTCCTCTCTTATTTCTAAACCACACAGACTGAGGGGAACAGTGTTAACCAGACAGACTGAGGGGAACAGTGTTAACCAGACAGACTGAGGGGAACAGTGTTAACCAGACAGACTGAGGGGAACAGTGTTATTAACCTGTTACGGATTCTATCCCGTGAACGAGATCGATTTTGACAACATCCGGTGAAATGCAGAGCGCCAAATTCAAATTACAAAAATACTAATTTCAAACATTCATGAACATACAAATGCTGCACACCCTTCAAAAGCTTAGACTCTTGTTAATCTAACAGCATTGTCAGATTGCAAAAAGGCTTTACGGTGAAAGCAGAACATTTGATTGTCTGAGGACAGCACCCCCACTTAAAAACTCAATTAGCATAATAACATAACCAGCAGAGGTGTCACAAAACTCAAAAATAGCATAAAATAAATCGCTTACCTTTGATGATCTTCCTCTGATGGCATATCAAAGCGTCCAGGTTACACAATAAAAGGTCCTTTTGTTCGATAAAGTTCCTCTTTATATCCATATAGCTCCGTTTGGTTGGCACGTTTTGTTCAGTAATCCACCTGCCCAAAGGCTTTCATCCATGCAGACAAACGATATCCCAAAAGTACCCGTAAAGTCTGTCGAAAAAGTCAAACAGCATTTGTAATCAATACTCAGATACCCTAAAATGAATATACACTATAATATTTTAGACGGACTATAACCTGCTGAATAGAAGAGAAAAAGAACTGAGCGCGCATTCCCTGTTACGCGCAGAATCCAAAACAGGACACTTGACGTGAACTCAGGAACAAGTGGTCTTACTCCCTTGATTTTCATGATTGAACTTTCAAACCTTTTTCTAAAGACTGTTGACATCTAGTGGAAGCCATAGGAACTGCAATCTGGGAGCTAAAATACCCTGCTTTGAATAGCATGCCAATTGAAAACAGTGTGACATGACTGATTCAGACATCCCGGATGGATTTTGTTCGGATTCTTGCCTGCCATATCAGTTCTGTTATACTCACAGAAATTATTTTAACAGAAGCGTCAGAGTATTTTCTATCCATAACTATTAATTATATGCATATCCTAGCTTCTGGGCCTGAGTAACAGGGAGTTTACTTTGGGCAAGTTTTTCATCTGAACTTCAAAATACTGCCCCCTAGCCCTAAGAAGTTAACCAGACAGACTGAGGGGAACAGTGTTAACCAGACAGAATGAGGGGGACAGTGTTAACCAGACAGACTGAGGGGAACAGTGTTAACCAGACAGACTGAGGGGAACAGTGTTAACCAGACAGACTGAGGGGAACAGTGTTAACCAGACAGACAGATGGGAACAGTGTTAACCAGACAGACTGAGGGGAACAGTGTTAACCAGACAGACTGAGGGGAACAGTGTTAACCAGACAGACTGAGGGGAACAGTGTTCCCCTCAGTCTGAGGGGAACACTGGGAGGGGCGGCAGGTAGCCTAGTGGTTAGAGCGTTGGACTTGTAACCGGAGGGCTGCAAGTTCAAATCCCCGAGCTGACAAGGTAAAAATCTGTCGTTCTGCCCCTGAACAAGGCAGTTAACCCACTGTTCCCCGGGCGCCGAAGACGTGGATGTCGATTAAAGGCAGCCCCCCGCACCTCTCTGATTCAGAGGGGTTGGGTTAAATGCGGAAGACACATTTCGGTTGAAGGCATTCGGTTGTACAACTGACTAATAATGGTGACTTTGACTTTGACTTTGTTAACCAGACAGACTGAGGGGAACAGTGTTAACCAGACAGACTGAGGGGAACAGTGTTAACCAGACAGACTGAGGGGAACAGTGTTAACCAGACAGACTGAGGGGAACAGTGTTAAACAGAAAGACTGAGGGGAACAGTGTGTGTGTGTCCCTGCGTATGTGTGACATCTCATTCCCCACAGTCCCTCCAGGTTGGTGGGATTGTAATCTAGGGGTTTAACCAGGTTAATTACATGTTGACCTCTTCAGAGATTTCCCAGAAGTAGAGAGGCAGTTACAAGTCATTGATATGAATATGAATCCCTGAGCTCGTGGGTGGACTGACACAGGGAGGGATTACCTGAAGGCCGGAGGAGATGTGCTCCTTCCTTTGAGACTCATCTGGGGAATAAAACATTTTAATTGTGTAAAATTGAATAGAACGGATCATCTGACTCCATTGCTAACAACAGTAGAGTGCATTCAGAAAGTATTCAGACCCTTTGACTTTTTCCACATTTTGTTACGTTACAGCTTTATTCTAACATGGATTCAATAGATGTGTTTCCTCATCAATCTACTCACAATGCCCCATAATGACAAAGCATTTAGAAATGTTTGCAAATTTATAAAAAATAAAAACTGAAATGTCTTATTTACGTAAGTATTCAGACCCTTTGCGATGAGACTCGAAATTGAGCTCAGGTGCATCCTGTTTCCATTGGTCATCCTTGAGGTGTTTCTACAACTTGATTGGAGTCCACCTGTGGTAAATTCAATTGATTGGACATAATTTGGAAAGGCACACACCTGTCTATATAAGGTCCCACAGTAGACAGTGCATGTCAGAGCAAAAACCAAGCCATGAGGTCAAAGGAATTGTCCGTAGAGCTCCGAGACAGGATTGTGTCGAGGGTACCAAAATATTTCTGCAGTGTTGAAGGTCCCCAAGAACACAGTGGCCTCCATCATTCTTAAATGGAAGAAGTTTGGAACCACCAAGATACTTCTTAGAGCTGGCCGTCCGTCCAAACTGAGCAATCAGGGGAGAAGGGCCTTGGTCAGGGAGGTGACCAACAACCGGATGGTCACTCTGACAGAGCTCTAGAGTGGCCTGAAGGCCAAGTGTCACATCTGGAGGAAAACTGGCACCATCCCTACAGTGAAGCACGGTGGTGGCAGCGTCATGCTGTGGGGATGTTTTTCAGTGGCTGGGACTGGGAGACTAGTCAGGATCGAGGGAAAGATGAACGGAGCAAAGTACAGAGAGATCCTTGATGAAAACCTGCTTTAGAGCACTCAGGACCTCAGACTGGGGCGAAGGTTCACTTTCAAACAGGACAATGACCCTAAGCACACAGCCAAGACAACGCAGTAGTGGCTTCGGGACAAGACCTTGAATGGCCCAGCCAGAGCCCAGACTTGAACCCGATCGAACATCTCTGGAGAGACCTGAAAATAGCTGTGCAGCGACACTCCCCATCCAACCTGACAGAGCTTGAGAGGATCTGCAGAGAAGAATGGGAGAAACTCCCCATATGCAGGTGTGCCATGCTTGTAGCGTCATACCCTTTTAGTCAGGTCTTCTTTTTGTAGGTAGATTCAGGGTGACTGGTGGGTGGTAGACTGGTAGGTAGGGGGGGAAGATTGGTAAGTAGTGGTGGGTGGTAGACTGGTAGGTAGGGGGGAAGATTGGTCAGTAGTGGTGGGTGGTAGACTGGTAGGTAGGGGGAAGATTGGTAAGTAGTGGTGGGTGGTAGACTGGTAGGTAGGGGGAAGATTGGTCAGTAGTGGTGGGTGGTAGACTGGTAGGTAGGGGGGGAAGATTGGTAAGTAGTGGTGGGTGGTAGACTGGTAGGTAGGGGGGAAGATTGGTAAGTAGTGGTGGGTGGTAGACTGGTAGGTAGGGGGAAGATTGGTCAGTAGTGGTGGGTGGTAGACTGGTAGGTAGGGGGAAGATTGGTAAGTAGTGGTGGGTGGTAGACTGGTAGGTAGGGGGAAGATTGGTAAGTAGTGGTGGGTGGTAGACTGGTAGGTAGGGGGAAGATTGGTCAGTAGTGGTGGGTGGTAGACTGGTAGGTAGGGGGAAGATTGGTAAGTAGTGGTGGGTGGTAGACTGGTAGGTAGGGGAAGATTGGTAAGTAGTGGTGGGTGGTAGACTGGTAGGTAGGGGGAAGATTGGTCAGTAGTGGTGGGTGGTAGACTGGTAGGTAGGGGGAAGATTGGTAAGTAGTGGTGGGTGGTAGACTGGTAGGTAGGGGGAAGATTGGTCAGTAGTGGTGGGTGGTAGACTGGTAGGTAGGGGGAAGATTGGTCAGTAGTGGTGGGTGGTAGACTGGTAGGTAGGGGGAAGATTGGTAAGTAGTGGTGGGTGGTAGACTGGTAGGTAGGGGGAAGATTGGTCAGCCTGTTTTTTTTGGGGGAGTCTCTCTTTCACCTTGTTGAACAGGAGAAACACAGATAGCCCGTCTCCATTCTTCTCCAGTATCTCACGGCAGTTTTGGAGGTAATGGCAACAGCCATTTTCTTTTAGAGTTATTTGTAGGTAGATTTAGGGCAGGGGTGGCTGGTAGGGGGTTGAGTAAACTAACGCCTGTGGCTCTCTCCTCTATCCCTCGGCCTGAGTGTGGTTGTCAAGGAGACCGGCTGCTTGGAGGTAGTTGCCGGGGGTAACATGGGGATGTGAAAAGGACGGATGGCTGGTAATATTTCACTGGGCGGCAAGGGGAGGGATGAGTGACACACACATACACACTGCAACACATACACACTGCAACACATACACACTGCAACACGTGCACACGCACACATACACACTGCAACACGTGCACACTGCAACACATACACACTGCAACATGTGCACACTGCAACACATACACACTGCAACACATACACACTGCAACACATACACACTGCAACACGTGCACACGCACACATACACACTGCAACACGTGCACACGCACACATACACACTGCAACACGTGCACACGCACACATACACACTGCAACACGTGCACACGCACACATACCAGCAATCAGGCCAGGCAGGCGTACAAAAAGCTGGCAGCCAATCAGCTCTTCAAATTAGTAAAACCCTGAATTCTCAGTGGTGCTAATGGATGGTGTGTGTGTGTGTGTGTGTGTGTGCGCGTGCGTGCGAGTGCATGTCTGTGTCGGAAGTGTGTGTGTGTGTGTGTGTGTCTGCATGTCTGTGTTGGAAATGTGAGTGTGTGTGTGTGTCTGCATGTCTGTCGGAAATGTGTGTGTGTGTGTGTGTTTCCAGCCAAACTCCATCACAAAATCTTACTAACTCCTTACCATACATTTGCACACACTCATACACATCACTAAGGATCCCAGACAAGCTAGACAGACACTACAGGATACATATAGATTCCTCTGACAGAGGTTTGTTTTATAACTGAGAGTCCGAGAGAGACTTGAGTAGTTATTTGGCGACGAGAGGACACTCACACACACAGAGTGATGGATAGCTCCTGTCTGACTGTCTCCCTACGAGCTCCGATGAACACCTGGCACTCTCTCTGTTTGTCACTCTCTCTCACACTCTGCCCCTCCCTCTCTCTCTCTCTCTCTCTCTCTCTCTCTCTCTCTCTCTCTCTCCTCCCTCTCTTTCTCCTCTCTCTCCTTCTCCCCCTCTCCGTCTGTGCTTAATTTATTAGGTCATCCAAGGTGTGCCAGAGATTTTTCTCAACAAACTATCTCAGTTCAGCTGTCCCTAGCTGACGTGTGCTAAACCAATATGCACCCCATGACCAAAACTGGCCTTAGATCAGCTGTAAGAAGTGATTTATAGGTGTCCTTATTTTAAGGTCTACCGGTATGGATTTTTACAATACCGTCTATAATGATATTTTGATACAGTGCTAAATAAATGAAAAGTTCTACAAGTTGGACTACTCCACTGTCAGTTTTGTCCTAGTTTGGTTGAGTAGAAAACCATCAGAATGGAGAAAGCCCATTGATACCTAAAGGGTTCTTTGGCTGTCCCCAGAGGAGAGCGCTTTTTGTTTTCCAGGTAGAACCCTTTTTTGTTCCAGGTAGAAGAACTCTTTAGGGTACCATGTAGAACTCTCTGTGGAAAGGGTTTTCCACGGACCGCAAAAAGGGCTCTACCTGGAACCAAAAAGGGTTCTTCTACCTGGAACCAAAAAGGGTTCTTCTACCTGGAACCAAAAAGGGTTCTTCAAAGAGTTACTCCTTTAGGTTCTAGATATCACCTTTTTTTCTAAGAGCGATGGGTCATGCAGTACTCATAAACATATTTATAACAGTCAGACTCTGTGTCTGTCCATTGACGTAGAGAGGTTGTAGGTCAAGGATCAGGGGTCGAATGTCAAATCAGAGGCCCAGACAGCGTCTCCATAGGACTTCCTCATCACCACACAAAAACACACACACACACACACACACACACACAAAACAACCAACTTTTAATTTAGCTGGGAAATAAATCAAAGCTAAGTGACTTTATTATCCTCGGGAGACAAAGACAAGTCTTGTCTGACTTTGGAGAAGTTATCAGTCTCATAAATATGATGTTTCTTATCACTAGTTTGGAACTCTGAGGTAAAGAGGGAAACTGCTTGGTTGTCAGATAAGCAAAAACTAAGTTCAGAGTGAGTGTTTAACAGTGTCTCGAAAGTTCGATTACGATATTAGATGTATAGATAGTGTTATGGCAACAAGAAAGAGGGGCACAGAGAAAAGACAGGGATGTCAAGAGAGAGTGGAAGAGAGAAAGAGAAAAGATTAAAAAAAGAGATGGATGGTGGTAGAGAAGTTCCTAAAGAAAGTATTACAGGGAGCGAGAGACTAAAAGACACCTGGTTCCAAAATGCAACAACATCACACAGTATGTGCTATAGAGAGGAGTAAGCAACACCATCTCTGTCTCTCTATAGAGAGGAGTAAGCAACACCATCCCTGTCTCTATAGAGAGGAGTAAACAACACCATCTCTGTCTCTATAGAGAGGAGTAAACAACACCATCTCTGTCTCTCTATAGAGAGGAGTAAACAACACCATCTCTGTCTCTCTATAGAGAGGAGTAAACAACACCATCTCTGTCTCTCTATAGAGAGGTGTAAACAACACCATTTCTCTGTCTCTCTATAGAGAGGTGTAAACAACACCATCTCTGTCTCTCTATAGAGAGGAGTAAACAACACCATCTCTGTCTCTATGGAGAAGAGTAAACAACACCATCTCTGTCTCTATAGAGAGGAGTAAACAACACCATCTCTGTCTCTCTATAGAGAGGAGTAAACAACACCATCCCTGTATCTCTATAGAGAGGAGTAAACAACACCATCCCTGTCTCTCTATAGAGAGGTGTAAACAACACCATCTCTGTCTCTCTATAGAGAGGAGTAAACAACACCATCTCTGTCTCTATAGAGAGGAGTAAACAACACCATCTCTGTCTCTATAGAGAGGAGTAAACAACACCATCCCTGTCTCTCTATAGAGAGGAGTAAACAACACCATCTCTGTCTCTCTATAGAGAGGAGTAAACAACACCATCTCTGTCTCTATAGAGAGGAGTAAACAACACCATCTCTGTCTCTATAGAGAGGAGTAAACAACACCATCTCTGTCTCTATAGAGAGGAGTAAACAACACCATCCCTGTCTCTCTATAGAGAGGAGTAAACAACACCATCTCTGTCTCTCTATAGAGAGGAGTAAACAACACCATCTCTGTCTCTCTATAGAGAGGAGTAAACAACACCATCTCTGTCTCTATAGAGAGGTGTAAACAACACCATCTCTGTCTCTATAGAGAGGTGTAAACAACACCATCTCTGTCTCTCTATAGAGAGGTGTAAACAACACCATCTCTGTCTCTATAGAGAGGAGTAAACAACACCATCTCTGTCTCTATAGAGAGGAGTAAACAACACCATCTCTGTCTCTCTATAGAGAGGAGTAAACAACACCATCCCTGTATCTCTATAGAGAGGAGTAAACAACACCATCCCTGTCTCTCTATAGAGAGGAGTAAACAACACCATCTCTGTCTCTCTATAGAGAGGAGTAAACAACACCATATCTGTCTCTATAGAGAGGAGTAAACAACACCATCCCTGTCTCTCTATAGAGAGGAGTAAACAACACCATCTCTGTCTCTCTATAGAGAGGAGTAAACAACACCAGCTCCCGTCTCTCTATAGAGAGGTGTAAACAACACCATCTCTGTCTCTCTATAGAGAGGAGTAAACAACACTATCTCTGTCTCTCTATAGAGAGGTGTAAGCAACACCATCTCTGTCTCTCTGTAGAGAGGTGTAAACAACACCATCTCTGTCTCTCTATAGAGAGGTGTAAACAACACCATTTCTCTGTCTCTCTATAGAGAGGTGTAAACAACACCATCTCTGTCTCTCTATAGAGAGGAGTAAACAACACCATCTCTGTCTCTATGGAGAAGAGTAAACAACACCATCTCTGTCTCTATAGAGAGGAGTAAACAACACCATCTCTGTCTCTCTATAGAGAGGAGTAAACAACACCATCCCTGTATCTCTATAGAGAGGAGTAAACAACACCATCCCTGTCTCTCTATAGAGAGGTGTAAACAACACCATCTCTGTCTCTCTATAGAGAGGAGTAAACAACACCATCTCTGTCTCTATAGAGAGGAGTAAACAACACCATCTCTGTCTCTATAGAGAGGAGTAAACAACACCATCCCTGTATCTCTATAGAGAGGAGTAAACAACACCATCCCTGTCTCTCTATAGAGAGGAGTAAACAACACCATCTCTGTCTCTCTATAGAGAGGAGTAAACAACACCATCTCTGTCTCTATAGAGAGGAGTAAACAACACCATCTCTGTCTCTATAGAGAGGAGTAAACAACACCATCTCTGTCTCTATAGAGAGGAGTAAACAACACCATCCCTGTCTCTCTATAGAGAGGAGTAAACAACACCATCTCTGTCTCTCTATAGAGAGGAGTAAACAACACCATCTCTGTCTCTCTATAGAGAGGAGTAAACAACACCATCTCTGTCTCTATAGAGAGGTGTAAACAACACCATCTCTGTCTCAATAGAGAGGTGTAAACAACACCATCTCTGTCTCTCTATAGAGAGGTGTAAACAACACCATCTCTGTCTCTATAGAGAGGAGTAAACAACACCATCTCTGTCTCTATAGAGAGGAGTAAACAACACCATCTCTGTCTCTCTATAGAGAGGAGTAAACAACACCATCCCTGTATCTCTATATCGAGGAGTAAACAACACCATCCCTGTCTCTCTATAGAGAGGAGTAAACAACACCATCTCTGTCTCTATAGAGAGGAGTAAACAACACCATCTCTGTCTCTATAGAGAGGAGTAAACAACACCATCCCTGTCTCTCTATAGAGAGGAGTAAACAACACCATCTCTGTCTCTCTATAGAGAGGAGTAAACAACACCAGCTCCCGTCTCTCTATAGAGAGGTGTAAACAACACCATCTCTGTCTCTCTATAGAGAGGAGTAAACAACACTATCTCTGTCTCTCTATAGAGAGGTGTAAGCAACACCATCTCTGTCTCTCTGTAGAGAGGTGTAAACAACACCATCTCTGTCTCTCTATAGAGAGGAGTAAGCAACACCATCTCTGTCTCTCTATAGAGAGGAGTAAACAACACTATCTCTGTCTCTATAGAGAGGTGTAAACAACACCATCTCTGTCTCTATAGAGAGGAGTAAACAACACCATCTCTGTCTCTATAGAGAGGAGTAAACAACACCATCTCTGTCTCTCTATAGAGAGGAGTAAACAACACCATCTCTGTCTCTATAGAGAGGAGTAAACAACACCATCTCTGTCTCTATAGAGAGGAGTAAACAACACCATCCCTGTCTCTCTATAGAGAGGAGTAAACAACACTATCTCTGTCTCTCTATAGAGAGGTGTAAGCAACACCATCTCTGTCTCTATAGAGAGGAGTAAACAACACCATCCCTGTCTCTCTATAGAGAGGAGTAAACAACACTATCTCTGTCTCTCTATAGAGAGGTGTAAGCAACACCATCTCTGTCTCTCTGTAGAGAGGTGTAAACAACACCATCTCTGTCTCTATAGAGAGGAGTAAACAACACCATCTCTGTCTCTATAGAGAGGTGTAAACAACACCATCTCTGTCTCTATAGAGAGGTGTAAACAACACCATCTCTGTCTCTCTATAGAGAGGTGTAAACAACACCATCTCTGTCTCTCTATAGAGAGGTGTAAACAACACCATCTCTGTCTCTATAGAGAGGTGTAAACAACACCATCTCTGTCTCTATAGAGAGGAGTAAGCAACACCATCTCTGTCTCTGTAGAGAGATGTAAACAACACCATCTCTGTCTCTCTATAGAGAGGTGTAAACAACACCATCTCTGTCTCTATAGAGAGGTGTAAACAACACCATCTCTGTCTTTCTGTAGAGAGTTGTAAACAACACCATCCCTGTATCTCTATAGAGAGGTGTAAACAACACCATCTTTGTCTCTCTATAGAGAGGTGTAAACAACACCATCTCTGTCTCTCTATAGAGAGGAGTAAACAACACCATCTCTGTCTTTCTGTAGAGAGTTGTAAACAACACCATCTCTGTCTCTCTATAGAGAGGTGTAAACAACACCATCTTTGTCTCTCTATAGAGAGGTGTAAACAACACCATCTCTGTCTCTCTATAGAGAGGTGTAAACAACACCATCTCTGTCTCTATAGAGAGGAGTAAACAACACCATCTCTCTGTCTCTCTCTTTCCTTCTCTCTGTCTCTCTTTCTCTCCCCCCTCTCTCTCTCTTGCTCATGCTCTCGTATCTCCCTAACACTGCTCCTACCATAACTAATTCACACTCTTAGAACTGTTAGAGACTTTGATAAAACTGTTCCCGAAATACACTGGATTAGTTTCATGGCTTTTTCCCTTTTCTTCCTCCCACTGCCTTAAATCAAGTGTGACAAGCAATCAGGAGTGTCAACTTTGAATTTATTGTCCAGCTTGAAATTCTAAATCTCGATGATGCAAGTTGCATGAAATTTAGGGCAGCGATGTAATATATTCGCCGCCAATGTATGACACCCACTCTTCAAAGTTCAAACGTTCTCTAAATTATTTAGAATTTGACTGATGTTTGGAACGATCATGATAATGAATGTGACAAATACATCCTCTTGTTTTTTATTTATTCGTCTTCCTGACAGGCAGAAAGTGCATCCCTTCCCGAAGCCCTATTCAAAGATCACTGCAGTACGGTTGAAAATGATTCAGCTCAGCATTTATCAGTAGATTTTCTCAGTAGAATATCTCAGTAGAATATCTCAGTAGAATATCTCAGTAGAATATCTCAGTAGAATATCTCAGTAGAATATCTCAGTAGAATATCTCAGTAGAATATCTCAGTAGAATATCTCAGTAGAATATCTCAGTAGAATATCTTCTCAGCGGTGTCAGTGTACCAAATGGTCCCCTATTCCCTACACTGTGCACTACTTTTGGCCCTATGGTGCCATTTGGGACACACACATTGACTGACTTGGTGAGTGTGTTGTTTCTTGGGAGTCAGATATTCATTCAACAATGACACGCACATGCTAGTAATCCCTTCTGTTTTCATCCTGGCTTTTCTTTTATCCTCCACGGACACACACACACGCCAACCCTTTTTTGTCAGCTTATAGCTTAGATAAACACACCCGTCTTCTCCATATTTCTTATTCTCTCTCCTCCCTCAGACCAGCCTGTCAGCAGAAGTTCCCTTTCTTTCTGGGGTGGTCCCTTCCTAGAGCGTTGGGCCAGTAACCGAAAGGTTGCTAGTTCGAATCCCCGAGCCGACAAGGTGAAAGATCGGTCGATGTGCCCCTGAGCAAGGCACTTATAATTGCTCCAGGGTCGCTGTTGATAATGACTCTCCGAGGGCGTCTCAGGGAAAGGTGGGAATTGCAACAACAAAAAACACATTTCTAAATCACACGTGTGAATACAAACACCCAGCAAATTATTAGTATTTTTATTTCCTTCCATCTCTCTTCGTTTCTCTCTCTCTCTCTACGTCTCTCTACCTCTCTCTCTCCCCCTCTCTCTCTCTCTACGTCTCTCTCTCTCTCTCTCTCTCTCTCTCTCTCTCTCTCTCTCTCTCTCTCCATCTCTCTCTCTCTCTCTCTCTCTCTATCTACCTCTCTCTCTCTCTTTGTACCTCTACCTCTCTCTCTCTACCCTTCTCTCTCTCTCTCCCCGTCTCTCGCTACCTCTCAATTCAATTTAAGCGCTTTATTGGCATGGGAAACAGATATGAGAGAGAGGAGGGAGAGGTGTGGCACCAGACTTTTTTTGATAATTTTCCACCATGCTGTGTGTGTAGAATAATATGCGGGAGGTTCATAGGTAGTAGGAAACACCACCCAGACACACACACACACACACACACTCAGGCCTCTCACAGTGTATGACGTACGGAAACAGATGTGGAACCAGATGGAACCAGATAGACAGGGCAGGTGACTGTCACACACACACACACAGGTCAGGTGACTATCACTCCACACAGTGTGATATGGAAACGGTATTAACATTTCACAGTACTGACAAACAAAGCACTGTTCATTTGTTCCTACCGCACCTCTCTCTATTTCTCTCCTCTCTCTCTCTCTCTCTCTCTCTCTCTCTCTCTTCTCTCTCTTTTTCTCTCTGGTTCCATCCAATTATCTCACTCAGTCCCCCCTCTCTCCTCTCTCTTTTTCGTCTGTCCATTTAACTCACTCCTTTAGGCCGAGGTATGTATAGTTTTATGTGCTCTAAGGCAAGGTGTCTAGATGGAATTTGTATTTGTGGTCCTGGCAAATGGATCTTTTGTGGAACAACATTATCTTTGTCTTGCTGAGATTTAAAGTCAGGGCCCAGGTCTGGCAGAATCTGTGCAGAGGATCTAGGTGCTGCTGTAGGCCCTCCTTGGTTGGGAACAGAAGCACCAGATCATCAGCAAACAGGTGACATTTGATTTAGGGTGAAGCCGGGTGCTGCAGACTGTTCTAGTGCCCTCGCCAATTCGTTGATATATTTGTTGAAGAGAGTGGGGCTTAAGCTGCATCCCTGTATCACCCCACAGCCCTGTGGAAAGAAATCTGTGTTTTTTTGCCAATTTTAACCGCACACTTGTTGTTTGTGTACATAGATTTCATAATATCGTATGTTTTTCCCTCAACACCACTTTCCATCAATTTGTATGGCAGGCTCTCATGCGAAATTGAGTCAAATTTTTTTTTGAAAACAACAAAGGATGAGAAGACTGTCTTTGTTTTGGTTTGTTTCTTTGTCATTTAGGGTGTGCAGGGTGAATACGTGGTCTGTCGTACGGTAATTTGGAAGAAAGCTAATTTGACATTTGCTCAGTACATTGTTTATACTGAGGAAATGTACAAGTCTGCTGATAATGATAATGCAGAGGATTTCCCCAAGGTTGCTGTTGATACATATCCTACGGTAGTTATTGGTGTCAAATTTGTCTCTACTTTTGTGGATTGGGGTGATCAGTCCTTGGTTCCGAATATTGGGGAAGATGCCAGAGCTAAGGATGATGTTAAAGAGTTTAAGTATAGCCAATTGGAATTTGTGGTCTGTATATTTTATAATTTCATTGAGGATACCATCAACACCACAGGACTCTCTCTCTCTCTCTCTCTCTCTCTCTCTCTCTCTCTCTCTCTCTCATCCTTCTCTGTCTCTCTCTCTCTGTTTCTCTGACTCTCGCTCTCTGTTTCTCTGACTCTGTCCCCTCTCTCTATTTCTCTCTCTGTCTCTCACTCTCTCTCCCTGACTCTCTCTCCATCTCTCTCTCTCTCTCTCTCTCTCTCTCTCTCTCTCTCTCTCTCTCTCTTCTAGTGTTGCACAGTATACCAGTACCATGGTAATATCAATTCAGTCCCATTCAATATCCGATTTTCCCTAACCCCTAAACCTAACCTTAACCCTAACCTTAACCCAAAAACCTAACCTTAACCCAAAAACCTAACTTAACCCTAGCTCCTAACCCTAACCCTTAACGCAATTCTAACCTTAAACCCCTTTGAAATATTATGTGACCTTTTGGGGACAAACAAAAATTAAAAAAATCCCCAGTTGATCACATTTCTGTTCGTTTACTATTCTTGTGAGGACTTCTGGTACCCACAAGAATAGTAAAACACGTCCACACACACTCTCTCTCTCTCTCTCTCTCTCTCTCTCTCTCTCTCTCTCTCTCTCTCTCTCTCTCTCTCTCTCTCTCTCTCTCTCTCTCTCTCTCTCTCTCTCTCTCTTCTAGTGTTGCACAGTATACCAGTATCATGGTACCAAAACGTCATAATACTTATGATACCAACATGTTCGAGTACTGTAGCACTATTTCATATGGTACTACTAACTTTGTCAGCCCTACTGATCTAAAGAACCTGCTGGCGCCTTTTATAAAATGTTTTTTAAATACATTTTCTATTATAAATTCAGTTGAATTTAAGCAACAGCCGCTAGTCTGTTGTATGAGCCGGTCCAATGAGATCCACTTCACTTTCATATCATGTGTGGCAGCTGTAATCAGCCAGCCGCATCCCCTAGCAGCCCTCACTCACCTGCTTCTCTCATCATCCCCTAGCAGCCCTCACTCACCTGCTTCTCTCATCATCCCCTAGCAGCCCTCACTAAACGGATTCTCTCAGCATCCCCTAGCAGCCCTCACTAAACTGATTCTCTCAGCATCCGCTAGCAGCCCTCACTCACCTGCGTCTCTCATCATCCCCTAGCAGCCCTCACTCACCTGCTTCTCTCAGCATCCCCCACCAGCCCTCGCTCACCTGCTTCTCTCAGCATCCCCTACCAGCCCTCACTCACCTGCGTCTCTCAGCATCCCCTAGCAGCCCTCGCTCACCTGCTTCTCTCAGCATCCCCCACCAGCCCTCGCTCACCTGCTTCTCTCAGCATCCCCTAGCAGCCCTCACTCACCTGCGTCTCTCAGCATCCCCTAGCAGCCCTCACTCACCTGCTTCTCTCAGCATCCCCCACCAGCCCTCGCTAACCTGCTTCTCTCAGCATCCCCACCAGCCCTCGCTCACCTGCTTCTCTCAGCATCCCCGACCAGCCCTCACTCACCTGCTTCTCTCAGCATCCCCTACCAGCCCTCACTCACCTGGTTCTCTCAGCATCCCCCACCAGCCCTCACTCACCTGCTTCTCTCAGTATCCCCTAGCAGCCCTCACTCACCTGCTTCTCTCAGCATCCCCCACCAGCTCTCGCTCACCTGCTTCTCTCAGCATCCCCACCAGCCCTCGCTCACCTGCTTCTCTCAGCATCCCCCACCAGCCCTCGCTCACCTACTTCTCTCAGCATCCCCTAGCAGCCCTCACTCACCTGCTTCTCTCAGCATCCCCCACCAGCTCTCGCTCACCTGCTTCTCTCAGCATCCCCACCAGCCCTCGCTCACCTGCTTCTCTCAGCATCCCCCACCAGCCCTCGCTCACCTACTTCTCTCAGCATCCCCTAGCAGCCCTCACTCACCTGCTTCTCTCAGCATCCCCCACCAGCCCTCACTCACCTGCTTCTCTCAGTATCCCCTAGCAGCCCTCACTCACCTGCTTCTCTCAGTATCCCCTAGCAGCCCTCACTCACCTGCTTCTCAGCATCCCCTAGCAGCCCTCACTCACCTGCTTCTCTCAGCATCCCCCACCAGCCCTCGCTCACCTACTTCTCTCAGCATCCCCTACCAGCCCTCACTCACCTGCGTCTCTCAGCATCCCCTAGCAGCCCTCACTCACCTGCTTCTCTCAGCATCCCCCACCAGCCATCGCTCACCTACTTCTCTCAGCATCCCCTACCAGCCCTCACTCACCTGCTTCTCTCAGCATCCCCTAGCAGCCCTCACTCACCTGCGTCTCTCAGCATCCCCTAGCAGCCCTCACTCACCTGCTTCTCTCAGCATCCCCCACCAGCCCTCGCTAACCTGCTTCTCTCAGCATCCCCACCAGCCCTCGCTCACCTGCTTCTCTCAGCATCCCCCACCAGCCCTCACTCACCTGCTTCTCTCAGCATCCCCTAACAGCCCTCACTCACCTGCTTCTCTCAGCATCCCCCACCAGCCCTCACTCACCTGCTTCTCTCAGCATCCCCTAGCAGCCCTCACTCACCTGCTTCTCTCAGCATCCCCCACCAGCCCTCGCTCACCTGCTTCTCTCAGCATCCCCCACCAGCTCTCGCTCACCTGCTTCTCTCAGCATCCCCCACCAGCCCTCACTCACCTGCTTCTCTCAGCATCCCCCACTCACCTGCTTCATACAGATCATTGTGCAGTGTTTATTCCTTCCTCCCATTCCTCCAGTCAAAGTAGGCCTTTTCAAATATTAGCGATATAAGCCATTTTATTCAGTATTCTATTGTATTGTACTATACTGTATTCTATTAAACTGTCCACTGAACAGTTCAATTCAATGTGTTGTATTGAGTATAAGTGTATATTTCAGTGACAGTGAATTCAATGTGTTGTATTGAGTATAAGTGTATAATTCAGTAACAGTTCAATTCAATGTGTTGTATTGAGTAGAAGTTATATTTCAGTGACAGTGAATTCAATGTGTTGTATTGAGTAGACGTGTATATTTCAGTGACAGTTCAATTCAATGTGTTTAATTGAGTAGAAGTGTATATTTCAGTGACAGTGAATTCAATGTGTTGTATTGAGTAGAAGTGTATATTTCAGTGACAGTGAATTCAATGTGTTGTATTGAGTAGAAGTGTATATTTCAGTGACAGTGAATTCAATGTGTTGTTTTGAGTAGAAGTGTATATTTCAGTGACAGTGAATTCAATGTGTTGTATTGAGTAGAAGTGTATATTTCAGTGACAGTGAATTCATTGTGTTGTATTGAGTAGAAGTGTATATTTCAGTAACAGTTCAATTCAATGTGTTGTATTGAGTATAAGTGTATATTTCAGTAACAGTTCAATTCAATGTGTTGTATTGAGTAGAAGTGTATATTTCAGTAACAGTTCAATTCAATGTGTTGTATTGAGTAGAAGTGTATATTTCAGTGACAGTGAATTCAATGTGTTGTATTGAGTAGAAGTGTATATTTCAGTGACAGTGAATTCAATGTTTTGTATTGAGTATAAGTGTATATTTCAGTAACAGTTCAATTCAATGTGTTGTATTGAGTAGAAGTGTATATTTCAGTGACAGTGATTTCAATGTGTTGTATTGAGTAGAAGTGTATATTTCAGTGACAGTGAATTCAATGTGTTGTATTGAGTAGAAGTGTATATTTCAGTGACAGTGAATTCAATGTGTTGTATTGAGTAGAAGTGTATATTTCAGTGACAGTGAATTCAATGTGTTGTATTGAGTATAAGTGTATATTTCAGTGACAGTGAATTCAATGTGTTGTATTGAGTATAAGTGTATATTTCAGTAACAGTTCAATTCAATGTGTTGTATTGAGTAGAAGTGTATATTTCAGTGACAGTGAATTCAATGTGTTGTATTGAGTAGAAGTGTATATTTCAGTGACAGTGAATTCAATGTGTTGTATTGAGTAGAAGTGTATATTTCAGTGACAGTGAATTCAATGTGTTGTATTGAGTATAAGTGTATATTTCAGTAACAGTTCAATTCAATGTGTTGTATTGAGTAGAAGTGTATATTTCAGTGACAGTGAATTCAATGTGTTGTATTGAGTAGAAGTGTATATTTCAGTGACAGTGAATTCAATGTGTTGTATTGAGTAGAAGTGTATATTTCAGTGACAGTGAATTCAATGTGTTGTATTGAGTATAAGTGTATATTTCAGTGACAGTGAATTCAATGTGTTGTATTGAGTAGAAGTGTATATTTCAGTAACTGTTCAATTCAATGTGTTGTATTGAGTAGAAGTGTATATTTCAGTGACAGTGAATTCAATGTGTTGTATTGAGTAGAAGTGTATATTTCAGTGACAGTGAATTCAATGTGTTGTATTGAGTAGAAGTGTATATTTCAGTGACAGTGAATTCAATGTGTTGTATTGAGTAGAAGTGTATATTTCAGTGACAGTGAATTCAATGTGTTGTATTGAGTAGAAGTGTATATTTCAATAACAGTTCAATTCAATGTGTTGTATTGAGTAGAAGTGTATATTTCAGTGACAGTGAATTCAATGTGTTGTATTGAGTAGAAGTGTATATTTCAGTGACAGTGAATTCAATGTGTTGTATTGAGTAGAAGTGTATATTTCAGTGACAGTGAATTCAATGTGTTGTATTGAGTAGAAGTGTATATTTCAGTAACAGTTCAATTCAATGTGTTGTATTGAGTAGAAGTGTATATTTCAGTGACAGTGAATTCAATGTGTTGTATTGAGTAGAAGTGTATATTTCAGTAACAGTTCAATTCAATGTGTTGTATTGAGTAGAAGTGTATATTTCAGTGACAGTGAATTCAATGTGTTGTATTGAGTAGAAGTGTATATTTCAGTGACAGTGAATTCAATGTGTTGTATTGAGTAGAAGTGTATATTTCAGTGACAGTGAATTCAATGTGTTGTATTGAGTAGAAGTGTATATTTCAGTGACAGTTCAATTCAATGTGTTGTATTGAGTAGAAGTGTATATTTCAGTAACAGTTCAATTCAATGTGTTGTATTGAGTAGAAGTGTATATTTCAGTAACAGTTCAATTCAATGTGTTGTATTGAGTATAAGTGTATATTTCAGTGACAGTGAATTCAATGTGTTGTATTGAGTAGAAGTGTATATTTCAGTGACAGTTCAATTCAATGTGTTGTATTGAGTAGAAGTGTATATTTCAGTGACAGTGAATTCAATGTGTTGTATTGAGTAGAAGTGTATATTTCAGTGACAGGTTTGTTGAAAACGTGAACAAGCATCGGGGGGGCGAACAGGATGCTAGGCCACCGATTTTGTTTCTCCCATCGTGGTACTACTCGGTATCATGATACTTGGCCTGGTATTGTATTGTATTTAAAACGTTGGTAATCGTGACAACACTCCTCTCTTTGCTCCTTCCCTCCCCTCCTCTCTCTCTGTCTCCAACGGAATTAACTAAATAACCCTTCATGTTGACCCCTTGTTAAACGGCAGCTATTTTCCAGTTACGTGTTATTATCTAATCAGACTCTTCATGACTCCTTTGTGCTATTAGCCCCAAGGCACAATTCACTGTGATGACTGTGAGGTTCTCTTTCTTGTCGCTGACTCGAGTGGTGAATCTCTCAGTAAGAGAGGACTCAAAGGTTTCTTCTTAGAAACGATCAATGATCTATTCATCTTTAAGAGAAGATTACCCCCTGCCTGCTTTTATGACATGCATGGACACACACACGCACGCACACACACGCGCGCTCACACACACATACACACACACATGCACGCGCTCACACACACACGCGCGCGCTCACACACACAGACACACGTGCACGCTCACACACACACACGCGCTCACACACACAAACACACACACACACGGACACCTCTCATTCTTGTTGAAAAGTCTACAGTTTTTTTGTATGTGTTGTTTTAGCGTGCTAGTTAGACAGTTGAGTCTACACACACAACACACACACATACACACAACACACATACACACATACATACAAAACACACATACACACAACACACTCTGTTTGGTTAGAGGAAGCTTTTGCGTGTCATAAAAGCAGGCTGAGAGTTCTTCCTCTTATCCAGACAGAGATGGGAGGATGTTGTGGTGGACGAGCACTTAAAGTTCTCTAATGCAAAATAGAGAGGAAAGGACTGAGAGAGAGAGAGAGAGAGAGAGAGAGAGAGAGAGAGAGAGAGAGAGAGAGAGAGAGAGAGAGAGATGCTATTGCCGGAGGCAGACCTGGCTCTCAAGAGAAGACAGGCTATGTGCACACTGCCCATAAAATGAGGTGGAAACTGAGCTGCACTTCCTAACCTCCTGCCAAATGTATGACCATATTAATGAATTTGAAAACAAATCCAATTTTGATAAACTCCCATATCTATTGGGTGAAATACCACAGTGTGCCATCACAGCAGCAAGATTTGTAACCCGCTGCCACAAGAAAAGGGCAACCAGTGAAGAACAAACACCATTGTAAATACAACCTACAGTATATGTACAGTACCAGTCAAAGGTTTGGACACACCTACTCATTCAAGGGTTTTTCTTTATTTTTACTATTTTCTACATTGTAGAATCATTTTTTGGTTACTACATGATTCCATATGTGTTATTTGATAGTTTTGATGTCTTCACTCTTCTCTACATCCTCTCTACATCCTCTATATCCTCTCTACATCCTCTTTACATCATCTCTACATCCTCTCTACATCCTCTTTACATCGTCTCTACATCCTCTCTATATCCTCTTTACATCCTCTCTTCATCCTCTTTACATCCTCTACATCATCTCTACATCCTCTATATCCTCTCTACATCCTCTCTACATCCTCTCTACATCCTCTCTTCATCCTCTGCATCCTCTCTACATCCTCTTTACATCATCTCTACATCCTCTACATCCTCTACATCCTCTACATCCTCTCTACAGCCTCTCTACATCATCTCTACATCCTCTTTACATCATCTCTACATACTCTCTACATACTCTCTACATCATCTCTACCACCTCTCTTCATCCTCCGCATCCTCTCTACATCCTCTCCACAATCCCTCTTCATCCTCTCTACATCCTCTCTACATCCTCTCTTCATCCTCTCTACATTCTCTACATCCTCTACACATCATCTCTACATCCTCTCTTCATCCTCTACATCCTCTACATCCTCTCTACATCCTCTCTACATCATCTCTACATCCTCTCTTCATCATCCACATCCTCTGTACATCCTCTCTTCATCCTCTCTACATTCTCTACATCCTCTACATCCTCTCTACATCATCTCTACATCCTCTCTTCATCCTCTACATCCTCTACATCCTCTCTACATCCTCTCTACATCCTCTCTTCATCATCCACATCCTCTCTACATCCTCTCTACATCCTCTCTTCATCCACTCTTCATACTCTTCATCCTTTACAGCCTCTCTACCTCCTCTCTTCATCCATCCTCTCTACATCCTCTACATCCTCTGTACATCCTCTTCATCCTCTACATTCTCTCTACATCCTCCACCTCCCCTCTTCATCCTTTACATCCTCTCTACATCCTCTCTTCATCCTCTCTACATTCTCTCTTCATACTCTTCATCCTCTACAGCCTCTCTACATCCTCTCTTCATCCATCCTCTCTACATCCTCTCTACATCCTCTCTACATCCTCTCTACATCCTCTTTACATCATCTCTACATCCTCTCTACATCCTCTCCATCCTCTCTACATCCTCTTTACATCATCTCTACATCCTCTCTACATCCTCACTACATCCTCTCTTCATCCTCTACATCCTCTATTCATCTCTACATCCTCTCTACATCCTCTTTACATCATCTCTACATCCTCTCTACATCCTCACTACATCCTCTCTTCATCCTCTACATCCTCTATTCATCTCTACATCCTCTCTACATCCTCTTTTCATCCTCTCTACATCCTCTCCTCATCCTCTACATCCTCTCTACATCCTCTCTAGTGTCCTCTCTTCATCCTCCACCTCCTCTCTTCATCCATCCTCTTTTCATCTCTACATCCTCTCTAGTGTCCTCTCTTCATCCTCTCTAGCATCTTCTCCTCATCCTCTACATCCTCTCTACATCTTCTTTTCATCCTCTCTTCATCATCTCTACATCCTCTCTACATCCTCTCTAGTGTCCTCTCTTCATCCTCTACATCCTCTCTACATCCTCTACATCCTCTCTACATCCTCTCTACATCCTCTACATCCTCTCTACATCATCTCTACATTCTCTACATCCTCTCTACATCCTCTCTACATCCTCTCTACATCATCTCTTCATCCTCTCTACATCCTCTCTACATCATCTCTACATCCTCTCTTCATCCTCTCTACATCCTCTATACATCCTCTCTACATCCTCTCTAGTGTCCTCTCTTCATCCTCTACATCCTCTCTACATCCTCTCTACATCATCCTCTACATCCTCTCTACATCCTCTCTACATCCTCTCTACATCATCTCTACATCCTCTCTACATTCTCTACATCCTCTCTACATCCTCTCTTCATCCTCTCTACATCCTCTACATCCTCTCTACATCATCTCTACATCCTCTCTTCATACTCTTCATCCTCTACAGCCTCTCTACATCCTCTACATCCTCTGTACATCCTCTTCATCCTCTACATTCTCTCTACATCCTCCACCTCCCTCTTCATCCTTTACATCCTCTCTACATCCTCTCTTCATCCTCTCTACATTCTCTCTTCATACTCTTCATCCTCTACAGCCTCTCTACATCCTCTCTTCATCCTCTCTACATTCTCTCTTCATACTCTTCATCCTCTACAGCCTCTCTACATCCTCTCTTCATCCATCCTCTCTTCATCCTCTCTAGCATCTTCTCCTCATCCTCTACATCCTCTCTACATCCTCTCTACATCTTCTTTTCATCCTCTCTTCATCCTCTCTTCATCCTCTTCATCCTTTCTACATCCTCTCTTCATCCTCTCTAGTGTCCTCTCTTCATCCTCTCTACATCCTCTCTACCTCACCAACAGCAGTGTGTATGATGTTACATTACATACAAATACTGTAGATCATGTCATATACACTTGCCATCACACACACACACACACACACACACACACACACACACACACATACACACACACACACACACACACACACACACACACACACACACACACACACACACACACACACACACACACACACACACACACACACACACTTTACATCATCTCTACATCCTCTCTACATCCTCACTACATCCTCTCTTCATCCTCTACATCCTCTATTCATCTCTACATCCTCTCTACATCCTCTTTTCATCCTCTCTACATCCTCTCCTCATCCTCTACATCCTCTCTACATCCTCTCTAGTGTCCTCTCTTCATCCTCCACATCCTCTCTTCATCCATCCTCTTTTCATCTCTACATCCTCTCTAGTGTCCTCTCTTCATCCTCTCTAGCATCTTCTCATCATCCTCTACATCCTCTCTACATTCTCTACATCCTCTCTACATCTTCTTTTCATCCTCTCTTCATCATCTCTACATCCTCTCTACATCCTCTCTAGTGTCCTCTCTTCATCCTCTACATCCTCTCTACATCCTCTACATCCTCTCTACATCCTCTCTACATCCTCTACATCCTCTCTACATCATCTCTACATTCTCTACATCCTCTCTACATCCTCTCTACATCCTCTCTACATCATCTCTTCATCCTCTCTACATCCTCTCTACATCATCTCTACATCCTCTCTTCATCCTCTCTACATCCTCTATACATCCTCTCTACATCCTCTCTAGTGTCCTCTCTTCATCCTCTACATCCTCTCTACATCCTCTCTACATCATCCTCTACATCCTCTCTACATCCTCTCTACATCCTCTCTACATCATCTCTACATCCTCTCTACATTCTCTACATCCTCTCTACATCCTCTCTTCATCCTCTCTACATCCTCTACATCCTCTCTACATCATCTCTACATCCTCTCTTCATACTCTTCATCCTCTACAGCCTCTCTACATCCTCTACATCCTCTGTACATCCTCTTCATCCTCTACATTCTCTCTACATCCTCCACCTCCCCTCTTCATCCTTTACATCCTCTCTACATCCTCTCTTCATCCTCTCTACATTCTCTCTTCATACTCTTCATCCTCTACAGCCTCTCTACATCCTCTCTTCATCCTCTCTACATTCTCTCTTCATACTCTTCATCCTCTACAGCCTCTCTACATCCTCTCTTCATCCATCCTCTCTTCATCCTCTCTAGCATCTTCTCCTCATCCTCTACATCCTCTCTACATCCTCTCTACATCTTCTTTCATCCTCTCTTCATCCTCTCTTCATCCTCTTCATCCTTTCTACATCCTCTCTTCATCCTCTCTAGTGTCCTCTCTTCATCCTCTCTACATCCTCTCTACCTCACCAACAGCAGTGTGTATGATGTTACATTACATACAAATACTGTAGATCATGTCATATACACTTGCCATCACACACACACGCACACACACACACACACACACACACACACATACACACACACACACACACACACACACACACACACACACACACACACACACACACACACACACACACACACACACACACACACACACACACACACACTTTACATCATCTCTACATCCTCTCTACATCCTCACTACATCCTCTCTTCATCCTCTACATCCTCTATTCATCTCTACATCCTCTCTACATCCTCTTTTCATCCTCTCTACATCCTCTCCTCATCCTCTACATCCTCTCTACATCCTCTCTAGTGTCCTCTCTTCATCCTCCACATCCTCTCTTCATCCATCCTCTTTTCATCTCTACATCCTCT
This sequence comes from Brachymystax lenok tsinlingensis, assembly GCA_030435695.1. Classification (NCBI taxonomy): domain Eukaryota; kingdom Metazoa; phylum Chordata; class Actinopteri; order Salmoniformes; family Salmonidae; genus Brachymystax; species Brachymystax lenok. The sequence goes on along the minus strand of CM059811.1, from coordinate 7,850,702 downwards.
CTAGTGTCCTCTCTTCATCCTCTCTAGCATCTTCTCATCATCCTCTACATCCTCTCTACATTCTCTACATCCTCTCTACATCCTCTCTTCATCCTCTCTACATCCTCTACATCCTCTCTACATCATCTCTACATCCTCTCTTCATACTCTTCATCCTCTACAGCCTCTCTACATCCTCTACATCCTCTGTACATCCTCTTCATCCTCTACATTCTCTCTACATCCTCCACCTCCCCTCTTCATCCTTTACATCCTCTCTACATCCTCTCTTCATCCTCTCTACATTCTCTCTTCATACTCTTCATCCTCTACAGCCTCTCTACATCCTCTCTTCATCCTCTCTACATTCTCTCTTCATACTCTTCATCCTCTACAGCCTCTCTACATCCTCTCTTCATCCATCCTCTCTTCATCCTCTCTAGCATCTTCTCCTCATCCTCTACATCCTCTCTACATCCTCTCTACATCTTCTTTTCATCCTCTCTTCATCCTCTCTTCATCCTCTTCATCCTTTCTACATCCTCTCTTCATCCTCTCTAGTGTCCTCTCTTCATCCTCTCTACATCCTCTCTACCTCACCAACAGCAGTGTGTATGATGTTACATTACATACAAATACTGTAGATCATGTCATATACACTTGCCATCCACACACACACACACACACACACACACACACACACACACACACACACACACACACACACACACACACACACACACACACACACACACACTTCACATCATCTCTACATCCTCTCTACATCCTCACTACATCCTCTCTTCATCCTCTACATCCTCTATTCATCTCTACATCCTCTCTACATCCTCTTTTCATCCTCTCTACATCCCTCTCCTCATCCCTCTACATCCTCTCTACATCCTCTCTAGTGTCCTCTCTTCATCCTCCACATCCTCTCTTCATCCATCCTCTTTTCATCTCTACATCCTCTCTAGTGTCCTCTCTTCATCCCTCTCTAGCATCTTCTCCTCATCCTCTACATCCTCTCTACATCTTCTTTCATCCTCTCTTCATCATCTCTACATCCTCTCTACATCCTCTCTAGTGTCCTCTCTTCATCCTCTACATCCTCTCTACATCCTCTACATCCTCTCTACATCCTCTCTACATCCTCTACATCCTCTCTACATCATCTCTACATTCTCTACATCCTCTCTACATCCTCTCTACATCCTCTCTACATCATCTCTTCATCCTCTCTACATCCTCTCTACATCATCTCTACATCCTCTCTTCATCCTCTCTACATCCTCTATACATCCTCTCTACATCCTCTCTAGTGTCCTCTCTTCATCCTCTACATCCTCTCTACATCCTCTCTACATCATCCTCTACATCCTCTCTACATCCTCTCTAGTGTCCTCTCTTCATCCTCTCTAGCATCTTCTCATCATCCTCTACATCCTCTCTACATCTTCTTTTCATCCTCTCTTCATCCTCTCTACATCCTCTCTACATCATCTCTACATCCTCTCTTCATCCTCTACATCCTCTACATCCTCTCTACATCCTCTCTACATCCTCTCTACATCCTCTCTTCATCATCCACATCCTCTCTACATCCTCTCTTCATCCACTCTTCATACTCTTCATCCTTTACAGCCTCTCTACCTCCTCTCTTCATCCATCCTCTCTACATCCTCTACATCCTCTGTACATCCTCTTCATCCTCTACATTCTCTCTACATCCTCCACCTCCCCTCTTCATCCTTTACATCCTCTCTACATCCTCTCTTCATCCTCTCTACATTCTCTCTTCATACTCTTCATCCTCTACAGCCTCTCTACATCCTCTCTTCATCCATCCTCTCTACATCCTCTCTACATCCTCTCCATCCTCTCTACATCCTCTTTACATCATCTCTACATCCTCTCTACATCCTCTCCATCCTCTCTACATCCTCTTTACATCATCTCTACATCCTCACTACATCCTCTCTTCATCCTCTACATCCTCTATTCATCTCTACATCCTCTCTACATCCTCTTTACATCATCTCTACATCCTCTCTACATCCTCACTACATCCTCTCTTCATCCTCTACATCCTCTATTCATCTCTACATCCTCTCTACATCCTCTTTTCATCCTCTCTACATCCTCTCCTCATCCTCTACATCCTCTCTACATCCTCTCTAGTGTCCTCTCTTCATCCTCCACATCCTCTCTTCATCCATCCTCTTTTCATCTCTACATCCTCTCTAGTGTCCTCTCTTCATCCTCTCTAGCATCTTCTCCTCATCTCTACATCCTCTCTTCATCCTCTACATCCTCTACATCCTCTCTACATCCTCTCTACATCATCTCTACATCCTCTCTTCATCATCCACATCCTCTCCACATCCTCTCTACATCCTCTCTTCATCCTCTCTTCATACTCTTCATCCTCTACAGCCTCTCTACATCCTCTACATCCTCTGTACATCCCTCGTCTTCATCCTCTACATTCTCTCTACATCCTCCACCTCCCCTCTTCATCCTTTACATCCTCTCTACATCCTCTCTTCATCCTCTCTACATTCTCTCTTCATACTCTTCATCCTCTACAGCCTCTCTACATCCTCTCTACATTCTCTCTTCATACTCTTCATCCTCTACAGCCTCTCTACATCCTCTCTTCATCCATCCTCTCTTCATCCTCTCTAGCATCTTCTCCTCATCCTCTACATCCTCTCTACATCCTCTCTACATCTTCTTTTCATCCTCTCTTCATCCTCTCTTCATCCTCTTCATCCTTTCTACATCCTCTCTTCATCCTCTCTAGTGTCCTCTCTTCATCCTCTCTACATCCTCTCTACCTCACCAACAGCAGTGTGTATGATGTTACATTACATACAAATACTGTAGATCATGTCATATACACTTGCCATCACACACACACGCACACACACACACACACACACACATACACACACACACACACACACACACACACACACATGTACTAACTGTAGATCATGCATATTGATCTTTAACTGTATCGATTAGGCCTAGTACTTAAACAGAAGTGATGACAGGCAGTAACCTCCTGTTGTTATTGCTTCGGTGTGGTTCAATAAAGATGTTGTTTATCAATCATCAATCAATCAGTTGTCGATACATTTATGCAACCCTATTCACAAATACCTATTTGTTTGCGTAGTGCTTATTCAGCAATCTGGGCACGACCCCTTTAACCCCTAAAGAGCAAACAGAGACAAATCAGATTCCTGTGATGCATCCCAGATGGCGCCCTACCCCTCTATAATGGACACTTCTTTTGACCACAGCCCTATAGACCCTGCTAGTGCAGTAGTTGGCTGCTATTTGGGACATAGCCCGTCAGACGTGTATGTACATATAGTATGTGTGTCCAGTCAGCACCTCTGTCACAGTCGATCCTGACAAGAGGAGCACTACAAGGGCTATTCGACTTGTGTGAATCTGTAGGGAGGGTCACCCTGTTTGTGTCCCAAATCTGGCACCCTGTTCCCTATTTATGGCACCCTATTCCCTATAGGGCCCCCGGTCAAAAATAGTGCACTACTATAGGGTACCATTTAAGATTCCACCAGTATCCCCTATTCAATACATTAGGGCTGTCTCACAGGGACACACACAGACGTTTCAGAAGGCTATTAGACTTGTCGATTAGTAGGGAGAGTCACATTAGTGACATGACATAGTGCACTTCTTTTGGGCCAGAAACACACATAGGGATTTCTCAGATGATTCCCATACTTTCCTGTTGCTCTGAGTAAGGAGCTATGTGTGAGTGTGTGTGTGTGTGCGTGCGTGCGTGCGTGCATGCGTGCGTGCGCTTTTGTCGAGCACTGAGTGCAGATACATTATGGAAGCCCATCAATCAGTGTCGTAGCAGGCTAAGTCCCTAACGCACACACACCTAAATATTGAATGCCTCTCTGTAGAGAATGCATGGAAGAGAGAGGGGGGGACTGAATGAGAGAAAAGGGAAATTGGACGGGAGAACTTACTCTGCATTATATTGCTCTCTACTGAATATCAGAGTCTCAAACGTCACCTTATGTCCTATGTAGTGCACTGCTTTCAGCCAGAGGAGTACTGCACTATGTAGGGAATAGGGTGCTGTTTGAGAGGATGGAAGACACTGCCTAGTATTAAATGGCTATTATAAACTGGGTGGTTCGAGCCCTGAATGCTGATTGGCTGACAGCCGTGTTATATCAGACCGTATACCACGGGTATTACTGCTGTAATTACGTTGGTAAAGAGTTTATAATAGCAATAAGGCACCTCGGGGGTTTGTGGTATATGGCCAATATACCACGGCTAAGGGCTGTATCCAGGCACTCCGCGTTGCGTCATGCGTAAGAGCAGCCCTTAGCCGTGGTATATTGGCCGTACTGTATGTAAGACTTTTGGAGACTCTTCAGTTTATGTCTATTGGCCATTCTCTATAGTACACTATATCCTGTATGATCATCCCCACGATGATCTCTGAACCCTCTGCTGGCTACCTCAACTCATCCTCTGCTGGCTAACTCAACTCATCCTCTGCTGGCTAACTCAACTCATCCTCTGCTGGCTACCTCAACTCATGCTCTGCTGGCTAACTCAACTCATGCTCTGTTGGCTAACTCAACTCATCCTCTGCTGGCTAACTCAACTCATGCTCTGCTGGCTAACTCAACTCATCCTCTGCTGGCTAACTCAACTCATGCTCTGCTGGCTAACTCAACTCATCCTCTGCTGGCTAACTCAACTCATCCTCTGCTGGCTAACTCAACTCATCCTCTGCTGGCTAACTCAACTCATCCTCTGCTGGCTAACTCAACTCATCCTCTGCTGGCTACCTCAACTCATCCTCTGCTGGCTAACTCAACTCATGCTCTGCTGGCTAACTCAACTCATGCTCTGTTGGCTAACTCAACTCATCCTCTGCTGGCTACCTCAACTCATGCTCTGCTGGCTAACTCAACTCATCCTCTGCTGGCTAACTCAACTCATCCTCTGCTGGCTAACTCAACTCATCCTCTGCTGGCTAACTCAACTCATCCTCTGCTGGCTAACTCAACTCATCCTCTGCTGGCTAACTCAACTCATGCTCTGTTGGCTAACTCAACTCATGCTCTGCTGGCTAACTCACCTCATGCTCTGCTGGCTAACTCAACTCATGCTCTGCTGGCTAACTCAACTCATGCTCTGCTGGCTAACTCAACTCATCCTCTGCTGGCTACCTCAACTCATCCTCTGCTGGCTAACTCAACTCATGCTCTGCTGGCTAACTCAACTCATGCTCTGTTGGCTAACTCAACTCATGCTCTGTTGGCTAACTCAACTCATGCTCTGTTGGCTAACTCAACTCATGCTCTGCTGGCTAACTCAACTCATCCTCTGCTGGCTACCTCAACTCATCCTCTGCTGGCTAACTCAACTCATGCTCTGCTGGCTAACTCAACTCATCCTCTGCTGGCTACCTCAACTCATCCTCTGTTGGCTAACTCAACTCATGCTCTGCTGGCTAACTCAACTCATGCTCTGCTGGCTAACTCAACTCATGCTCTGCTGGCTAACTCAACTCATGCTCTGTTGGCTAACTCAACTCATGTGATCCGGCTCGGGTTGCGAAATTCC
>CM059811.1:7677586-7840086 GCA_030435695.1 Brachymystax lenok tsinlingensis | reverse complement strand
CCACAAAACAATGACATAAAAAACACTAACAACATGTAGCATTATACAATGTTTTCTTGTGTAAAACAAGGACACATCTCTGTTTATAATTCACTGCAATATATGTTACTGGAATGAATCAGACATGATGCAGAATGCTTCAATATATTTTATGTCTTTTTATTTATTTTTATTTTTTTGCAGTGAGTAATTACAAATTACAAGAGGTTGTATACACACCATCAACTGATACAGATACAATAGTAATGCTAATCTACTCGGTCTTCTCCATTTGGCCACAGGTTCTCATCCACATCACATCTTATGTCATCTAGGGCAATACACCTAGGAAAGAATCTTCTGGCATGCCTGATCCATCCCTGGCAATCTTCTGCTGATATGTCCAGGCATCCAGCATTCATTGCATCCAGGAGGGACATTTGATCATGTGGATGGTGGTCATAAACCTTCCACCTCCATGAGGAAAATAATTCCTCTATGGGGTTGAGGAATGGAGAGTAAGGTGGGAGGAAAAGTGACACCATTCTGGGATGGGCTGCAAACCACTCAGTGACTGCACGGGAGTGGTGAAATGCCACATTGTCCCATACAATTATAAATGTTGGCTGATTTCTTCTCTCTGCATCCCTTTCCTCACCTAGCACAACCCTTCCATAGAGATCATGCAGGAACGCAAGGAGACGTTCAGTGTTGTATGGCCCAATTAGTGGTTTGTGTAACAGCAGTCCATCAGTGGATATTGCTGCGCACATTGTGATGTTGGCACCCTCTGGCCCGGGACATCCACCGTGGCTCTCTTCCCAATCACATTCCTCCTCGTCGCCGTGTTTTGGCCAAGTTGAAACCCGCCTCATCCACAAAGATGAAAATGTGGGGTGTTTGCCTGCCTTCAATCTCCATGACTCTCTAAAATAAATCCACAAGGCAACATAAGCTGTTACAGTAGTAAACATTACCTAAAAATATGTCTTTGTGTGTGTTTGGTTTTGTTTAAAAACAGTTCTGTATTTTATTGTGATCTTACTCTGGACATATTGGTTCCTGAGTTGCTTGACATGTTCAGAGTTCCTCTCAAAGGCACAGTGTACAACTGTTTCATCCTGACCTGATGTTTTTCAGGACTCTAGAAATAGTTGTTATGCTTACACTGTGAATATTTGCAAAAGTAACGTTGTCTGCCAAGACTCTGTCTCGAATCTCAGTGAGTTTTATGCCATTGTTTCTGATGACCATATCAACAATGGCAGTTTCCTGCACATCAGTGAGCATCCTTCCTCTCCCACCTGTGTGAGGTAACCGTTGAGTCCTAAGCAGAAATGCAAAAGCAATTACACACAAGTCTATTTACTTCTGTAATGTGCAACTCAGTCATATGCCCTTGCAGAATACAAGTTACCTGTTGGTTTGCCAGAAAACTCTAACAATAGATGCCACTGTTGAGCGTTGCAAATTTGGCTGCACTCTCTGACCAGCTTCTCTCATTGAGAGACCATGATTTACTACATGATCAATTACAGTAGCTCTGATCTCATCTGAGACTACAGCTCTTGATCTTCCTCTTATTCTTCTTCCACCACGCATACGTATTCCTCGCCCCCTCCCAGCCACTCTTCTTCCTCTTTCAGCCACTTCTCTATTTCTGTCTGGGTCCATGTTTACATCACAATACAAAACTATTCAGCAGCTGTCTCCTTTTGTAATGAAATTGAAAGAGTAACACCTGTGTAGATGTTCATCTACAATGAGAATCAGCTGTGGTTGGTCCAATTGTCCAATTGTTTTTATAGCATTTAATTTTAAGATTTAAAATATATTTCATTAAAATATTACTGTAGAAATGTAGCAAATTGCTGTCTTATTCAGTTTTGTATTATGTTATTGTTTTGAACATAAGTTTAACAGTTTTGAAAACAGTATATAAGCATGTGCAAATTGGCCTGTAGGTACACAGAGTTTTGGCGGTTGTTGTGTCGAAGTGAGAAAAGAGTTAATGTAATTTGAAAGATGTAGTCATTGAATGCATTTTGTGCCAAAGCAATGATAAATGATCCACAGTTTAGCCCACATATACTTCTGTTGTGCTCACTGTGTGAAGAGTTTTGAAAAAGTGACCTAAGTATTGAGAAATGTGTCCTAGCGACTGTAAAAAACTGTAATGTGTGTTTCAGGACACTGCGTGCAGACGGCGTATCTACTATATTAATGTGTGTGTGTTGCAGGACACTGCGTGCAGACGGCGTATCTACTATATTAATGTGTGTGTGTTGCAGGACACTGCGTGCAGACGGCGTATCTACTATATTAATGTGTGTGTGTTGCAGGACACCGCGTGCAGGCAGCGTATCTACTATATTAATGTGTGTGTGTTGCAGGACACTGCGTGCAGGCAGCGTGATCTACTATATTAATGTGTGTGTGTTGCAGGACACTGCGTGCAGACGGCGTATCTACTATATTAATGTGTGTGTGTTGCAGGACACTGCGTGGAGACGGCGTATCTACTATATTAATGTGTGTTGCAGGACACTGCGTGGAGACGGTGTATCTACTATATTAATGTGTGTGTGTTGCAGGACACTGCGTGGAGACGGCGTATCTACTATATTAATGTGTGTTGCAGGACACTGCGTGGAGACGGTGTATCTACTATATTAATGTGTGTGTGTTGCAGGACACTGCGTGCAGACGGCGTATCTACTATATTAATGTGTGTGTGTTGCAGGACACTGCGTGCAGACGGCGTGTGTGAGAGTGTGTTGTACGGCCTACCCCTCATCATCAGGTAAGATGGACAGACACCACTGAGGTTTTTTAAAACAAGTTTTTAGCCTTAATTCAATAATTTCATGAAATGTTTTAGTTGTGTTTTATCTTCTTTTACTTATTATCGGCGTCTTTTCATTTTATTGTTTTACAGTAAAAAAAATTAAATGCACTTAAATAAAGTTTAATATGATCCTCAGGCCTACCACCTGTTGGCAAATGGACTGGGATGAGATGGAGAGTAACCATCACCTCTTCCATGCTCTCTGTCACACACTCCGGGTCAGTAGGAGGGAGGGAGGGAGGGAGGGAGGGAGGGAGGGAGGGAGGGAGGAGGGAGGGAGGAGGGAGGGAAAGTTATCGAGGGATGATGAGAGAAAGTCTATATACAGTGTGTGCAAATGACGTGAGGAGGTAAGGCAATAAATAGGCCATAGTAGCGAGGTCATTACAATTTAGGTACTGGGGTGAAAAAGAGCAGAAAAGTAAATAAAAACAATATGGGGATGAGGTAGGTAGATTGGATGGGCTATTTACAGATGGGCTATGTACATCAGCAGCGATCGGGTTAGCTGCTCTAATAGCTGATGTTTAAAGTTAGTGAGTTAAATATAAGTCTCCAGCTTCAGCGATTTTTGCAATTCGTTCCAGTCATTGGCAGCAGAGAACTGGAAGGAAAGGCGGCCAAAGGAGGTGTTGGCTTTGGGGGTGATCAGTGAGATATACCTGCTGGTGCGGGTGGGTGTTGTTACCGTGACCAGTGAGCTGAGATAAGGCGGAGCCTGGAGCCAGTGGGTCTGGCGACAAATATGTAGCGAGGGCCAGCCGACTAGAGCATACAGGTCGCAGTGGTGGGTGGTATATGAGGCTTTGGTGACAAAACGGATGGCACTGTGATAGACTGCATCCAGTTTGCTGAGTAGAGTGTTGGAGGCTATTTTGTAAATGACATCGCCAAAGTTGAGGATCGGTAGGATAGTCAGTTTTACGAGGGTATGTTTGGCGGCTTGAGTGAAGGAGGCTTTGTTGCAAAATAGGAAGCCGATTCTAGATTTAATTTTGGATTGGAGATGTTAAATATGAGTCTGGAACAAGAGTTTACAGTCTAGCCAGACACCTAGGTATTTGTAGTTGTCCACAAGTCAGAACCGTCCAGAGTAGTGATGCAAGTTGGACGGGCGGGTGCGGGCAGCGCATGGTTGAAAAGCATGCATTTAGTTTTACTAGCATTTAAGAGCAGTTGGAGGCTTCGGGAAGGAATATTGTATGGCATGTAGGCTCGTTTGGAGGTTAGTTAACACAGTGTCTAAAGAAGGGCCAGAAGTATACAGAATGGTGTCGTCTGCATAGAGGTGGATCAGGGAATCACCCGCAGCAAGAGCGACATCGTTGATATATACAGAGAGTCGGCCCGAGAATTGAACCCAGTGGTACCCCCATAGAGACTGCCAGAGGTCCGGACAACAGGCCCTCCGATTTGACACACTGAGAAGTAGTTGTTGAACCTGGCGAGGCAGTCATTTGAGAAACCAAGGCTGTTGAGTCTGCCGATAAGAATACGGTGATTGACAGAGTCGAAAGCCTGGTCGGGTCAAAGAAGACGGCTGCACAGTACTGTCTTTTATCGATGGCGGTTATGATATTGTTTAGTACCTTGAGCGTGGCTGAGGTGCACCCGTGACCAGCTCGGAAACCGGATTGCACAGCGGAGAAGGTACGGTGGGATTCGAAATGGTCGGTGATCTGTTTATTAACTTGGCTTTCGAAGACTTTAGAAAGGCAGGGCAGGATAGATATAGGTCTATAACAGTTTGGGTCTAGAGTGTCACCCCCTTTGAAGAGGGGGTTGACCGCAGCAGCTTTCCAATCTTTATGGATCTCGGACTATACGAAACAGAGGTTGAACAGACTGGTAATAGGGGTTGCAACAATGGCAGCGGATAATTTTAGAAAGAGAGGGTCCAGATTGTCTAGCCCAGCTGATTTGTACGGGTCCAGGTTTTGCAGCTCTTTCAGGACATCTGCTATCTGGATTTGGGTGAAGGAGAAGCTGGGGAGGCTCGGACAAGTAGCTGCGGGGGGTGCGGAGCTGTTGACCAGGGTTGGGGTCGCCAGGAGGAAAGCATGGCCAGCCGTAGAGAAATGCTTATTGATTTTCTCGATTATCGTAGATTTATCGGTGGTGACAGTGTTACCTAGCCTCAGTGCATTGGGCAGCTGGGAGGAGGTGCTCTTATTCTCCATGGACTTTACAGTGTCCCATAAGTTTTTGGAGTTAGAGTTACAGGATGCAAATTTCTGTTTGAAAAAGCTAGCCTTTGCTTTCCTGACTGACTGCGTGTGTTGTTTCCTGACTTCCCTGAAAAGTTGCATATCGCGGGGACTATTCGATGCTAGTGCAGTCCGCCACAGGATTTTTTTTGTGCTGGTCGAGGGCAGTCAGGTCTGGAGTGAACCAAGGGCTATATCTGTTCTTAGTTCTACATTTTTTATCCCAGTTTAGGTCACCTAACAGAACAAACTCTGAAGATAAATGGGGGGCAATCAATGCAGCTGAGGGGGGTCTATAACAGGTGGCAACAGTGAGAGACTTATTTCTTTATAGATTCATTTTTTAAATTAGAAGCTCGAGCTGTTGAGGGAGCTTCAGCTCCCTCCACAGATTTTCTATAGGATTAAGGTCTGGAGACTGGCTAGGCCACTCCAGGACGTTAATGTGCTTCTTCTTGAGCCATTCCTTTGTTGCCTTGACCATGTGTTTTGGGTCATTGTCATGCTGGAATACCCATCCACGACCCATTTTCAATGCCCTGGCTGAGGGAAGAAAGTTCTCACCCAAGATTTGACGGTACATGGCCCCGTCAATCGTCCCTTTGATGCGGTGAAGTTGTCCTGTCCCCTTAGCAGAAAAACACCCCCAATGCTTTCTTGAGCAGGGGGACCTTGCGGGCGCTGCAGGATTTCAGTCCTTCATGGCGTAGTGTGTTACCAATTGTTTTCTTGGTGACTATGGTCCCAGCTGCCTTGAGATCATTCACAAGATCCTCCTGTGTAGTTCTGGGCTGATTCCTCACCGTTCTCATGATCATTGCAACTCCACGAGGTGAGATCTTGCATGGAGCCCCAGGCCGAGGGAGATTCTTCCATTTGCGAATAATCGCACCAACTGTTGTCACCTTCTCACCAAGCTACTTGGTTTTGTAGCCCATTTCTGTTACGTTAGAATAACAGAGGATTCAATCGCGAGTGACGTTTAACATTTATTGAAGCCATCAAGGAGAGTAGTGTAGCAGGGTCAGGTGAGGAGGTAATATAATGAACAGTCTGAGTCTTAGCAGCGCAGGGACTGAATGGGTAAACCAGATCCTCCGTGAAGGGAAATCCCAAGTCCGTAAAACCAGGAAGTACCCGGCGTCGAATCCTCCACAGGAGAGACAGCAGAGCGATCGTAGAGTCCAAACAGAAACCGAAACCATCGGAGACACAGGACTCAGCCAGGGGAATGAACTAGCACACAGGAAACAACCCAACGAACTGACAAACACAAGACAATGACAATGAGTATAAATAGACACAGAAGATGAGTGGCAGCTGGCGCTGATAATGAGCTGAGTGGTGATTAGCGGCCACACCCACACTCACACACATACACACAGAGCGAGCCGGTGAATTCATGAACCGTGACAATTCCAGCCTTGTGTAGGTCTACAATCTTGTCCCTGACATCCTTGGAGAGCTCTTTGGTCTTGGCCATGGTGGAGAGTTTGGAATCTGATTGATTGGTTGCTTCTGTGGACAGGTGTCTTTTATACAGGTAACAAGCGGAGATTAGGAGCACTCCCTTTAAGAGTGTGCTCCTAATCTCAGCTCGTTGCCTGTATAAAAGACACCTGGGAGCCAGAAATCTTTCTGATTGAGAGAGGGTCAAATACTTATTTCCCTCATTAAAATGCAAATCAATTTATACAATTTTTCACATGCGTTTTTCTGGATAATTTTGTTGTTATTCTGTCTCTCACTGTTCAAATAAACCTACCATTAAAGTTATAGACTGATCATTTCTTTGTCAGTGGGCAAACGTACAAAATCAGCAGGGGATCAAATACTTTTTTCCCCTCACTGTAAACCCAGGCATTGAGTGATGGTAAGAGAGGTTGCATCTCTGGACGCACTAGTTATGCTGGGCGAGGTCACCACGTGTGGAAGGTGGGACAAAGGAGGTATCTGAGGCATGTGGAGTGGGACTAGTAGAATAATAGTGAAGACATCACAACTATGAAATAACACATATGGAATCATGTAGTAACCAAGCAAGTGTTAAATAAATGAAAATATATTTTATATTATTCAAAGTAGCCACCCTTTGCCTTGATGACAGCTTTGCACACTCTTGGCATTCTCTCAATGATGTCACCTCCAGGTAGGTGTTTGTCTCCCTGTGTGCTGAGGGTGTCAGGTTCTTGTCCGGTTATGGCATTTAGGTCGCCACAGACTAGTACATGTCCCTGGGCCTGGAAATGATTGATTTCCCCCTCCAGGATGGAGAAGCTGTCTTCATTAAAGTATGGGGATTCTAGTGGGGGGATATAGGTAGCACACAAGAGGACATTTTTCTCTGTTGTGGTAATTTCCTTTTGAATTTCTAGCAGAATGTAAAATGTTCCTGTTTTGATTAATTTAATAGAGTGAGTTAGGTCTGCTCTATACCAAATGAGCATACCCCCTGAGTCCCTTCCCTGTTTCACACCTGGTAGTTTGGTGGATGGGACTACCAACTCTCTGTAACCTAGAGGGCAACCAGTGGGTCCATCTCCTCTATACCATGTTTCTTGTAGGATGACAATGTCTGTATTTCTGATTTCTTTGGTGAAGTCCAGGTTCCTGCTCTTTAGGCCAAAGAAGTTCCTGCAGGTCTGGGAGAAGGCTTCGTTGGTCTGGGCGGGGTGTCTGTTGCTCCTGTGTGGGGTGTTGGGGCTGCGGTTGAGGGAAATGTCCTTTAGGGTCCTGGTGAAGGTTGGCACTGCTGCCTTGTATATGTGGACCTGGTCGTAAAGGCTGTTCAAGTCCAGGTTGAGTGGTGGGCCAGGTAAACATTTGGTTTTGAGGCACAGTCACGCGTTTACTCGCTGTATGTATGGAACTATTTTTGTGGTAGCAGGGTGGAGATAACCACTTGTGTATTGGGGACAGTGGAAGAAGCTTTTTCAATCACTCCTTTGAGTGCTGTTACCACCCTTTCCGACTGTGCTATCAGGTCATTTGTGCCTGTGTGTATTATTATGTGGCTGAGTGACCCTAGTTGGTCCTCAGACAAATGGTCTTGGGCGCGCTGGGTGTTTGGACACCAGAGTTTAGATACTCTGTGTTTGGGGAATATTTATATATTTCCCATGTGAGTCCATAAGGAGTACAATCTGTGTCTTGTGTATGTCCTCAGTGGGTGTGTGTGTGTGGGGGGGTTGTCAGGAGGGCTATCAGGGTGGCTGACAGGGGGTGCTCAGAGACCAGTGGGATCACCGGCTTGGGGTTCTTCATTTGTCTGTCCTGCTGTGATGTCGAGGAATTGGTCATGGTCTGGGGTGAACTGTTCTGCTCTCTCTCCCTCCCCCTCAATGCTCCCTCTCTCTTTCCAGGCTCGTGACTGGTTCCTACTGGTGCGTTCAGAGCCTACTGGTTCCAGTTCTATTGGTTCTGGTGTGTGTTGCCACTACCTCCTTCAGCCCTCTGCCTCTCTCTCCCTCCTCCTTAAACCTGTGGCTAACAGAGAGCTGCTACTGCCCTGCCAACTGCCTGTCTCAAATCAGGACCCCCCACCTGACGCACTCACCACCATACAGGTACAGACTGGAGATAAATCACCTGATTTACTATGACCACATATGTACAGTTGAAGTCGGAGGTTTACATACACTTAGGTTGGAGTCATTAAAACTTGTTTTTCAACCACTCCACAAATGTCTTGTTAACAAACTAGTTTTGGCAAGTCGGTTAGGACATCTACTTTGTGCATGACACAAGTAATTTTTCCAACAATTGTTTACAGACAGATTATTTCACTTATAATTCACTATATCACAATTCCAGTGGGTCAGAAGTTTACATACACTAAGTTGACTGTGCCTTTAAACAGCTTGGAAAATTCCAGAAAATGATGTCATGAATCAATTGGAAGTGTACTTGTGGATGTATTTCAAGGCCTACCTTCAAACTCAGTGCCCCTTGGCTTGACATCATGGAAAAATCAAAAGAAATCAGATTTTTGGGGGGGGGGGACTTCGACAAGTCTGGTTCATCCTTGGGAGCAATTTCCAAATGCCTGAAGGTACGCGTGGTCCCAACACCATGGGACCACGCAGCCATCATACCGCTCAGGAAGGAGACGCGTCCTGTCTCCTAGAGATGAACGTACTTTGGTGCGAAAAGTGCAAATCAATCCCAGAGTGCAAATCAATCCCAGAACAACAGCAAAGGACCTTGTGAAGATGCTGGAGGAAACAGGTACAAAAGTATTTATATCCACAGTAAAACGAGTCCTATATCGACATAACCTGAAAGGCCGCTCAGCAAGAAAGAAGCCACTGCTCCAAAACCGCCATAAAAAAAGCCAGACTACGGTTTGCAACTGCACATGGGGAGAAAGATCGTACTTTTTGGAGAAATGTCCTCTGGTCTGATGAAACAAAAATAGAACTGTTTGGCCATAATGACCATCGTTATGTTTGGAGGAAAAAGGGGGAGGCTAGCAAGCCGAAGAACACCATCCCAACCGTGAAGCATGGGGGTGCTTTGCTGCAGGAGGGACTGGTGCACTTCACAAAATAGATGGCATCATGAGGCAGGACAATTATGTGGATATATTGAAGCTACATCTCAAGACATCAGTCAGGAAGTTAAAGCTTGGTCGCAAATGGGTTTTCCAAATGGACAATGACCCCAAGCATACTTCAAAAGTTGTGGCAAAATGGCTTAAGGACAACAAAGTCCAGGTATTGGAGTGGCCATTACAAAGCCCTGACCTCAATCCTATAGAACATTTGTGGGCAGAACTGAAAAAGCGTGTGCGAGCAAGGAGGCCTACAAACCTGACTCAGTTACACCAGCTGTGTCAGGAGGAATGGGCCAAAATTCACCCAACTTATTGTGGGAAGCTTGTGGAAGGCTACCCGAAACGTTTGACCCAAGTTAAACAATTTTAAGGCAATGCTACCAAATACTAATTGAGTGTATGTAAACTTCTGACCCACTGGGAATGTGATGAAAGAAATAAAAGCAGAAATCAATTATTCTCTCTGGTATTATTCTGACATTTCACATTCTTAAAATTAGTGGTGATCCTAACTGACCTAAGACAAGGAATGTTTACGAGGATTAAATGTCAGGAATTTTGAAAAACTGAGTTTAAATGTATGTGGCTAAGGTGTATGTATGTAAACTTCCGACTTCAACTGTTCTCTCTCTCTCTCTCTCTCTCTCACGTCAGAGTTGTGTGGGTCAGCTAGAAGAAGAGTCTCTCTTCAACCCTCTCTCTCTGAGGAGTAATCTCTACCAGCACCTGAGGAGCAGGGGACTGCTGTCACCACCCTCATATCCATACAGGTGACTGCTGTCACCACCCTCATATCCATACAGGTGACTGCTGTCACCACCCTCATATCCATACAGGTGACTACTGTCACCACCCTCATATCCATACAGGTGACTACTGTCACCACCCTCATATCCATACAGGTGACTACTGTCGCCACCATCATATCCATACAGATGACTACTACTTATCACCCTCATATCTATACAGGTGACTACTACTTACCACCCTCATATCCATACAGGTGCCTGCTGTCACCACCCTCATATCCATACAGGTGACTACTGTCGCCACCATCATATCCATACAGGTGACTACTACTTACCACCCTCATACCCATACTGGTGACTACTGTCACCACCCTCATATCCACACAGGTGACTGCTGTCACCACCCTCATATCCATACAGGTGACTGCTGTCACCACCCTCATATCTATACAGGTGACTACTACTTACCACCCTCATATCCATACAGGTGACTGCTGTCACCACCCTGATATCCATACAGGTGACTACGGTCACCACCCTCATATCCATACAGGTGACTACTGTCACCACCCTCATATCCATACAGGTGACTACTGTCACCACCCTCATATCCATACAGGTGACTACTGTCACCACCCTCGTATCCATACAGGTGACTACTGTCACCACCCTCATATCCATACAGGTGACTGCTGTCACCACCCTCATATCCATACAGGTGACTACTGTCACCACCCTCGTATCCATACAGGTGACTACTGACACCACCCTCATATCCATACAGTTGACTGCTGTCACCACCCTCATATCCATACAGGTGACTACTACTTACCACCCTCATATCCATACAGGTGCCTGCTGTCACCACCCTCATGTCCATACAGGTGACTACTGTCGCCACCATCATATCCATACAGGTGACTGCTGTCACCACCCTCATATCCATACAGGTGACTACGGTCACCACCCTCATATCCATACAGGTGACTACTGTCACCACCCTCATATCCATACAGGTGACTACTGTCACCACCCTCATATCCATACAGGTGACTACTGTCACCACCCTCGTATCCATACAGGTGACTGATGTTACCACCCTCATATCCATACAGGTGACTGCTGTCACCACCCTCATATCCATACAGGTGACTACTGTCACCACCCTCATATCCATACAGGTGACTACTGTCACCACCCTCATATCCATACAGGTGACTACTGTGACCACCCTCATATCCATACAGGTGACTGCTGTCACCACCCTGATATCCATACAGGTGACTACGGTCACCACCCTCATATCCATACAGGTGACTACTGTCACCACCCTCATATCCATACAGGTGACTACTGTCACCACCCTCATATCCATACAGGTGACTACTGTCACCACCCTCATATCCATACAGGTGACTACTGTGACCACCCTCATATCCATACAGGTGACTGCTGTCACCACCCTCATATCCATACAGGTGACTGCTGTTACCACCCTCGTATCCATACAGGTGACTGCTGTCACCACCCTCGTATCCATACAGGTGACTGCTGTCACCACCCTCATATCCATACAGGTGACTGCTGTCACCACCCTCGTATCCATACAGGTGACTGCGTTCACCACCCTCGTATCCATACAGGTGACTGCTGTCACCACCCTCGTATCCATACAGGTGACTGCTGTCGCCACCCTCATATCCATACAGGTGACTGCTGTCGCCACCCTCATATCCATACAGGTGACTGCTGTCGCCACCCTCATATCCATACAGGTGACTGCTGTCGCCACTCTCATATCCATACAGGTGACTGCTGTCCCCACCCTCATATCCATACAGGTGACTACTGTCACCACCCTCATATCCATACAGGTGACTGCTGTCGCCACTCTCATATCCATACAGGTGACTGCTGTCACCACCCTCATATCCATACAGGTGACTGCTGTCGCCACTCTCATATCCATACAGGTGACTGCTGTCGCCACTCTCATATCCATACAGGTGACTGCTGTCCCCACCCTCATATCCATACAGGTGACTGCTGTCCCCACCCTCATATCCATACAGGTGACTACTGTCCCCACCCTCATATCCATACAGGTGACTGCTGTCCCCACCCTCATATCCATACAGGTGACTGCTGTCACCACCCTCATAAACATTCCAAGATGGCGTAGCAATCGGACGTGTATTTTGTCTTGTCCCGTCCTGTCCCGTGTAAATATCGTCTTTATAATATTTTTATATATTTTCTTTACATATCTTTTTATATATGCTCTCTAAAATTCAACTTCAAAACACTCTCCTGCAACCTACCTCACCCAATGTGGTGCTGATCCCATACATGCGATGACATCACCTGGTTTAAATGTTTCTAGAGACAATATCTCTTTCATCACCACCCAATGCCTAGTTTTACCTCCACTGTATTCACATCCTACCATACCTTTGTCTGTACATTATGCCTTTAATCTATTTTATCGCCCCCTGAAACCTGTTCTTTTTACTCTGTTCAGAACGTCATAGACGACCAGTCATTATAGCCTTTAGCCGTACCCTTATCCTACTCCTCCTCTGTTCCTCTGGTAATATAGAGGTTAATCCAGGCCCTGCAGTGCCTAGCTCCACTCCCATTCCCCAGGCGCTCTCATTTGTTGACTTCTGTAACCGTAAAGCATTGGTTTCATGCATGTTAACATTAGAAGCCTCCTCCCTAAGTTTGTTTTATTCACTGCTTTAACACACTCTGCCAACCTGGATGTCCTAGCCGTGTCTGAATCCTGGTTTAGGAAGACCACCAATAACGCTGAAATTTCCATCCCTAACTATAACATCTTCAGACAAGATAGAACGGTCAAAGGGGGCGGTGTTGCTATCTACTGCAGAGATCGCCTGCAGAGTTCTGTCTTACTTTCCAGGTCTGTACCCAAACAATTTGAACTTTTACTTTTAAAAATCTGCCTTTCTAGAAACAAGTCTCTCACTGTTGCCGCTTGCTATAGACCCCCCTCTGCCCCTAGCTGTGCTCTGGACACCATATGTGAACTGATTGCCCTCCATCTATCTTCAGAGTTCGTGCTGCTAGGTGGCCTAAACTGGGACATGCTTAACACCCCGGCCATCCTACAATCTAAGCTTGATGCCCTAAACCTCACACAAATCATAATTGAACCTACTAGGTACAATCCCAAAGCTGTAAACACGGGCACCCTCATAGATGTCATCCTAACTAACTTGCCCTCCAAATACACCCCTGCTGTTTTCAACCAAGATCTCAGCGATCACTGCCTCATTGCCTGCATCCGTAATGGGTTTGCGGTCAAACAATCTCCCCTCATTACTGTTAAACGTTCCCTAAAACACTTCAGCGAGAATCAATATACACTGGCAGTTAGGAAAGCCAAGGCTAGCTTTTTCAAGCAGAAATTTGCCTCCTGTAACACAAACTCCAAAAGGTTCTGGGACACTGTAAAGTCCATGGAGAATAAGAGCACCTCTTCCCAGCTGCCCACTGCATTGAGGATAGGAAACGCTGTCACCACCGATAAACCCACAATAATTGAGAATTTCAATAAGCATTTTTCTACGGCTGGCCATGCTTTCCACCTGGCTACCCCTACCCCGGTCAACAGCCCTGCACCCCCCTCAGTAACTCGCCAAAGCCTCCCCCATTTCTCCTTCTCCCAAATCCAGTTAGCTGATGTTCTGAAAGAGCTGCAAAATCTGGACCCCTAGAAATCAGCCGGGCTAGACAATCTGGAACCTTTCTTTTTAAAATTATCTGCCGAAATTTTTGCAACCCCTATTACTAGCCTGCTGTCGCCACTCTCATATCCATACAGGTGACTGCTGTCCCCACCCTCGTATCCATACAGGTGACTGCTGTCACCACCCTCATATCCATACAGGGGACTGCTGTCACCACCCTCATATCCATACAGGTGACTACTGTCACCACCCTCATATCCATACAGGTGACTGCTGTCCCCACCCTCATATCCATACAGGTGACTGCTGTCACCACCCTCATATCCGTCCGTCCGTCCGTCCGTGTGTGTGTGTGTGGGTGTGTGTGTGTGTGTCTGGGTGTGTGTGTGTGTGTCTTGGTGTGTGTGTGTTTGAGGAGCAGGGGACTGCTGTCCAGACCTTTGTATCCTTACAGGTAGAGAGAGAGAGTGAGATGATAAAGTTCTGATGATGAGGAGGAGGAGGATGGTGGTTGTACCTGATGGATGACACATGACGTTACCGTGGTTATGGTAATACAGTACAATAGTTGATCTGTTATTTCCCCTACAGACCCCAACAGACTCCCCGCAGGGACCAACCACGGCCAGCAGTGGGCCCGTCAACTACACCCGCTCGACAGCCAAGACAGGTTTGTTTTGTTCCTGTTTAGTCTACTACTACCCAATGCCAAATGGACCTCTAAAGTCCTACGCCTTATGGACTTGTGGTGATCAGAGAGGATTTGACAGGTGTAAGTAATATGGTGAAACTTCAATCTAACCTATCAGAGAGCAAAGTGGAGTTACTACCAGATTGCTTACAGCAACTCCAGTTCTCGGGATGATTGGTGTCACATCTTTCCCCCAGCCCTATAGCTAACACACCTGATTAAACTAATTGCATTCTAAACTGAAGACCATGATTAGTTGAATATTGAAGTCAGGTGTTTTAGGTAGTGCTGGGGCAAAAGTGTGATACTAATCAGGCCCCTGAGGACTGGAGTTGCCCGTCGCTGGCGTAGGGCGTAGGACATAGGGGGTACATTTGGGCCTACAGTACTACGTTCCTCTGTGGGTCATTTGCAGTGAGATCTGACCTAGGTGGATAGATAGCAATATGAATCTCTCCTGAGCCAATGGGGTACTGTCCTTTCAGATTAGTGTTTGCTACCCTGGGGCGGCAGGGTAGCCTAGTGGTTAGAGCGTTGGACTAGTGTCACGACTTCCGCCGAAGTCGGTTCCTCTCCTTGTTCGTTCGGCGGTCGACGTCACCGGTCTTCTAGCCATTGCCGATCCACCTTTCATTTTCCATTTTTTTTGTCTTGTTTTTCCACACACCTGGTTTTCATTTTCCCTCATTACTGTTGTGTATTTAACCCTTAGTCCCCCCCCCCCCTATGTCTGTGTGGGGAATTGTTTGTTTGGGCATGTTGCATTACGCCAGGTTTGTTATGTTTTCACCCGTGCTTTGTTCAGCCGGTATTTTTGTACGTGTATTTTGTACTTTGTGCTGCCTTATTTGGTTTTGGGCGTTTGTTTTATGACACATTGCGTTCTGTTTTTTTGTACATTTGCCTCAGTAAAAGTACTTAGTACACTCATCTCTGCTCTCCTGCGCCTGACTACCTACACCAGCTACACCCACCGCATTATAACTAGTAACCGAAAGGTTGCAAGATCAAATCCCCGAGTTGACAAGGTAAAAATCTCTTGTTCTGCCCCTGAACAAGGCAGTTAACCCACTGTTCCTAGGCCGTCATTGAAAATAAGAATTTGTTCTTAACTGACTTGCCTAGTAAAAAAAATAATAATATGTGATGTATTTTATGTGTCCGAGGGGGACACGTGACCTGGACAATTAAAAGTCATGAAGTGTGATGATCTACAATGACTGGAAAGGTGAAACCAATATTTCATATAAAGGCTTTCATCTCAATGTTATCATCTAGGAGGGTTTATGTTTCTATGACCACAGAACAATCCTTAACTCTATTTCTCAGTTTCTATGACCACAGAACCACAGAACAAATGTATCTGTTTACGATGTGTTCCTGGTGAATGATTAGTTTAACCTATGGACATTTATGACTGGGGTCAAAGTTTATGGTTATACTTTAGCTATTTGTTCTGTTTCAACTTGATTGTAGTGTACTGACGTTCACACAAGATATACTGAACAAAAAATATAAACGCAACATGTAACAATTTCAAAGACTTTACTGAGTTACAGTTCATATAAGGAAATCAGTCAATTGAAATAATTCATTACGGCCTAATCTGTGGATTTAACATGACTGGGAATACAGATATGCCTCTGTTGGTCACAGATACCTTTTTAAAAAAAAGGAAGGGGATTGGATCAGAAAACCAGTCAGTATGTGGTCTGACCACCATTTGCCTCATGCAGCGTGAAACATCTCTTTTGTATAGAGTTAATCAGGCCTTGATTGTGGCTTGTAGAATGTTGTCCCATTCCTCATCAAATGGCTATGCAAAGTTGTTGGATATTGGAGCACGCTGTCATACACATCGATCCAGAGCATCCAAAAACATGGCTCAATGAGTCATGCTCAATGTCTGGTGAGTATGCAGGCCATGGAAGAACTGGGACATTTTCAGCTTCCAGGAATTGTGTACAGATCCTTGTACATTATCATGCTGAAACAAGATGTGATGGCCACGGATGAATGGCACGACCTCGTCACAGTCTCTGTGCAGTGGCGATTTTAGTATGTGAATCTTGGTGGGGCAAAACAAAATGTGGGATGCATGCCAGCAAAGCCACAACACAACACTAAACAATACATTAATTGCACTATAACGGTTCATTCAGCCTCATTTACTGCCTTTTAAAAAAACATAGCTGATATGTCTGACTTGCTTAAACAAGTGTGGTTTCTACTGACAATTGAGATGTACAAACTATGGCATAAGGGGACAACGAGCGGATAAGAGGCAATTAATGAGACATTAATGAGCGAGCTAGGACGGACGTAGTCAATTAAACTATTTGTTCAGCACGTTTTGAAATGTACAGCGACAGAATTCAGAACATGGGCCGTTCTTACAGTATTCTCCCTGTACACCAAGTCAGAACCGTAGGATAAATAAAGGGGGCATAGAAACAGACAATGAAAGCTCTTATAATATTCGATAATTACATTTCTCAAAAACAGGTTATAGGCTACATGTGCACCACCAAGTCAGAACAGTAGGCAAAATATAATATGTGAAAATAGACCAATTTATTAGGGTGAGGCACATGGGCTACTAACAGCTTACTACACAACATACACGTAGTATTACTTAGCGACAGTATACACATCTCCCTGGCATATTACATGATTAATGCAGCAGCATACAATACATTTTTGGAAGGTGGCGCGGCGGTCCTTCGTGGGAAAATTTTGTCATCAAACTTTGTCATCAAAGCTTGGCATTCTCTGGATTTAGGGTTCTTTCAAGAGAACTGGGAACTAAAAAAAAATTAAAAAATCATGATGACGTAAGTGATCTTCAGGTTGTAGCTCTAGAAGGAGGCCCGTTTTTTCCAAGTTCCCAGTTGTCTTGAACACACTAAAGTCATATTTTGCAGTTCCGAGTTAACAGTTGTTTTGAGCGCGGCACAAATCATGCTTCATGCTCGAGAGGGCCAGGCTGCCCATCATTACGCACACCTGTCACCATCATTACGCGCATCAGCGTATCATTGGACTCACCTGGACTCCTTCACTTTGTTGATTGACCCTCTATATCTGTCTGTTCCTCAGTCGGTTCCCCGTGTCAGCATTATTTTCGTAATGTTGTTTTGTTCCCTCTGTCCAGACGCTGTTCTTGTTTTGTTATATGTCCGTTGTTTCATTAAATGTTCACTCCCTGTACTTGCTTCTCGTCTCTAGCGTCTGTCCTTACAGGAAAAGAGACCCTTAATCTTAGACTTGGGACCACACAGCCACTCCACTGAAAAGCAGGCCAATGATTGCTTTGCAAGGCTTGCAGTTAGCCACACTGATTACTTCCAATTTGCGATTTCCAACTTGTTGTGTAATGTTTATGTTCAATGGCCGATGAGCACCGATACGTTTTATCTATAATTTCTCTTCATTATTTCTCTTCATATGACAAGGATTAAAAATGATTTGCCAGTAGGTTGTCGACTTGATTCATGATGATGACTGCTAGCATAGATTTTTAAAGGATGATGTTGACATGATCAGTCCAATCAAAGCTACCGTAGATATAATGTGAATTGACGTCATTTTATCTGTGGCCAATGACCTTGAGCCTTCTTGGGTGGGCACTTCTAATGTAACTCTATGGCGGCACCCGAGGGGATATCATTTTCTGGCTCTACCCTTAGACTTGGCGGTGACGTAGTGTCCCCCATGAGTGACAGAACACTGAGCCAATCATGGTGCAACTCTCTGTATTTTCTGCTGGCTTGCCCCACCACCACAGAAAGCAATGAGCTAGGCTGAAACACCAGCATTTTGGAGCTGCCTCACTCAAGAAAACAAAAAGGGCACCATGTTTGTATGCGGCATTATTAACTCAATGATATATATTTTTTAACATTGTTTGCAAATTGATACAGTGAGGGAAAAAAGTATTTGATCCCCTGCTGATTTTGTACGTTCGCCCACTGACAAAGAAATGATCAGTCCTTGTGGGTGCGGGCGCTGCAGGATTTCAGTCCTTCACGGCGTAGTGTGTTACCAATTGTTTTCTTGGTGACAATGGTCCCAGCTGCCTTGAGATCATTGACAAGATCCTCCCATGTAGTTCTGGGCTGATTCCTCACCGTTCTTATGATCATTGCAACTCCACGAGGTGAGATCTTGCATGGAGCCCCAGGCCGAGGGAGATTGACAGTTCTTTTGTGTTTCTTCCATTTGCGAATAATCGCACCAACTGTTGTCACCTTCTCACCAAGCTGCTTGGCGATGGTCTTGTAGCCCATTCCAGCCTTGTGTAGGTCTACAATCTTGTCCCGGACATCATTGGAGAGCACTTTGGTCTTGGCCATGGTGGAGAGTTTGGAATCTGATTGATTGATTGTTTCTGTGGACAGGTGTCTTTTATACAGGTAACACGCTGAGATTAGGAGCACTCCCTTTAAGAGTGTGCTCCTAATCTCAGCTCGTTACCTGTATAAAAGACACCTGGGAGCCAGAAATCTTTCTGATTGAGAGGGGGTCAAATACTTATTAAAATGCAAATCATTTTAGAACATTTTTCACATGCGTTTTTCTGGATTTTTTTGTTGTTATTCTGTCTCTCACTGTTCAAATAAACCTACCATTAAAATTATAGACTGATAATTTCTTTGTCAGTGGGCAAACGTACAAAATCAGCAGGGGATCAAATACTTTTTTCCCTTACTGTATGTGACACGTATTAATGCCAGAATAAATTGCTAAGAATGTGAGGCTCAAAACGGGCTGTGCCCCTCCTGCCCTGAATGACGGGTCGCCACGGTCTCTGTGCGTTCAAATTGCCATTGATAAAATGAAATTATGTTCGTTGTCCGTAGCTTATGCCTGCCCATATCATAACCCCACCGCCACGATGGGGCACTCAGCAAACCACTTGCCCACACCACGCCATACGACGCCACACGACGCCACACGACGCCATACGACGCCACACGACGCCACACGCCGCCATACGCGGTTGTGAGGCCAGTAGGACGTACTGCCAAATTCTTTAAAACAACTTAGGAGGCGGCTTATGGTAGAGAAATTAACATTCAATTCTCTGGCAACAGCTCTGGTGGACATTCCTGCAGTCAGCATGCCAATTGCACAATTGCTCAAAACTTGAGACATCTTCGGCATTGTGTTGTGAAACAAAACTGCACATTTTTAGAGTGGCATTTTATTGTCCACAGCATAAGGTGCACCTGTGTCGTGAGCATGCTCCAGATCTTTATTGCAGAGTTGTGTCAATAAGGTTTGTCGGTTTTCAATTGACAGGCTGAAATATCGTGCGTTGGGATGCTATCGGAAACTTGTAACAAGCATGGTAAAAAGAATGGCAACAAGCATGGCAACAAGCATTCGTTGTTACACCCCTGTAATTACAGACTGCAATTACCACCAGTTACATGTTATTACAGTGTAACTATGAATTATTACAATTACAATGCAATTACACTGTAATAAGGAACCCTTAAAATGAAGTGTTGCCAAATGTTACCCTCGAAACAACAGTTTACAACAGATTACTTTTTTTCAAATCCAATACATTTTCCACGAAGATTCCACGTCACAACGTTGATTTAACCAGTTTGTGCCTAGTGGGAAAAAATTATTTAGATTTTTTTTAAATGCACCTTTATTTAACTTGGCAAGTCAGTTAAGAACAAATTCTTATTTTCAATGACGGCCTAGGAACAGTGGGTTAACTGCCTTGTTCAGGGGCAGAACGACAGATTTTTACCTTGTCAGCTCGGGGATTCGATCTTTCAACCTTTCGGTTACTAGTCCAACGCTCTAACCACTAGGCTACCCTGCCGCACCATATAGATTATATAGATTATATACATTTTGTATTATGATATAGATTATAGTTTAACTTCCGAAAGTATGCACTAGATGGCAGTATTTTACTTCTTGACTTGAGCCATATTTATCAACAGTTTCTCACACGTGCGCACGCACGCACGCACTCACTCACTCACTCACTCAAACACACAGTCACTCATACACACACTCACACACACACACACACACACACACACACACTGTCTCCAGGGTGATTTCATTGTATTAGAGGAGTGATTGAGCGAATCGAATCGCCCTGTCTCAGAGAGACGTGTGTGAGAGAGAGAGAGAGAGAGAGAGAGAGAGAGAGAGAGAGAGAGAGAGAGAGCGGAACTGGAACTGTCGCCCGGCCGTTACCGTGGAGACTTCTCTGTGTCTTCCAAAGATGACCTCACAACCAATAGACTTCTTCTTTTTAGTCATGGGTATTCTTTTAGCCCGAGTGCCAGTCTGTTGGTGCTACGAACTCCTTGTCACTCATTATCATGCCAAACAAGTCGCTATCAGCTATTACTACAGCCCATAGTATTTCCTGATCAGGTAATTTGGTTGTGTGTGTGTGTGTGTGTGTGTGTCTGTGTGTGTCTGTCTATGTGTGTGAGTGTGTCTGTGTGTGTCTGTGTGTGAGGTTAGCTTTATGGGTCATCTCTGATAAGGTCTCCTGCAATGCAAATAGATCATGTAATGTAACATAGTGATTCACTCTCCCCCTGACCTCTATCAATTCATTTCAAAGGGCTTTGTTTGCATGGGAAACATATATGTACATTGCCAAAGCAAGTGAAATAGATAATTAACAAAAGTGAAATAAACAAGAAAAAGTTAACAGTAAATATTACTCCAAAAGTAATTAGTTCCAAAAGAATAAAGACATTTCAAATGTCATATTATGTCTATATACAGTGTTGTAATGATGTGCAAATAGTTAAAGTGCAAAAGGGAAAATAAATAAACATAAATATGGGTTGTATTTACAATGGTGTTTGTTCTTCACTGGTTGCCCTTTTCTTGTGGCAACACACATCTTGCTGTGATGGCACCCTTTGGTATTTCACCCAATATATATGGGAGTTTATCAAAATTGAATTATTTTTCAAAAATCTTTGTGGGTTTGTGTAGTCTGAGGGAAATGTGTGTCTCTAATATGGTCATACATTTGGCAGGAGGTTAGAAAGTGCAGCTCAGTTTCCAACTCATTTTGTGGGCAGTGTGAACATAGCCTGTCGTCTCGTGACAGCCAGGTCTGCCTCTCTCTCTATACCCCCCTTAACTGTATCACACCTCTCGTCTTTCTCTCGGTCACTTTCTCTTTCCACTCCCTTTCTAGCAAATAACTAAACGCTTTGTAATGTGAAATACACAGTGACTTTGTCCCTTCATCTCCCTCTCTCTGGCTTTATTGGCATGGGAAACATATGTTAACATTGCCAAAGCAAGTGAACTAAACTTATTTTCAAATGTTTGTATGGACATAACAAGATTCAACAACTGAGACATAAACTGAACAAGTTCCACAGACATGTGACTAACAGAAATGGAATAATGTGTCCCTGAACAAAGGGGGGGGTCAAAATCAAAAGTAAAAGTCAGTAGCTGGTGTGGCCACCAGCTGCATTAAGTACTGCAGTGCATCTCCTCCTCATGGACTGCGCCAGATTTGCCAGTTCTTGCTGTGAGATGTTACCCTACTCTTCCACCAAGGCACCTGCAAGTTCCCAGACATTTCTGGGGGGAATGGCCCTAGCCCTCACCCTCCGATCCAACAGGTCCCAGACGTGCTCAATGGGATTGAGATCCAGGCTCTTCGCTGGCCATGGCAGAACACTGACATTCCTGTCTTGCAGGAAATCACGCACAGAATGAGCAGTATGGCTGGTGGCATTGTCATGCTGAGGGTCATGTCAGGATGAGCCTGCAGGAAGGGTACCACATGAGGAGGAGGATGTCTTCCCTGTAATGCACAGCGTTGAGATTGCCTGCAATGACAACAAGCTCAGTCCGATGATGCTGTGACACACCGCCCCAGACCATGGCGGACCCTCCAACTCCAAATCGATCCCGCACCAGAGTACAGGCCTCAGTGTAACGCTCATTCTTTCGACGATAAACGCAAATCCGACCATCACCCCTGGTGAGACAAAACCGTGACTTGTCAGTGAAGAGCACTGTCCTGTCTGGTCCAGCGATGGTGGGTTTGTACCCATAGGCGACGTTGTTGCCGGTGATGCCTGGTGAGGACCTGCCTTACAACAGGCCTACAAGCCCTCAGTCCAGCCTCTCTCAGCCTATTGTGGAGAGTCTGAGCACTGATGGAGGGATTGTGCGTTCCTGGTGTAACTTGGGCAGTTGTTGTTGCCATCCTGTACCTGTCCTGCAGGTGTGATGTTCAGATGTACCGATCTTGTGCAGGTGTTGTTACACGTGGTCTGCCACTGCGAGAACTATCAGCTGTCCGTCCTGTAGCGCTGTTTTAGGCGTCTCACAGTACGGACATTGTAATGTATTGCCCTGGCCACATCTGCAGTCCTCATGCCTCCTTGCAGAATGCCTAAAGCTCGTTCACGCAGATGAGCAGGGACCCTGGGCATCTTTCTTTTGGTGTTTTTCAGAGTCAGTAGAAAGGCCTCTTTAGTGTCCTAAGTTTTCATAACTGTGACCTTAATTGCCTACCGTCTGTAAGCTGTTAGTGTTTTAACGACCGTTCCACAGGTGCATGTTCATTAATTGTTTATGGTTCATTGAACAAGCATGGGAAACAGTGTTTAAACCCTTTACAATAAAGATCTGTGAAGTTATTTGGATTTTTACAATGATCTTTGAAAGACAGGGTCCTGAGTTTAGATAATATACAAAAGTGAAATAAACAATAAAAATGTACATCCAATGAATAAAGACATTACAAATGTCATATTATGTGCAAATAGTTAAGGTACAAAAGGGAAAATAAATAAACATAAATATGGGTTGTATTTACAACAGTATTTGTTCTCTCTCCCACACAATACATAGGAACTTACTCCTCCCTCTCTATCTCCTCCCTCCACCCCCCTCAGCAGCAGGGTCGTCAGTCCCAGGGGGGTAACAGTAGGGTCAGGGCCACCGTGGCGCCCCTCCCCTCAGCCCCTCCTCCCTCTAAGATGTCTCGCCCAACCCTCACCATGACCCCGGACCCCCGGGCCACCGCCACACCCCTCTGTTCCCACGACGACGATCTACTGATGATGCTGTGAGACCATCATTGCACCTCGCTCCAGAGTGAAGTTTCCCCTAGCTACTGATAGATTCATTTTGTTATTTTTTACTCCACTTTTTATTTATTCAGGGGATCCCAATTGAGACCAGGGTCTCATTCACAATGGAGCCCTGAGAACAAACATGATAATTCAATAAAACAGCAAACAATGTACTACAGGATACAGCAGATAGGCATACCACAGCTCAACAACACTAATACCACACCCCCGCTCAACAACACTAATACCACACCACAGCTCAACAACACTAATACCACACCACAGCTCAACAACACTAATACCACACCCCCGCTCAACAACACTAATACCACACCCCCGCTCAACAACACTAATACCACACCACAGCTCAACAACACTAATACCACACCCCCGCTCAACAACACTAATACCACACCCCAGCTCAACAACACTAATACCACACCCCAGCTCAACAACACTAATACCACACCCCAGCTCAACAACACTAATACCACACCCCAGCTCAACAACACTAATACCACACCACAGCTCAACAACACTAATACCACACCCCCGCTCAACAACACTAATACCACACCCCCGCTCAACAACACTAATCCCACAGCTCAACAACACTAATACCACACCCCCGCTCAACAACACTAATACCACACCACAGCTCAACAACACTAATCCCACAGCTCAACAACACTAATACCACACCCCCGCTCAACAACACTAATACCACACCACAGCTCAACAACACTAATCCCACAGCTCAACAACACTAATACCACACCCCCGCTCAACAACACTAATACCACACCACAGCTCAACAACACTAATCCCACAGCTCAACAACACTAATACCACACCCCAGCTCAACAACACTAATACCACACCACAGCTCAACAACACTAATCCCACAGCTCAACAACACTAATACCACACCCCCGCTCAACAACACTAATACCACACCACAGCTCAACAACACTAATACCACACCACAGCTCAACAACACTAATACCACACCCCAGTTCAACAACAAAAATACCACACCTCAGCTCAACAACACTAATACCACACCCCAGCTCAACAACACTAATACCACCCCCCCGCTCAACAACACTAATACCACACCACAGCTCAACAACACTATCACCACAGCTCAACAACACTAATACCCCAGCTCAACAACACTAATACCACACCACAGCTCAACAACACTAATACCACACCCACAGCTCAACAACACTAATACCACACCACAGCTCAACAACACTAATACCACACCCCAGCTCAACAACACTAATACCACACCCCAGCTCAACAACACTAATACCACAGCTCAACAACACTAATACCACACCACTATCAACTAAAGCACTTTAGTGAATTCAAACCTCAGTGAATACATCCATCTTCAGCGTTCTACACTGAGCATCTACTGACGATGCTGTGAGACTGTCATTCCACCTCGCTCCAGGGTGAAGTTTCCCCAAGGTACACATCGATGAACATCTACTGACGATGCTGTGAGAGACTGAACTCAACCAATAAGCTCAACATGCAACACATGCAAGTAGGCCTCCCAATATTATACTCAAGGCACTTTAACATACTACTTAAGCAAGTTTCCCCTAGGTACAGATCTAGGATCATCTTCGCCTGCCCCAATCCTAACCATAACCATTAGTGGGGAAAATGTAACATTGACCCAAGATCAGCGTCTACGGGTAACTTCACCCTACTCCCTCGAGCTCCAAGCGACTTATATTTACCTCTTAAGGAAGAGACATGGCAAACACGCAAGTAGACTCACGAATGCTATACTCGAGGAACAAGCCAGTTCACCCCTTACCCTGAGGGACTGCAATTCTAGGCCACATACAAAGTTTGCAAACAAGATGGACAAGCTTCCAACTGTTCATATGGTAAAGTCATTCGTACAGTGAGTCAGTGAGGCCTCAAAAGAAGCTCAGTCAGCATTAAAAAGAGAAACACAGTAAAACAAACTCAGCAACCCCTCCCACACACACACACACACACACACACACACACACTCTTCCTACAGTAACCCTGCAACCACACACACACACACACACACACACACACACACACACACTCTTCCTACAGTAACCCTGCAACCACACACACACACACACACTCTTCCTACAGTAACCCTGCAACCACACACACACACACACACACACTCTTCCTACAGTAACCCTGCAACCACACACACACACACACACTCTTCCTACAGTAACCCTGCAACCACACACACACACACACACACACTCTTCCTACAGTAACCCTGCAACCACACACACACTCTTCCTACAGTAACCCTGCAACCACACACACACTCTTCCAACAGTATGGTTAGAGCTATAGTTCTCACAATACTTAATTATTTAGATTTAGTTTCCCTCGCTGCCGTGTCCAGAGTGCTGAGCCGGCGTAAAAAGCAACCAATTAAAGACCAGAAAGAAAATAAAGACAGGAGGAGATCTGATTTAAACAGGTTCGATGTGTAAATGCAGGCATTGTCTGTTTAGACACACACCCTTCCCACTCAGTCCTACCCCGGTAGTCAAACGCCTGCTGTATACTGCTGAGAAATATAAGAAACAGAGGGGGTCTCTCTCTCTCTCTCTTCAGTCTCAGAAGGACTGCGTTCCAAAGGGCACCCTATTCTCTGCTTAGTGAACTACATCTGACCAGAGCCATATGGGCCCTGTCGGTCCTAGTCACAAGTACTGCACTATATAGGGAATAGGGTGCAGTTTGAGACGCAGCCAAGGGCTGTAATCTAGGGGAAAAGGGAGCTGGATCAGGGGGATGACGGAGGGGGTAAAGCAAGCTGGATCGGGCTGGGGGGGTGGGTGATGAAGGGGGTACTGGGGGAACAGGTCAGAGCGGGGTTGAGGCTAGGACTGAGGTTGTTGTGTGACGATGTCATTCAATAATATGCCCATTCAAGAAGTTCGGTCACACACTCATAATTACACACATTCACATACACACACACTTGAGTGGTTAAACAGGCTCCCGCCATTCCCGCCCACCCACTGAACTCTACAACCCTGAAGACCATGACACTGGCATCACGGCATTGTGAAGCAATGGCGTTGTGATGTCACACAAGACTTGGAACAAGACTTGAAACTGTCAGCCAATCGTTAAACAGGCTCCCGCCATTCCACCCACTCAGTGTCCGGGTGATGTCATGGCATTGTGATGTCACACAAGACAGCCAATCGTAAAAAAAAAGGCTCCCGTCATTCCACCCACTCACAGTGTCCGGGCGAGGTCATGACATTGTGATGTCACAGAACAGAATCCCTCCACCCACTGAGAGACAAATTTCAGTCACTGACCAAGTTCAGGTGTTTTTTTGTGTGTTCTTGCCTGACTTGTATATTTTATTGTTTATCTTTGTCAAAAATAAATAAATAAATACATTTCACCCATTTGTGACATCACAGAGCTTTGGTTTGGAAACCTGTCTCTCATTTCAACTACTCTCTGATATAAACCACAACAACCCATATTGAAATTTTGATAGAAGTTCTGTTTGACTGGCTGTGAATGTAGTTGAATGTAATCATTGTTGTTTTTAAATGTTCACAAAACGTTCATGTTCTGTTGTGGTCCTCTGTTGTGTTAGTTGACCTGATGCAAAGGCACTTAACCCTCATTTGCTCCATGGGGCTCCGTACTACTATGGCTGACCCTGTAAAGCAACACATTTCACTGCACCTATCCACTCTACTGTATGTGATAATACTTTAACTGTACAGATTAAAATAAAACAAGTTCTTGCATGTTGCGTTTATATTTTTGTTCAGTATTTATCCTGTGGAAACTGCTAGATTCAGTTGTGATCAGCAGTTATCACTGGTTAGAAGTCCCTGTAGCCACATAGTGACACACCCAAAACATACGCATCACACACACAAACTAAAACACAAGGGGAAGATCTCAATTGCGTACTTCTCGCATCATTTCTCCTCATCTCCTTCTCAAAACCGACTGTATGAGGAAGCCAGAGGTCCCCTAAACTTCTCGTCCAATTGGTTTTGAGAAGGACGCAAGTTCATGTAAGTTCAGAGGGCTGGTGTACCCTTTATAGTGGACTTCCTCTTTTCACAACCGTTTCAGTAGTGTGTGAGACAGAGAGGACAATCGAAGGAAAAAGCTAAGCAGGGGGCATATTTTTCTGCTGCGGTGCAGAGTTAGAGGACAAGGAAATGAAACGCACAGACACAGGAAGTCAACGTGATGCTACTACCCTGAGTCAACCACAGAGATAGAAGTAGTTTAAACAATGTACTGAATTACAAAATCTATTAATATACTTCGGGAAGGGGGGATGTCATTTTAAACATAAGTCGACGTAAATCTTCCAATAATGAGAGACAAAGGAAAATAGTTCAATTCCCCAGGGGGGTACGAACGAAAGATCCAAATCGGGAAAGTCGTATTCCTGGTCGTATAGCTGGTAATGCTGGTAAGTTACCGCCACTCTGATATCCAAAAGTTATTTCCTGTGTAATAACACAAAACATTATCTGGGCTAATAATGTAAGAAATAACACAATAAAAAATAAAAGAAATACTGCAAAGTTTCTAAGGAGCTAGAAGCACGGCTGCCCTACCTGTCTGTGCCATCTTGTGACTCATGCATACAGATTGAAGAGATCTGAGTGACTCAGCTTCTTGAGTGCCTTGATGGCAGACGCGTGGGAGACAGGACAGCAGTAAACACACGGCGAGACACACAGACACAGTACACACACAGACACAGTACACACACAGTACACACACACAGTACACACACAGACACAGTACACACACACACAAGGTACAGACACAGTACACACACCGTACACACACCGTACACACACACACACACAGTAGACACACACACACGGGACACAGAGGCTAATAGAAAATACCTGCTGGGTGATGGGCCGGACATTATCAGGCATCCGGGCTGCAACACACACAGACATACACAGAGTCAGAAACATTTAGGCACTTCCTCACTGAATAAACTAAACCACTGGAGCTAGGCTGAAATATAGCAGACAGTCCCCACACACAATAACACAAGAGTCAGACAATACATTTAATGTGTCAATGATATATCTAGGTTAAAGGTGTGTGTGTGAGACAGAGAGACACAGAGAAGAGGTGGCCTGAGTGTTCATGCTCTCAACGATAGCATTATGACATCTTCTTTCCAGAATCCCTATTTTGTTTTGTTGTTTTCCTAACGACCCGGCTGCTACCGAAGCCATGAAATTGACCTGAAAGATTCCTTTCTTTCTTTTCACCGTGGCGTTCTGTTGTCTGGTTGTTGTTAGCAACGGACCAGGGACGCCAGCCCTAGCATGCCGTGAATCTCAACCAAGACCTCAGAAAAAAAATCGAATGAGAGAAAAAAAAAACTTAAAAAAAAAAAAAAAAACTCAATTGACGTGGATGAAAGAATGCTGGCTAAATTAACATAGTGTCTGGTTGGCTGTTATACGCACTGTTTCTAGGCCTTTTCCTGTCTGTCTCTCTCTCTCTTCCCTCTGTAACCCTTTCTCCGCTTTCTTCCACATACCTTCTCGTTCTCCCGTTTCCTCGCTCGCCACCTTCTCAAACACACTTTCTCTGACTTCTCCATTTTGTTTTTTTATTTTCTCTCTCAAACGTTCCTATCTTTCTCTTCCCTTTTTCCCCTCCAGCTCCCGCTCCTTTATCTCTGGAGGACTTTTAGATACGCCTCCACCTGCTACCTTTCTGAATCCCTGGTCTGTCCATCACTGTGCCCTCCGTTCTTTCAACCTATACAGACCCACATACACACACACCACACCACTCACACAGTTTAACCTGCAGTTTTGAAACGAGGGAGCAGACATAAAAACTTCAGTCTTACTTATTGAACTCTGGTCCAATCCGAAGGTCACATCTGTCAAAGAAATAAAAATATTCCCCTCGAGTCTTATCTGACTATTCTATAGGGATAGTCCACACACACACACACACACACACACACACACACACACACACACACACACACACACACACACACACACACACACACACATACGGCTGTTTTGAGTTTCTATTGACCATTAGACTTCTCAATTCAGCAGCCAACTACTGTTCAATCTGTGACACTGTAGTTGGAATGAATTTTGCTTTAGATGGAAAACACTAACTATAGGTATTTTCTCTCTGATTTTTATTAATATAATTTTTTTAATGATATTTACAACACAGCACAGCTGTTTTTGACACAAAAAACACACACACTTACATTACATGTTTAGTAGCTGGAGATCGGTACAACAACAAACAAAACGAACAAAGGGTGCCCTATTCCCTATGAAGTGCACTACTTTTGACCAGGGCCCATAGGACTAGTCATAAGTGGTGCACCAAATAGGGAACATAGTGCCACTTGGGACGCACATGTTGTGTGCATTGAGGTCCCAATTCTGCAAGTCCCTATTTCATCAGTTCTCAATCTCCAACAGTTGAGTCTCCATAGTTTAGACATGATGAAAACAAAAAAACAATCACAGTTTTTGCTCTAAAATGTCTGTTTGAAGGTTACAGATTATGATGAGTGATTAGCATCATATCATATCAGTTTACAAAGCAGAAACATGTTATAGTCTTTCTAGTAAGTGCAGTCAACATGGACACAGCTACACACACACACACACACACACATCTCCTGCTGACACGCAGAACACTCAACTTGCTGCAAGCCACATAAGTATTTCCCACTTCTGAGGTTGCGTTCCAAATGTGCGTCCTATTCTCTATGTAGTACACTCCTTTTAACTAGGGTCTACTTTTTTATTTTACTAGGCAAGTCAGTTAAGAACAAATTCTTATTTTCAAAAAACATCCTAGGAACAGTGGGTTAACTGCCTGTTCAGGGGCAGAATGACAGATGTGTACCTTGTCAGCTCAAGGAATTGAACTTGCAACCTTTCGGTTACTAGTCCAACGCTCTAACCACTAGGCTACCCTGAGGCTCTGGTCTAAAGTAGTGCACTATATAGGGAAGAGGGTGCCATTTGGGGCACAGACTGCATCTCTGTATGCTTAACCACACAGAGATATCTGTTGGCTAACTTTTTGTGTTTTACATTCCACACACACATCCCATGTCCTCTTGGTTAGCTTTACCTGCCACCATGGTATGTGTCTTCCCTGAACTACATGTCCCAAGATGCAACAGGAGAAGATCGAGATCAAGCCACCACTTTTTTTATCTCCTGGGTTGTGTTCAAAATAGAGTTTCTTATGGGACGAGTCCAGGTTTTCCTCACTGTTTCAGTCCGTTTTCTTCCATTTGGAGCCTCATGAATACAACCCTCCAGTCCTGTTTAGGGGCTTAAATGTCTCCCAGATTGTCATAGATGATATCAGGGGATCGTAGGCCGGTGTGGGGGTACCATGGATTGGGAGGGGGCTTGTGTTTCGACACTTTACTGTACAGCTCTGTGTGCCTACCTTCCCCTCCTCCTTCCCCACCTACACCCCCGGCCCTGTCTCCCCTGCCCCACTTACACCCCTGGACCCTCCTCCAATTCCAAAACCTCTGCTACTGTTATTATTGTTCAGGTTAGTTGGACCTCCAGGCCCAGCCTTCCCCAGGGGCAGAGGCACGGGATCCTTCCGAGGAAGAGCAACCTTTTTGGGCTTTTGGGTGGTAGCAGGCTTGGGTGGCCACTTGGAGCCCCCTGGTCCTCTGATGACAAGGGGAGGCGGTGGTTGTTTTCCATAGGAGGGGACTGCGTAGTTGTCTGTAGGCAGGTTGTAGAGCCCCTCGTGGGGCTGAGGAGGGCTGTCTTTTCCCGAAACACCACCTCCTGCTCGCCCCTCTGGTTCATCATAGATGTGTTCGGTGTCGGTGAGTGGCGATGACGATGCTCCTTCCGCCTGACCCCCAAGAGAACGCATGTTCCCCCCTCCTCCTCTCCCCCCTCCTCTCCCTCTCCCTCCTCCTCCTCTCCCTCTCCCTCCTCCTTCCTCCAGCCCCATAACACCCATCTTCTGTATCAGATCCAAACTGATCCGATCATAGAGGTCCGAATAGAGGGGATCGGGCTGGTTGTTGCCATGGTTACGACCCCCAATCCCGGTGACCCCTCCCTCGTCGCCGATGGGTCGGAGTCGGGGGATGGGGATTGGAAGGTTTAGGGGGTTGGGGATCTGTGTCTTGATAGTATCAACAGGGTCAGAGTAGAGACAGTCGCCGGCAGAGAGAGAGGAGAGGCGGACAGAGTCAGCGGGTTCAGAGTACACACTCCCCTGTTCCTCTTGAGACGAGATCGCTCCTACTCCTATACCTAAGACAACAAATATTGTATTAATCAATATTAAAATTGGTTTGTCAGTCATCAGCATGTACACACAGTCACGAAAAAAGACAACAATCAAAGTACTTTAAAACAAGATAGCAAAAACATCAAACGTTTACAATCCAAATACAATAATCACATCACAACTTCCTCCTCCTACTTAGAATTATTATTATATATTTTTTATTTAAGCTTTATTTAACTAGGCAAGTCAGTTAAGAACAAATTATTATTTTCAATGACGGCCTAGGAACAGTGGGTTAAGTGCCTTGTTCAGGGGCGGAACGACAGATTTTTACCTTGTCAGTTCGGGGGATTTGATCCCAGCAAACTTTCGTTTACTATTCCAACGTTCAAAATTTTTTATGTATAATAATACATCTAATTTTAGGCTCTTTTCAAAACCCCCAGTCACATTAAAACGAGTATGATTCTAAAAGTTCATTAAACATGATGAGACTAACCTCCTCGAGGCATGGGTGAGCGCGGGGGCGTCCCCCCCATTCCTATCACCAACGGCGGTGGCTCTGGTAAATTCCTCCCTTTTTGGTTCTGATTTTGGCTCTTCCCTCCATCTCCCTCCCTCCTCCCGAACACTCCGTCGGCTGATCCGGGCTTACTCCCTCCGGAACTGGAATCCCCATCCAGATCCCGGTTACTGGTGTTGCCGTCAACTACCAGGCCACCGCCCGTTGCCACGGCGTTCCGTTGCTGCATGAGGGGGAGGGCCAGGGTCGGATTCCAGGCTGCTCAAATGGTAGCTGGTGTGGCAATCCTCGGCCAGGGCTTTCTGTGATTGGATGGCATGCTCCACGATGAGGAAGATCTCGTTACCCTGTTTGGTCTCGAAGTTGAAGTTCCCAGGACCAGATTCACAGCGCCGCCCCGCCTCAAACGAAAACATCACCTGAAAACAAAAGAAACAAACAAACAATGTTATACAACATAATCTACATTCTAGAGGTCAGATAGCATCACCTGGAGAGAGGGACAAACAAGCTTTTGTTTTATTCTGACTCTTATTTTGAAGATAAATGTATAATGACTCAGTGTTATTGCCTCTAAGTCTGTGGAATTTTATTTTGAAAGTGATATGATTCATAAGACAAGACATCAGGCAACATAAACAAAGCATCAGCTGACAACACCCAGCTCCTAATAAGCATCTCTAAAGCCACTGACTGAAAATAAAGCAGGTTGTCGTCATGGTTATGTAGTATAACCCACAGGTCAAATACACATATTTAGCAGATGTTATTGCGGGTGTTGTGAAATGCGTGTGTTCCGAGCTCCAACAGTGCAGTAATGTTGAACATTTCACAACAATACTCACAAATCTAAAAGTAAAATAATGAAATTAAAAAATATATAAATATTAGGACGAGCAATGTCGGAGTGGTATTGACTAAAATACAGTACAATAGAATACAGTATATACATATGAAATTAGTAAAGCAGTATGTAAACATTATTGACATTATTAAGTAACTAGTGTTCCATTATTAAAGTGACAAGTGTTCCATTATTAAAGTGACAAGTGTTCCATTATTAAAGTGACCAGTGATTCCATGTCTATGTACATAGGGCAGCAGCCTCTAAGGTGCAGGGTTGAGTAACCGGGTGGTAGCCAGCTAGTGATGGCTGTTTAACAGTCTGATGGCTTTGAGATAGAAGCAGATTTTCAGTCACTTTCACTCCCAGATTTGATGCACCTGTACTGACCTCGCTTCTGGATGATAGCGAGGTGAACAGACAGTGGCTTGGGTGGTTGCTGTAGTGGTAATAGTAATAACCCCAGGTAGTGGTAATATTAATAACCCCAGGTAGTGGCAATATTAATAACCCCAGGTAGTGGTAATATTAATAACCCCAGGTAGTGGTAATAGTAATAACCCCAGGTAGTGGTAATATTAATAACCCCAGGTAGTGGTAATAGTAATAACCCCAGGTAGTGGTAATATTAATAACCCCAGGTAGTGGTAATAGTAATAACCCCAGGTAGTGGTAATAGTAATACCCCAGGCAGTGGTAATATTAATAACCCCAGGTAGTGGTAATATTAATAACCCCAGGTAGTGGTAATATTAATAACCCCAGGTAGTGGTAATATTAATAACCCCAGGTAGTGGTAATATTAATAACCCCAGGTAGTGGTAATAGTAATAACCCCAGGCAGTGGTAATAGTAATAACCCCAGGTAGTGGTAATAGTAATAACCCCAGGTAGTGGTAATATTAATAACCCCAGGTAGTGGTAATATTAATAACCCCAGGTAGTGGTAATAGTAATACCCCAGGCAGTGGTAATATTAATAACCCCAGGTAGTGGCAATAGTAATAACCCCAGGTAGTGGTAATATTAATAGGTAGTGGTAATAGTAATAACCCAAGGTAGTGGTAATAGTAATAACCCCAGGTAGTGGTAATATTAATAACCCCAGGTAGTGGTAATATTAATAACCCCAGGTAGTGGTAATATTAATAACCCCAGGTAGTGGTAATAGTAATAACCCCAGGCAGTGGTAATAGTAATAACCCCAGGTAGTGGTAATAGTAATAACCCCAGGTAGTGGTAATATTAATAACCCCAGGTAGTGGTAATATTAATAACCCCAGGTAGTGGTAATAGTAATACCCCAGGCAGTGGTAATATTAATAACCCCAGGTAGTGGTAATATTAATAACCCCAGGTAGTGGTAATATTAATAACCCCAGGTAGTGGTAATAGTAATAACCCCAGGTAGTGGTAATAGTAATAACCCCAGGTAGTGGTAATAGTAATAACCCCAGGTAGTGGTAATATTAATAACCCCAGGTAGTGGTAATATTAATAACCCCAGGTAGTGGTAATATTAATAACCCCAGGTAGTGGTAATAGTAATAACCCCAGGTAGTGGTAATATTAATAACCCCAGGTAGTGGTAATATTAATAACCCCAGGTAGTGGTAATAGTAATAACCCCAGGTAGTGGTAATATTAATAACCCCAGGTAGTGGTAATATTAATAACCCCAGGTAGTGGTAATAGTAATAACCCCAGGTAGTGGTAATATTAATAGCCCCAGGTAGTGGTAATATTAATAACCCCAGGTAGTGGTAATAGTAATACCCCAGGCAGTGGTAATATTAATAGGTAGTGGTAATATTAATAACCCCAGGTAGTGGTAATAGTAATATCCCCAGGTAGTGGTAATATTAATAACCCCAGGTAGTGGTAATATTAATAACCCCAGGTAGTGGTAATAGTAATACCCCAGGCAGTGGTAATATTAATAGGTAGTGGTAATAGTAATAGGTAGTGATAATAGTAATAACCCCAGGTAGTGGCAATAGTAATAACCCCAGGTAGTGGTAATATTAATAGGTAGTGGTAATAGTAATAACCCAAGGTAGTGGTAATAGTAATAACCCCAGGTAGTGGTAATATTAATAACCCCAGGTAGTGGTAATAGTAATAACCCCAGGTAGTGGTAATATTAATAACCCCAGGTAGTGGTAATAGTAATAACCCCAGGTAGTGGTAATATTAATAACCCCAGGTAGTGGTAATAGTAATAACCCCAGGTAGTGGTAATATTAATAACCCCAGGTAGTGGTAATAGTAATAACCCCAGGTAGTGGTAATATTAATAACCCCAGGTAGTGGTAATAGTAATACCCCAGGCAGTGGTAATATTAATAGGTAGTGGTCATAGTAATAACCCAAGGTAGTGGTAATAGTAATAACCCCAGGTAGTGGTAATAGTAATAACCCCAGGTAGTGGTAATATTAATAACCCCAGGTAGTGGTAATATTAATAACCCCAGGTAGTGGTAATATTAATAACCCCAGGTAGTGGTAATAGTAATAACCCCAGGTAGTGGTAATAGTAATACCCCAGGTAGTGGTAATATTAATAACCCCAGGTAGTGGTAATATTAATAACCCCAGGTAGTGGTAATATTAATAACCCCAGGTAGTGGTAATAGTAATAACCCCAGGTAGTGGTAATATTAATAACCCCAGGTAGTGGTAATATTAATAACCCCAGGTAGTGGTAATATTAATAAACCCAGGTAGTGGTAATAGTAATAACCCCAGGTAGTGGTAATAGTAATAACCCCAGGTAGCCTATAATGTATCCTACCATTTCTACATGCCAGTTATAATTTTCATATGCATTTCCGTGGAACAGTTTCAATAATAACGTTTTCGTTTCTCAAAATGATTGTCATATGGTTAATCATAAAAATCGCAATTAAAATGATAAAAAAATATACAAATTTAAATTCAACTAACGTGCTTTTACCATATGGACAGATTGATCAACCGTAATCATTGGCGGCTAAATAGCCTAAATGAGCTCATAGAACTCAAGAGATGGCCA
This sequence comes from Brachymystax lenok tsinlingensis, assembly GCA_030435695.1. Lineage (NCBI taxonomy): Eukaryota > Metazoa > Chordata > Actinopteri > Salmoniformes > Salmonidae > Brachymystax > Brachymystax lenok. The sequence continues at coordinate 7,803,508 of CM059811.1, read as the reverse complement.
ATGCAGCCGTTGGCCTATAACGTCCATTGTCAACTAAGTAAAAATAGATAAACCTACAAATAAAAAAAAATGTAGAATATATAGCTTACCGACAAATCACAATCTATCTACTCCGCCTGTCTGCCTCCCTTTCTATCTATCTGTCTTGACTTGACCTATCGCTAGGTGGGGTGCTTTGGATCACTACTGGCGGCTGTATCCAAGGCTCGGCCAATCGTCATCCATAACAACAGAACGCAGCACGCGACTGAAGAGAGAAGAGAACCAATTAGCTAGTTACGTCATCAGCGCTCGCTCTGGAAAGACAGAAGAGTGGAAAGGCCGTTTGCCGGTTACAGCGGCTCGTCCCCCTGAACGATAACGGAGAGTTTAGGTGAGAAGCCTGACCACCGGGACGGGTGAGAAGGCGATGAAGCGTACTTCAATGAGCTGTAACGGAAAAAAACAACTGCCATTTGGAAAGTTTGAGGTGAGGGAGAAATTTGTGGTGGAACAAGTATTGTATCTTGCTAGCTGGGTCGAATTTTCCGTTAGCTAGCCAGAGAAATGTTGAGCAACATTAGCCAACTTAACTGATCAAATAATTGACTTTATGGTGTGAAAATTAGCTGCCTAATTAAGTCTAACGTTAGTAACCTAACCAATTCGCTATAGTTTTAACTGGTATACAACTCCTTGCCATTTCTCAAGTTATAATGCGTTAGTTGCAATCTGTGTGAAATGTTAACTAGCTAACGAACTAACTACTATCTGTGAACTAATGTTTTCCCTCTACAGTATGTGGTTAATTTTCGGAATGAGAGAATTAGGTGAAAATTAGGTGTTTCTTGTTAAACAAGTGTAGCTGGAGCTACACTTCCTTTCACCTCTATAGTGGCATCCAGTTTAAACCAGACGCTGGCACGTTGTAGAACATATGTCCTCACAGGCAGAAGGTGTGCAGTGTAGCCCAAAAATATTGCTTTTTGTTGTGTTGAATTTGACAGTAACACTTGGTGTGAGTGAGGGAGGGATTATTACATTTTTTTACTCAGTGAACGTTATTTTTGTGCACTTGTGCACTTTATCGATGTCTATAGTGGCCACTATAATAGAGCAAAAATAGAATGCCTGTTTGTTTCATTCTATTTCTACTTAAGAAGTTTTTTTCCCAAGTGCAATATTTAGATGTGTGTGGTCACAAGTGTTCTATTATAAGCTGACATCGACGGCACTGAAAGAAATTCATTGGACTCTATGTAAATTGGAAACCACATATCCTGAGGCTGCATTTATTGTGGCTGGGGATTTTAATAAGGCTAATTTGAAAACAAGGCTCCTGAAATTTTACCAGCATATCGAATGTGCCACCCGGGGTGGTAAAATCCTGGATCATTGTTATTCCAACTTCCGTGATGCATACAAGGCTATTCTCCGCCCTTCTTTCGGCAAGTCTGACCATGACTCCATTTTGTTGCTCCCAGCCTACAAACAGAAACTAAAACAGGAAAAGCCTGTTCTCAGGTCTGTTCAACACTGGTCTGACCAATCTGATTCCATGCTGCAAGATTGCTTAGAGCACGTGGACTGGGATATGTTCCGCATAGCGTCGGACAACAACATTGATGTATACGCTGATTCGGTGAGAGAGTTTATTAGCAAGTGCATTGGTGATGTTGTACCCATAGCAACTATTAAAACCTTCCCCAACCAGAAACCATGGTTTGATGGCAGCATTCGCGCAAAACTGAAAGCGCGAACCACTGCTTTTAACCAGGGTAAGGCTACCGGAAACATGACTGAATACAAACAGTGTAGCTATTCCCTCCGCAAGGCAATCAAACAAGCTAAGCGTCAATATAGAGACAAAGTAGAGTCACAATTCAATGGATCAGACACGAGAGGAATGTGGCAGGGTCTATAGTCAATCACGGACTACAAAAAGAAAACCAGCCCCGTCGCCGACCATGACGTCCTGCTCCCAGACAAACTAAACAACTTCTTTGCTCGTTTTGAGGATAATACAGTGCCACCGACACAGCCCGCTACCAAAACCTGCGGGCTCTCCTTCACCGCAGCCAACGTGAGGAAAACATTTAAATGTGTTAACCCTCGCAGGGCTGCTGGCCCAGATGGCATCCCTGGCCGTGTCCTCAGAGCATGCGCAGACCAGCTGGCTGGTGTGTTTACGGACATATTCAATCAGTCCCTATCCTAGTCTGCTGTTCCCACATGCTTCAAGAGGGCCACCATTGTTCCTGTTCCCAAGAAAGCTAAGGTAACTGAGATAAATGACTATCACCCCGTAGCACTCACTTCCGTCATCATGAAGTGTTTTGAGAGACTAGTCAAGGATCATATCACCTCCATCCTGCCAGACACCCTGTACCCACTCCAATTTGCTTACCGTCCCAATCTGTCCACAGACAACGCAATCGCAATCACACTGCATACTGCCCTAACCCATCTGGACAAGAGGAATACTTATGTAAGAATGATGTTCATCGACTACAGCTCAGCATTTAACACCATAGTTCCCTCCAAGCTCGTCATTAAGCTCGAGACCCTAGGTCTCGACCCAGCCCTGTGCAACTGGGTCCTGGACTTCCTGATGGGCCGGCCCCAGGTGGTGAGGGTAGGAAACAACATCTCCACCCCGCTGATCCTCAACACTGGGGCCCCACAAGGGTGCGTTCTCAGCCCTCTCCTGTACTCATATCAAATGTATACACTGTACTCTAAACCATCTACTGAATCTTGCCTATGCCGTTCGGCCATCGACTCAAATCTCTAGCCACTTTAATAATTATAATCGGATTAAATAAATGTACCACTAGCCACTTTAAACAATGCCATTTATATAATGTTTACATATCCTACATTACTCATCTCATATGTATATACTGTACTGCATCTTGCCTACGCCGATCAGCCATCCCTCATCCATATATTTATATGTACATACTTGTATACATTCCTTTACTCTTGTGTGTATAAGGTAGTTGTTGTGAATTTGTTAGATTACTTGTTAGATACTACTGCATGGTCGGAACTAGAAGCACAAGCATTTCGCTACACTCGCATTAACATCTGCTAACCATGTGTATGTGACAAATAAAATTTGATTTGATAAAGGCTGTCATGGCTAACTGCAATATTATTGTATTGTTTTTTCTCAAGACTTGAGTGTCATTTGTAGTAAAGTCTAGGCAACAAATAACATTGGATTGCTTTCTTTACATTTTTTAGCTGCTAGTTAGTTTCACATTAACCACTTTTTATTTGACACACAGATACTGATCATGTAGATCATTTTCATTGTTGTTTAATTAGTTAAAACCTGCATTTCCCCCTAGCGGGGATTTTTTCATTGCAACAACAAAAAAGTGTCACCTTTTTGGGCCCTCGGCAGTTTGCATTCCTGTAAAATACAAACTCTTAAATTATGTTTATGATGGTTTTGATGTTTATGATGGTTTTGGTGGTTATGTTGTTTATGATGGTTTTGATGTTTATGATGGTTTTGGTGGTTATGATGGTTTTGATGGTTATGAAATTAAACAATGAATGTTCAGAAAATTGCGTGAGACAGCTCAGTGGATTCTGGAGAGCGCCGAGTGGATTCTGGAGAGCGCCGAGTGGATTCTGGAGAGCGCCGAGTGGATTCTGGAGAGCGCCGAGTGGATTCTGGAGACAGCCGAGTGGATTCTGGAGAGCTGTGTGCATTCTGGAGAGCTGTGTGCATTCTGGAGAGAAACGCAGCTATAGGCTATCTTCACCACAGACCCCTCCTCTTCTTCTTGTCTTAACATTTAAAATTATACTCAAGACACATTATCTTCACATATTTTACATGTTTTTCACTGACAACAGCAACTCAAAACTCAGCTAGGCCTTTTTGTCACACGCTGCCTATGAAAGACTTCCTCATATGCCATTTCTCTCCTGTTCTATTGGTTTTAATTTTAATTTTCTTTCACTGTCCAAAAGCCAAAAGCACAATCCTAGTCATATTAGCATTTACTGCTCGCATCAGGTGTGCTGTATAGAGTGGTGTTTTCCCTCAAATTGTATTTTGAGCAAATGTTTGAAAATGACGTTTTATTGGCTGCTTCGTTACAGGAGTTGTATGTTCTGTTAAGGTGAATTACCGTCATCCTAGATGTTATTTCTGTCGTTCTGAGCACCGTGGTTGGACGCCCTAATGGGTTACGCACCCAATGCATATGGGTCTGGTACATTTCTCAAATGGCCGGGAAATTAAAATCTTCCCGGTCACGTTGTCGGGCTCCACATTTTCCTAACGGAAAAACCTGGTGTGTGTGTGTGTGTGTGTGTATATATATATATATAAACCCACCTTGTCACGTCCATATCTCCTCAGTAGTTTGTAGGGCCAGATCAGTAGACTGCTCTTGGTCTTGGACTCCTTCAGTATGAGACTGTCATTGTCGGCCTTCAGCCAGTAGGTTCCCAACAGACCACAACGCTCTGAGGCCTCGGTCCTCTGCACACTTACCCAGAACTCATTCACTGTAGAGGGGGAGAGAAGGAGGGGAGAGGATGGAGGAGGAGAGAGAGGGAAGGGTAAGGGACAAAACCATAAATCGAACCTTCATTTGAGAGAGAGAGAGAGAGAGAGAGAGAGAATGTTTTCTCCAGTAGTCTCCACTTTCCTCTAGAGACAGTGATGATCCCAATGCCAGGGACTAGTCTACAAAGAACACAGACTGAGAAAGCAGGAGCGTCATTTAGAAGACTTGCCTTCCATACTATTTTCACAATCTGTTTACCAATTTAAAGGGAAGTGAGAAGTAGAATGAAATGTGTGTTCTCTTTTTTTTTTTTTTTTTACCCTTTGGCCTTTTCGTTTGTCAGAAAGCCTTTAACAGAAAGTGACCGTTTGTTTCATAACTATAACGATGAACGCTGTACAACCCTGCTTTTCCCTCTCAACAGACTTCATTCTCCATATTTTATTTTCTTCGTTTTTGTCTGTATACTGCAATTCAGCTTTTAGCTGGGAACGTGTACAGGACAGTCTAATTAATAATAATAAAACTGTGAAATTCTGTACCTTCCCCCAGCTTCTCCATATAAATATATGTCAACAGACAGACTCTCACTGTCCAGTGTCTGTGGAAGGGAAGTGCTGTGTTGACAACTCGGACACTGAGGTGATTTGATTAAGAAAGCTAATCCTGGCAAAATGGACACCTTGTCTCCAGAGAGTCTTGTTGATATGAACGTTTCTAAGAAATGATTAGTCCATAATCAATGTTTTCAGAAGTGTTTTTTACAGGCTCAATGCACTCACAAAACTCAAGGGGTATTAGTGGCGGTGTGTGTGTGTGTATTTACCCTCTTCTCGGCTGAAATAGATGAGATTCTCAGCCATCTGTAGATTAGTCTTTCCGTTAGAGTCAGACACAATACTGCTGCTACCACTAACCCCCTGAGAGCGAGAGAGATAAATAAAGAGTGCAGGGGAGAAAGAGAGAGGGCGAGAGGGAGGGTGGAGAGAGAGAGAGACAGAGAGGTGGGATAGAGAAATTATTATTGCTGTAATTCAGGCTCACATAAGAATCGTACTTTTCCGCACATTTTACAACCTTACAGAGAAACGGAGAGAGAGAGACAGAGGAGAGAGAGAGAAACACTGAGTGAGCGAATCTAAACTCCCACGCTGTCTGAAGAGTATCTTCCCTTTTCTTTTCTCCTTCTCAGTGCATGTGAACATCTCTAACTGATATCCAGCCTACACCCTATACTCAAAGGGTGGGTAGGAACGTTACAATGATAAAAGGCTAGAAGGATAAAAGGCTAGAAGAATAGAAGGCTAAAAGGATAAAAGGCTAGAAGGCTAGAAGAAGAGAAGGATAAAAGGCTAGAAGGATAAAAGGCTAGAAGGATAAAAGGCTAAATGGCTAGAAGGATAAAAGGCTAGAAGGATAAAAGGCTAAAAGGCTAGAAGGATAAAAGGCTAGAAGGCTAGAAGAAGAGAAGGCTAAAAGGCTAGAAGGATAAAAGGCTAGAAGAATAGAAGGATAAAAGGCTAGAAGGATAAAAGGCTAGAAGGACAAAAGGATAAAAGTCTAGAAGGCTAGAAGGATAAAAGGCTAAATGGATAGAAGGATAAAAGGCTAGAAGGATAGAAAGGCTAGAAGGCTAAAAGGCTAGAAAGATAAAAGGCTAGGAGGATAAAAGGCTAGAAGGATAAAAGGCTAGGAGGATAAAAGGCTAGAAGGATAAAAGGCTAGAAGGATAAAAGGCTAGGAGGATAAAAGGCTAGAAGGATGAAAGGCTAGAAGGCTAAAAGGCTAGAAGGATAAAAGGCTAGAAGGATAAAAGGCTAGAAGGCTAAAAGGCTAGATGGATAAAAGGCTAGAAGGATAAAAGGATGAAAGGCTAGATGGATGAAAGGCTAGAAGGCTAAACGGCTAGAAGGATAAAAGGCTAGAAGGCTAAAAGGCTAGAAGGATGAAAGGCTAGAAGGATAAAAGGCTGGAAGGATAAAGTATAAAAGGCTAGAAGAATAGAAGGCTAGAATGATAGAAGGCTAGAAGGATAAAAGGCTAGAGGATAAAAGGCTAGAAGGATAAAAGACTAGAAGGATAAAAGGCTAGAAGGATAAAAGGCTGGAAGGATAAAAGTATAAAAGGCTAGAAGAATAGAAGGCTAGAATGATAGAAGGCTAGAAGGATAAAAGGCTAGAGGATAAAAGGCTAGAAGGATAAAAGGTTAGAAGAATTGAAGGATAAAAGGCTAGAAGAATAGAAGGCTAAAAGGCTAGAAGGATAAAAGGCTAGAAGGATAAAAGGCTAGAAGGCTAAAAGGCTAGAAGGATAAAAGGCTAGAAGGATAAAAGACTAGAAGGCTAAAAGGCTAGAAGGATAAAAGGCTAGAAGGATAGAAGAATAAAAGGCTAGAAGGATAAAAGGCTAGAAGGATAAAAGGCTAGAAGGATGAAAGGCTAGAAGGATAAAAGGCTAGAAGGCTAAAAGGCTAGAAGGATGAAAGGCTAAAAGGCTAGAAGGATAAAAGGCTAAAAGGCTAGAAGGATAAAAGGCTAGAAGGATAAAAGGATAGAAGGACAAAAGGATAAAAGTCTAAAAGGCTAGAAGGATAAAAGGCTAGAAGGATAAAAGGCTAGAAGGATAAAAGGCTAAATGGATAGAAGTATAAAAGGCTAGAAGGATAAAAGGCTAGAAGGCTAAAAGGCTAGAAGGATAAAAGGCTAGGAGGATAAAAGGCTAGAAGGATAAAAGGCTAGGAGGATAAAAGGCTAGAAGAATAGAAGGCTAGAAGGATAAAAGGCTAGAAGAATAGAAGGCTAAAAGGATAAAAGGCTAGAAGAAGGATAAAAGGCTAGAAGGATAAAAGGCTAGAAGGATAAAGGCTAGAGAAGGATAAAGGCTAGAAGGATAAAAGGCTAGAAGGCTAAAGGCTAGAAGGATAAAGGCTAGAAGGATAAAGGCTAGAAGGATAAAAGGCTAGAAGGCTAGAAGAATAAAGGCTAGAGAAGGATAAAAGGCTAGAAGGATAAAAGGCTAGAAGGATGAAAGGCTAGAAGGATAAAAGGCTAGAAGGCTAAAAGGCTAGAAGGATGAAAGGCTAGAAGGCTAAAGGCTAGAAGGATAAAAGGCTAGAAGGCTAGAAGGATAAAAGGCTAGAAGGATAAAAGGCTAGAAGGATAAAGGCTAGAAGGATAAAAGGCTAGAAGGATAAAAGGCTAGAAGGATAAAAGGCTAGAAGGATAAAAGGCTAGAAGGATAAAAGGCTAGAAGGAATGAAGGATAAAAGGCTAGAAGAAAGGATAGAAGGATGAAGGCTAGAAGGATAAAAGGCTAGAAGGATAAAAGGCTAGAAGGATAAAAGGCTAGAAGGCTAAAAGGCTAGATGGATAAAAGGCTAGAAGGATAAAAGGCTAAAAGGATGAAAGGCTAGATGGATGAAAGGCTAGAAGGCTAAACGGCTAGAAGGATAAACGGCTAGAAGGATAAAAGGCTAGAAGGCTAAAAGGCTGGAAGGATAAAAGTATAAAAGGCTAGAAGAATAGAAGGCTAGAATGATAGAAGGCTAGAAGGATAAAAGGCTAGAGGATAAAAGGCTAGAAGGATAAAAGACTAGAAGGATAAAAGGCTAGAAGGATAAAAGGCTAGAAGGATAAAAGTATAAAGGCTAGAAGGATAAAAGGCTAGAAGGATAAAAGGCTAGAAGGATAAAAGGCTAGAGGATAAAAGGCTAGAAGGATAAAAGGCTAGAAGGCTAGAAGGATAAAGGCTAGAAGGCTAAAGGCTAGAAGGATAAAGGCTAGAAGGATAAAAAGGATAAAAGGCTAGAAGGATAAAGGCTAAAAGGCTAGAAGGATAAAAGGCTAGAAGGATAAAGGCTAGAAGGATAAAAGGCTAGAAGGATAAAAGGCTAGAAGGATAAAGGCTAGAAGGCTAGAAGGCTAGAAGGATAAAAGGCTAGAAGGATAAAAGGCTAGAAGGATAAAAGGCTAGAAGGATAAAAGGATAAAGGCTAGAAGGATAAAAGGCTAGAAGGCTAGAAGGATGAAAGGCTAGAGGATAAAAGGCTAGAAGGATAAAAGGCTAGAAGGATAAAGGCTAGAGGATAAAGGCTAGAAGGATAAAAGGCTAGAAGGATAAAAGGCTAGAGGATAAAAGGATAAAAGGCTAGAAGGATAAAAGGCTAGAAGAATAGAAGGCTAGAATGATAGAAGGCTAAAAGGCTAGAAGGATAAAAGGCTAGAAGGATAAAAGGCTAGAGGATAAAAGGATAAAAGGCTAGAAGGATAAAGGCTAGAGGATAGAAGGATAAAGGCTAGAAGGATAAAAGGCTAGAAGGATAAAAGGCTAGAAGAATAGAAGGCTAAAAGGCTAGAAGGATAAAAGGCTAGAAGGATAAAAGGCTAGAGGATAAAAGGATAAAAGGCTAGAAGGATAAAAGGCTAGAAGGATAAAAGGCTAGAAGGATAAAGGCTAGAAGGATAAAAGGCTAGAAGGATAAAGGCTAGAAGGATAGAAGGCTAGAAGGATAAAAAGGCTAGAAGGATAAAGGCTAGAAGGATAAAAGGCTAGAAGGATAAAGGCTAGAAGGATAAAAGGCTAGAAAGGCTAGAAGGCTAGATAAAAGGCTAGGAGAAGGATAAAAGGCTAGAAGGATAAAGGCTAGAAGGATAAAAGGCTAGAAGGATAAAAGGCTAGAACTAGAAGGATAAAAGGCTAGAAGGATAAAGCTAAAGGCTAGAAGGATAAAAGGCTAGAGAGGCTAGAAGAAGGATAAAGGCTAGAAGGCTAGAAGGATAAAGGATAAAGGCTAGAAGGACTAGAAGGATAAAAGGCTAGAAGGAAGGAAAAAAGGCTAGAAGGAAGGCTAAAAGAAGGATAAAGGCTAGAACTAGAAGGATAAAAGGCTAGAAGGATAAAGGCTAGAAAGGATAAAGAGGCTAAAGGCTAGAATAATAGAAGGCTAGAAGAAGGATAAAGGCTAGAAGGATAAAAGGCTAGAAGGATAGATTAAAAGGCTAGAAGGATAAAAGGCTAGAAGGATAAAAAAGGATAAAGGCTAGAAGGATAAAAGGCTAGAAGGAGATAAAAGGCTAGAAGGATAAAGGCTAGAAGGATAAAGGCTAGAAGGCTAAAAGGCTAGAAGGATAAAAGGCTAGAAGGATAAAGGCTAGAAGGATAAAAGGCTAGAAGGATAAAGGCTAGAAGGCTAAAGGCTAAAAAGGCTAGAAGGATAAAGGCTAGAAGGATAAAGGCTGGCTAGAAGGATAAAGGCTAGAAGGATAAAGGCTAGAAGGATAAAGGCTAGAAGGCTAAAGGCTAGAAGGATAAAAGGCTAGATGAATAGAAGGATAAAGGCTAGAAGAATAGAAGGATAAAAGGCTAGAAGGATAAAAGGCTAGAAGGATAAAAGGCTAGAAGGATAAAAGGCTAGAAGGATAAAAGGCTAGAAGGATAAAAGGCTAGAAGGATAAAAGGCTAGAAGAATAGAAGGCTAAAAGGATAAAAGGCTAGAAGGATAAAAGGCTAGAAGGATAAAAGGCTAGAAGGATAAAAGGCTAGAAGGATAAAAGGCTAGAAGGATAAAAGGCTAGAAGGATAAAAGGCTAGAAGGATAAAAGGCTAGAAGGATAAAAGGCTAAATGGATAGGATAAAGGCTAGAAGGATAAAAGGCTAGAAGGCTAGAAGGCTAAAAGGCTAGAAGGATAAAAGGCTAGGAGGATAAAAGGCTAGAAGGATAAAAGGCTAGAAGGATAAAAGGCTAGAAGGATAAAAGGCTAGAAGGCTAAAAGGCTAGAAGGCTAGGAGGATAAAAGGCTAGAAGGATAAAAGGCTAGAAGGATAAAAGGCTAGAAGGATAAAAGGCTAAAAGGCTAAATGGATAAAAGGCTAGAAGGATAAAAGGATGAAAGGCTAGATGGATGAAAGGCTAGAAGGCTAAAAGGCTAAACGGCTAGAAGGATAAAAGGCTAGAAGGATAAAAGGCAAGAAGGATAAAAGGCTAGAAGGCTAAAAGGCTAGAAGGATGAAAGGCAAGAAGGATAAAAGACTAGAAGGATAAAAGGCTAGAAGGATAAAAGGCTGGAAGGATAAAAGTATAAAAGGCTAGAAGAATAGAAGGCTAGAATGATAGAAGGCTAGAAGGATAAAAGGCTAGAGGATAAAAGGCTAGAAGGATAAAAGGTTAGAAGAATTGAAGGATAAAAGGCTAGAAGAATAGAAGGCTAAAAGGCTAGAAGGATAAAAGGCTAGAAGGCTAAAAGGCTAGAAGGATAAAAGGCTAGAAGGATAAAAGGCTAGAAGGCTAGAAGAATAAAAGGATTGAAGGATAAAAGGCTAGAAGGATAAAAGGCTAGAAGGATGAAAGGCTAAAAGGCTAGAAGGATAAAAGGCTAAAAGGCTAGAAGGATGAAAGGCTAGAAGGATAAAAGGCTAGAAGGATAAAAGGCTAAAAGGCTAGAAGGATAAAAGGTTAGAAGAATTGAAGGATAAAAGGCTAGAAGAATAGAAGGCTAAAAGGATAAAAGGCTAGAAGGATAAAAGGCTAGAAGGATAAAAGGCTAGAAGGATTAAAGGCTAGAAGGATGAAAGGCTAGAAGAATAGAAGGCTAAAAGGCTAGAAGGATAAAGGCTAAAAGGCTAGAAGGATAAAAGGCTAAAAGGATGAAAGGCTAGAAGGATAAAAAGCTAGAAGGATAAAATGCTAGAAGGATAAAAGGCTAGAAGGATAAAAGGCTAGAAGGATGAAAGGATGAAAGGCTAGAAGGATAAAAGGCTAGAAGGATAAAAGGCTAGAAGGATGAAAGAATAGAAGGATAAAAGGCTAGAAGGATAAAAGTATAAAAGGCTAGAAGGATAAAAGGATGAAAGGCTAGAAGGCTAAAAGGCTAGAAGGATAAAAGGCTAAAAGACTAGAAGGATAAAAGGCTAGAAGGATAAAAGGCTAGAAGGATAAAAGGCTAAATGGCTAGAAGGCTAGAAGGATGAAAGGGTATTAGGATAAAAGGCTAGAAGAATAGAAGGCTAGAATGATAGAAGGCTAGAAGGATAAAAGGCTAGAGGATAAAAGGCTAGAAGGATAAAAGGCTAGAAGGATAAAAGGCTAGAAGAATAGAAGGCTAAAAGGCTAGAAGGATAAAAGGCTAGAAGGATAAAAGGCTAGAAGAATGGAAGGATAAAAGGCTAGAAGGATAAAAGGCTAAAAGGCTAGGAGAATAAAAGGCTAAAAGGATAAAAGGCTTAAAGGCTAGAAGAATAGAAGGCTAAAAGGCTAGAAGGATAAAAGGCTAGAAGAATAGAAGGCTAAAAGGATAAAAGGCTAGAAGGATAAAAGGCTAAAAGGCTAGGAGAATAAAAGGCTAAAAGGATAAAAGGCTTAAAGGCTAGAAGAATAGAAGGCTAAAAGGCTAGAAGGATAAAAGGCTAGAAGAATAGAAGGCTAAAAGGATAAAAGGCTAAAAGGCTAGAAGGATAAAAGGCTAAAAGACTACAAGGATAAAAGGCTAGAAGAATAGAAGGCTAAAAGGCTAGAAGAATAGAAGGCTAAAAGGATAAAAGGCTAGAAGGATAAAAGGCTAGAAGGATAAAAGGCTAGAAGGCTAAAAGGATAAAAGGCTAAAAGGATAAAAGGCTAGAAGGATAAAAGGCTAAAAGGCTAGAAGGATAAAGGCTAAAAGGCTAGAAGGATAAAAGGCTAGAAGGATAAAAGGTTAGAAGGATTAAAGGCTAGAAGGATAAAAGGCTAGAAGGCTAGAAGGATAAAAGGCTATTAGGATAAAAGGCTAGAAGAATAGAAGGCTAAAAGGCTAGAAGGATAAAAGTATAAAAGGATGAAAGGCTAGAAGGATAAAAGGCTAGAAGGATAAAATGCTAGAAGGATAAAAGGCTAGAAGGATAAAAGGCTAGAAGGATGAAAGGATAAAAGGCTAGAAGGATGAAAGGATAAAAGGCTAGAAGGATAAAAGGCTAGAAGGATAAAAGTATAAAAGGATGAAAGGCTAGAAGGATAAAAGGCTAGAAGGATAAAATGCTAGAAGGATAAAAGGCTAGAAGGATAAAAGGCTAGAAGGATGAAAGGATAAAAGGCTAGAAGGATGAAAGGATAAAAGGCTAGAAGGATAAAAGGCTAGAAGGATAAAAGGCTAGAAGGATGAAAGGCTAGAAGGATGAAAGGCTAGAAGGATAAAAGGCTAGAAGGATAAAAGTATAAAAGGCTAGAAGGATAAAAGGCTAGAAGGCTAAAAGGATGAAAGGCTAGAAGGCTAAAAGGCTAGAAGGATAAAAGGCTAGAAGAATAGAAGGCTAAAAGGCTAGAAGGCTAGAAGGATAAAAGACTAGAAGGATAAAAGGATAAAAGGCTAGAAGGATAAAAGGCTAGAAGGATAAAAGGCTAGAAGAATAGAAGGCTAAAAGACTAGAAGGATAAAATGCTAGAAGGATAAAAGGCTAGAAGGATAAAAGGCTAGAAGGATGAAAGGATAAAAGGCTAGAAGGATGAAAGGATAAAAGGCTAGAAGGATAAAAGGCTAGAAGGATAAAAGTATAAAAGGATGAAAGGCTAGAAGGATAAAAGGCTAGAAGGATAAAATGCTAGAAGGATAAAAAGGCTAGAAGGATAAAAGGCTAGAAGGATGAAAGGATAAAAGGCTAGAAGGATGAAAGGATAAAAGGCTAGAAGGATAAAAGGCTAGAAGGATAAAAGGCTAGAAGGATGAAAGGCTAGAAGGATGAAAGGCTAGAAGGATAAAAGGCTAGAAGGATAAAAGTATAAAAGGCTAGAAGGATAAAAAGGCTAGAAGGCTAAAAGGATGAAAGGCTAGAAGGCTAAAGGCTAGAAGGATAAAGGCTAGAAGAATAGAAGGCTAAAAGGCTAGAAGGCTAGAAGGATAAAAGACTAGAAGGATAAAAGGATAAAAGGCTAGAAGGATAAAAGGCTAGAAGGATAAAAGGCTAGAAGAATAGAAGGCTAAAAGACTAGAAGGATAAAAGGCTAGAAGGCTAAAAGGCTAGAAGGATAAAAGGCTAGGAGGATAAAAGGCTAAAAGGCTAGAAGGATAAAAGGCTAGGAGAATAAAAGGCTAGAAGGATAAAAGGCTTAAAGGCTAGAAGAATAGAAGGCTAGAAGGATAAAAGTATAAAAGGATGAAAGGCTAGAAGGATAAAATGCTAGAAGGATAAAAGGCTAGAAGGATAAAAGGCTAGAAGGATGAAAGGATAAAAGGCTAGAAGGATGAAAGGATAAAAGGCTAGAAGGATAAAAGGCTAGAAGGATGAAAGGCTAGAAGGATAAAAGGCTAGAAGGATAAAAGTATAAAAGGCTAGAAGGATAAAAGGCTAGAAGGCTAAAAGGATGAAAGGCTAGAAGGCTAAAAGGCTAGAAGGATAAAAGGCTAGAAGAATAGAAGGATAAAAGGCTAGAAGGATAAAAGGCTAGAAGAATAGAAGGCTAAAAGGCTAGAAGGCTAGAAGGATAAAAGACTAGAAGGATAAAAGGATAAAAGGCTAGAAGGATAAAAGGCTAGAAGAATAGAAGGCTAAAAGACTAGAAGGATAAAAGGCTAAAAGGCTAGAAGGATAAAAGGCTAGGAGGATAAAAGGCTAAAAGGCTAGAAGGATAAAAGGCTAGGAGGATAAAAGGCTAGAAGGATAAAAGGCTTAAAGGCTAGAAGAATAGAAGGCTAGAAGGATAAAAGGCTAGAAGGCTAGAAGGATAAAAGGCTAAATGGATAGAAGGATAAAAGGCTAGAAGGATAAAAGGCTAGAAGAATAGAAGGATAAAAGGCTAGAAGAATAGAAGGCTAAAAGGCTAGAAGGATAAAAGGCTAGAAGAATAGAAGGCTAGAAGAATAGAAGGATAAAAGGCTAGAAGAATAGAAGGCTAAAAGGATAAAAGGCTAGAAGGATAAAAGGCTAGAAGGATAAAAGGCTAGAAGGATAAAAGGCTAGAAGGATAAAGGGCTAGAAGGATAAAAGGCTAGAAGGATAAAAGGCTAGAAGGCTAGAAGGATAAAAGGCTAAATGGATAGAAGGATAAAAGGCTAGAAGGATAAAAGGCTAGAGGGATAAAAGGCTAGAAGGCTAAAAGGCTAGAAGGATAAAAGGCTAGGAGGATAAAAGGCTAGAAGGATAAAAGGCTAGGAGGATAAAAGGCTAGAAGGCTAAAAGGCTAGAAGGCTAAAAGGCTAGGAGGATAAAAGGCTAGAAGGATAAAAGGATAAAAGGCTAGAAGGATAAAAGGCTAGAAGGATAAAAGGCTAAAAGGCTAAATGGATAAAAGGCTAGAAGGATAAAAGGCTAAAAGGATGAAAGGCTAGATGGATGAAAGGCTAGAAGGCTAAAAGGCTAAACGGCTAGAAGGATAAAAGGCTAGAAGGATAAAAGGCAAGAAGGATAAAAGGCTAGAAGGCTAAAAGGCTAGAAGGATGAAAGGCAAGAAGGATAAAAGACTAGAAGGATAAAAGGCTAGAAGGATAAAAGGCTGGAAGGATAAAAGTATAAAAGGCTAGAAGAATAGAAGGCTAGAATGATAGAAGGCTAGAAGGATAAAAGGCTAGAGGATAAAAGGCTAGAAGGATAAAAGGTTAGAAGAATTGAAGGATAAAGGCTAGAAGAATAGAAGGCTAAAAGGCTAGAAGGATAAAAGGCTAGAAGGATAAAAGGCTAGAAGGCTAAAAGGCTAGAAGGATAAAAGGCTAGAAGGATAAAAGGCTAGAAGGCTAGAAGAATAAAAGGATTGAAGGATAAAAGGCTAGAAGGATAAAAGGCTAGAAGGATGAAAGGCTAAAAGGCTAGAAGGATAAAAGGCTAGAAGGCTAAAAGGCTAGAAGGATGAAAGGCTAAAAGGCTAGAAGGATAAAAGGCTAAAAGGCTAGAAGGATAAAAGGCTAGAAGGATAAAAGGTTAGAAGAATTGAAGGATAAAAGGCTAGAAGAATAGAAGGCTAAAAGGCTAGAAGGATAAAAGGCTAGAAGGATAAAAGGCTAGAAGGATAAAAGGCTAGAAGGATTACAGGCTAGAAGGATGAAAGGCTAGAAGAATAGAAGGCTAAAAGGCTAGAAGGATAAAGGCTAAAAGGCTAGAAGGATAAAAGGATGAAAGGCTAGAAGGATAAAAAGCTAGAAGGATAAAATGCTAGAAGGATAAAAGGCTAGAAGGATAAAAGGCTAGAAGGATGAAAGGCTAGAAGGATAAAAGGCTAGAAGGATAAAAGGCTAGAAGGATGAAAGAATAGAAGGATAAAAGGCTAGAAGGATAAAAGTATAAAAGGCTAGAAGGATAAAAGGATGAAAGGCTAGAAGGCTAAAAGGCTAGAAGGATAAAAGGCTAAAAGACTAGAAGGATAAAAGGCTAGAAGGATAAAAGGCTAGAAGGATAAAAGGCTAAATGGCTAGAAGGCTAGAAGGATGAAAGGGTATTAGGATAAAAGGCTAGAAGAATAGAAGGCTAGAATGATAGAAGGCTAGAAGGATAAAAGGCTAGAGGATAAAAGGCTAGAAGGATAAAAGGCTAGAAGGATAAAAGGCTAGAAGAATAGAAGGCTAAAAGGCTAGAAGGATAAAAGGCTAGAAGGATAAAAGGCTAGAAGAATGGAAGGATAAAAGGCTAGAAGGATAAAAGGCTAAAAGGATAAAAGGCTTAAAGGCTAGAAGAATAGAAGGCTAAAAGGCTAGAAGGATAAAAGGCTAGAAGAATAAAAGGCTAAAAGGATAAAAGGCTTAAAGGCTAGAAGAATAGAAGGCTAAAAGGCTAGAAGGATAAAAGGCTAGAAGAATAGAAGGCTAGAAGAATAGAAGGCTAAAAGGCTAGAAGGATAAAAGGCTAGAAGAATAGAAGGCTAAAAGGATAAAAGGCTAAAAGGCTAGAAGGATAAAAGTCTAAAAGACTACAAGGATAAAAGGCTAGAAGAATAGAAGGCTAAAAGGCTAGAAGAATAGAAGGCTAAAAGGATAAAAGGCTAGAAGGATAAAAGGCTAGAAGGATAAAAGGCTAGAAGGCTAAAAGGATAAAAGGCTAAAAGGATAAAAGGCTAGAAGGATAAAAGGCTAAAAGGCTAGAAGGATAAAGGCTAAAAGGCTAGAAGGATAAAAGGCTAGAAGGATAAAAGGTTAGAAGGATTAAAGGCTAGAAGGATAAAAGGCTAGAAGGCTAGAAGGATAAAAGGCTATTAGGATAAAAGGCTAGAAGAATAGAAGGCTAAAAGGCTAGAAGGATAAAAGTATAAAAGGATGAAAGGCTAGAAGGATAAAAGGCTAGAAGGATAAAATGCTAGAAGGATAAAAGGCTAGAAGGATAAAAGGCTAGAAGGATGAAAGGATAAAAGGCTAGAAGGATGAAAGGATAAAAGGCTAGAAGGATAAAAGGCTAGAAGGATAAAAGGCTAGAAGGATAAAAGTATAAAAGGATGAAAGGCTAGAAGGATAAAAGGCTAGAAGGATAAAATGCTAGAAGGATAAAAGGCTAGAAGGATAAAAGGCTAGAAGGATGAAAGGATAAAGGCTAGAAGGATGAAAGGATAAAAGGCTAGAAGGATAAAAGGCTAGAAGGATAAAAGGCTAGAAGGATGAAAGGCTAGAAGGATGAAAGGCTAGAAGGATAAAAGGCTAGAAGGATAAAAGTATAAAAGGCTAGAAGGATAAAAGGCTAGAAGGCTAAAAGGATGAAAGGCTAGAAGAATAGAAGGATAAAAGGCTAGAAGGATAAAAGGCTAGAAGAATAGAAGGCTAAAAGGCTAGAAGGCTAGAAGGATAAAAGACTAGAAGGATAAAAGGATAAAAGGCTAGAAGGATAAAAGGCTAGAAGGATAAAAGGCTAGAAGAATAGAAGGCTAAAAGACTAGAAGGATAAAAGGCTAGAAGGCTAAAAGGCTAGAAGGATAAAAGGCTAGGAGGATAAAAGGCTAAAAGGCTAGAAGGATAAAAGGCTAGGAGAATAAAAGGCTAGAAGGATAAAAGGCTTAAAGGCTAGAAGAATAGAAGGCTAGAAGGATAAAAGTATAAAAGGATGAAAGGCTAGAAGGATAAAATGCTAGAAGGATAAAAGGCTAGAAGGATAAAAGGCTAGAAGGATGAAAGGATAAAGGCTAGAAGGATGAAAGGATAAAGGCTAGAAGGATAAAAGGCTAGAAGGATGAAAGGCTAGAAGGATAAAAGGCTAGAAGGATAAAAGTATAAAAGGCTAGAAGGATAAAAGGCTAGAAGGCTAAAAGGATGAAAGGCTAGAAGGCTAAAAGGCTAGAAGGATAAAAGGCTAGAAGAATAGAAGGATAAAAGGCTAGAAGGATAAAAGGCTAGAAGAATAGAAGGCTAAAAGGCTAGAAGGCTAGAAGGATAAAAGACTAGAAGGATAAAAGGATAAAAGGCTAGAAGGATAAAAGGCTAGAAGAATAGAAGGCTAAAAGACTAGAAGGATAAAAGGCTAAAAGGCTAGAAGGATAAAAGGCTAGGAGGATAAAAGGCTAAAAGGCTAGAAGGATAAAAGGCTAGGAGGATAAAAGGCTAGAAGGATAAAAGGCTTAAAGGCTAGAAGAATAGAAGGCTAGAAGGATAAAAGGCTAGAAGGATAAAAGGCTAGAAGAATAGAAGGCTAAAAGGCTAGAAGAATGGAAGGATAAAAGGCTAGAAGAATAAAAGGATAAAAGGCTAGGAGAATAGAAGGCTTAAAGGCTAGAAGGCTAGAAGAATAAAAGGCTAGAAGGCTAGAAGGATAAAAGGCTAGAAGAATAGAAGGCTAAAAGGCTAGAAGGATAAAAGGCTAGAAGAATAGAAGGATAAAAGGCTAGAAGGATAAAAGGCTAAAAGGCTAGAAGGCTAAAAGGCTAGAAGGATAAAAGGCTAAAAGGATAAAAGGCTAGAAGGCTAAAAGGCTAGAAGGATAAAAGGCTAGAAGGATAAAAGGCCAGAAGAATAGAAGGATAAAAGGCTAGAAGAATAGAAGGCTAAAAGGATTAAAAGGCTAGAAGGATAAAAGGCTTAAAGGCTAGAAGAATAGAAGGATAAAAGGCTAAAAGGCTAGAAGAAAAGAATAGAAGGCTAAAAGGCTAGAAGGCTAGAAGGATAAAAGGCTAGAAGAATAGAAGGATAAAAGGCTAGAAGAATAGAAGTATAAAAGGCTAGAAGGCTAAAAGGCTAGAAGGATAAAAGGCTAAATGGCTAGAAGGATAAAAGGCTAGAAGGATAAAAGGCTAGAAGGATAAAAGGCTAAATGGCTAGAAGGATAAAAGGCTAGAAGGATGACAGGCTAGAAGGATAAAAGGCTAGAAGGATAAAAGGCTAAATGGCTAGAAGGATAAAAGGCTAGAAGGATAAAGGGCTAGAAGGATAAAAGGCTAGAAGGATAAAAGGCTAGAAGAATAGAAGGATAAAAGGCTAGAGGATAAAAGGATAAAAGGCTAGAAGAATAAAAGGCTAGAAGGATAAAAGGCTAGAAGGATAAAAGGCTAGAAGGATAAAATGCTAGAAGGATAAAAGGCTAGAAGGATAAAAGGCTAGAAGGATAGAAGGATAAAAGGCTAGAAGGATAAAATGCTAGAAGGATAAAAGGCTAGAAGGATAAAAGGCTAAATGGCTAGAAGGATAGAAGGATAAAAGGCTAGAAGGCTAAAAGGCTAGAAGGATAAAAGGCTAGAAGGCTAAAAGGCTAGAAGGATAAAAGGCTAAAAGGCTAGAAGGATAAAAGGCTAGAAGGATAAAAGGCTAGAAGGATAAAAGGCTAAATGGCTAAAAGGCTAGAAGGATAAAAGGCTAGAAGGATAAAAGGCTAGAAGGATAAAAGGCTAGAAGGATAGAAGGATAAAAGGCTAGAAGGATAAAAGGCTAGAAGGATAAAAGTCTAAAAGGATAAAAGGCTAGAAGGATAGAAGGATAAAAGGCTAGAAGGCTAGAAGAATAGAAGGATAGAAGGATAAAAGGCTAGAAGAATCGAAGGATAAAAGTCTAAAAGGATAAAAGGCTAGAAGAATAGAAGGCTAGAAGGATAAAAGGCTAGAAGAATATAAGGCTAGAAGGGTAAAAGGCTAGAAGGATAGAAGGATAAAAGGCTAGAAGACAGAGACAAAGAGACATACAAACAGACAGAAACAGAGGGAGAGAGACAGAGAGAAAGAATGAGAGAGAGACCAACGTGTTTCTTCAATCCATACCCCAAAGGCAATCTCACACATCTTCTCCACCCACTCTGTGCTGACGCTTCTCTCTGCAGCGAGCACATGAGTCTTGTCGTTGGTCTCCACACAAAAGGCGGACATATTGTCTTTGGGACAGGCTTCAGTGAGGGCAGGGAGGATGGAGATACAATCTGATAGACGGATAACCTGAGGAGGAGGAGAGAGAGGGACAGAGCAGTGGAGGGGAGATAGATTTTTATTCATTTTATATTGTCTTTGGGACAGAAAAATTCATTCTTATTTTTGAACTTTTCAACCCAACCCCTCAAGCCCCTCCCCACTACCACATTTTCCCATCAATCTAGGAATTTGAACCTACAACCCTCCGTCCTACTAGGGCTGGGCGATATGACCTATATATCATATCTACAGTTTTTCAAACTCATGGGCGATTCATGACATGTCTCAATAAACGTATAATTAAAGGTTCAATACACTGCATTTCAAACAGTCAGCAATAATCTCATGAATTCAGGGCCTGTGAAGTTATACCTAAGCTAAATATAAGCCTTCCACAAGCATAATTATTTCATCAAAGTCGTTTTTTTTAAATAATTAATCACTGATCTGGCTTTCAAGTCTGTTTTATAAAAATGCCCTTTTTGTTACAGATGTAACCAGAACCATCCATAATGCACATTCACTAACAATGACCAACTTCTTGTAGCAGCCATTATAGAAAATGAACACGTGCTAGTGATTAGCCAGCTAACGTTTATATTTCAAGTGTAGCCAACTTGGACCTATTTGCTAGCTAACGAGGTTGCACAGTTTAATTGTTATGAACACAACCCTTCTGTCCGTCTGTTTGAACAGCATGTTATCCTGTCCACTTTGTTCAGATGTTGAAATCAAGTGGCCTACCTTATTTCTCAGAATGAGAGTGAGTTATATAATTGTGTTTTATGCTTATTGCACATTTATAAAACACAGACTAGACAGCTAGTATAACGGTTTGACAAAAAACGCTGCTAGCGGGTATGTAGTGCCCCCAATGCCCCTCGCTACAAACTGAGCATTCATTTTTCCAGAATCAATGTTCATCGATACACTAGTAAAACGAGAGTCTGTTCTGTGCTCAATTGGAGTAGTTGAGACATAAAAAGAGTATAGTTAGAAAAGTTAACTTCTCCTCTATTACAGTCAAATAATGTCTCCATGTGTTTTGGTCTCCATATGACCGATTCTGTTGGACCAAACCTCGAATGCAAATAGCAAGTTGATGTGATCTCTCAACTTTGTTGGCGTGAGAGGCAGGGGGAGGGGCTTGGTGTGTGTGTGTGTAAATCATAGAGGAAGAGGCAAAGCAAACCTCTCACCTAAATCTGTCCAAAATAAATCCAATGCGTTTCTATGGGCTTATTTTGGGACCTAAGCTTGTCGCCTGCCTTCCCGCCTTTGGGACAACGACTCCCATTGTTAGGACGAGAGACGTGCATCTCTTCATTATATACAGATCTCTGGTGTAAATGGGACACTGTACAGAAAGAGCGAAGGGGACGACCAAAAAGACATGAGAACAAGCGGACATAAACGCTCAGAAAAACAAAAAGTAACAAAACCTTGATTCTTGTGATACAGGCATTTGGAATATCGCGCAAAACCATTAATTAAAATTAAATAGAATAAATTAAATATATGGCCAAGCCCTACATCCAATAAGGGATTTGAATCTACAACCCTCCGTCCAATCAGGGATTTGAACCTACCTTCTTGTCTAGTTTCTTGGTGTTGGGTTTGTCGCTGGCCCCGCCCCCTGAGCAGTCGTAGAACTCTAAGCGAGCGATGCCGTTTTGACTGGCTGGGTAGAGGACAAACCAGTTCTTCTTCCATTTCTGATGGAGGGAGAGAGAGGAGAGGGAGAAAGACTGATGTTACAAATGATCAGTTATTCAATCCAACTACTAAAACGGAAACAGCTTTTAGGAGAGTAAGACTGTTTGGTAACCACAGTCAGTACTAACCAAATGAAAGTATTCTTCAATAAATAAAATGACTATAGTAAATTGTATCTAGGACACTAGGACACTAGTGATCTATATGAGAACACAGAAAAACCCTTGAGGGGAAATAGGGGAAATCTGCAGAAGGCCTTACTGGTATACAGGAAGTGGTATACAGGAAGTAGGAACGTTTAGAGGCCTGTACTCAAGTCCCTAAGTCTAATCAGTCATACACACATACAGTCTCTCAAACAGGTGGTTAAAGACCTATTCAGAGAAGGGACCTCCAATTGGGCTATCTATAACAAGAGGAAGTACCACTGCCAGCTATCATCATGGAGTCCCTTTCCCCACAGGGACACACATACGCACACAGTCTCTCAAACTGGTGGTTGAGGACCGACTCAGAGAATGGACCTCTTATTGGGCTATCTATAACAAGAGGATGTACCAGCTAACATCATGGAGTCCCTTCCTGTTCAGAGACACACAGTGTGACCTCAGCAAACACAGGAGGTGACTAACTAGGAGAGTGTGTGTGTATGTGTGTTTACGTTCTGCCTAGAGTGTAAACAAATTAGGTGGCCCTATGTCATAACCTCTTTGCCTTATTTACAAAACATTGAGCTAATGTTTACACTCTTAACTCAACAAACAGGAATGGATATGTGAGAGAACGGTGTGACAGAGGCATGACCTTTCTATAGACACTAACTCAAGCTCTTGACATGTTCAAATGTCGCTGCTCACGCCATTCAAATAACATGTCAACTCTAAGGCATAAGGTTGACAGAGAGGGGGAAGAGAGAGGGAGAGTGGGGAGAGAGAGAGAGTGGAGAGAGAGAGGGAGAAGAGAGAGGAGAGAGAGAGGGAGGGGGAGAAGAGGGAGAGGGGGAAGACAGAGAAGGAGAGAGGGGGAGGGGAGAGGGAGAGAGTGGGACAGGGGAGAGAGGGAGGAATATAGAGAGGGAGGGAGGAAGAGGAGAGCGATAGAGGGACGGGGGGAGAAGAGGGAGGAATATAGAGAGGGGAGAGGGAGGGAGGAAGAGGAGAGAGAAAGAGAGAGGGACGGGGGGAGAGGGAGGAATATAGAGAGGGGAGAGGGAGGGAGGAAGAGATAGAGGGACGGGGGAGAGAGGGAGGAATATAGAGAGGGGGAGAGGGAGGGAGGAAGAGGAGAGAGAGAGGGAGGAATATAGAGAAGGGGAGAGGGAGGGAGGGAGGAAGAGAGAGAGGGACGGGGGAGAGAGGGAGGAATATAGAGAGGGGCAGAGGGAGTGAGGAAGAGGAGAGAGAGAGGGAGGAATATAGAGAAGGGGAGAGGAAGAGAGATAGAGGGACGGGGGAGAGAGGGGTCAAAGTGAATATGTTCCTGTGTTCTAAATGACATCAGAGATGGAGAAACACACACACACACACTCACACAGGCACACATAGACACACCCACTCAGTGTTGTCTCACATAACAATGCAGTAATGTACAATGCATTCGGAAAGTATTCAGACCCCTTGACTTTTTCCACATTTTGTTACATTACAGCCTCATTCTAAAATGACGAGAAAAAAAAACGAATTAATCAATCTACACACAGTACCCCATAATGACATTACAATACCCCATAATGACATCACAGTACCCCATAATGACATTACAATACCCCATAATGACATCACAGTACCCCATAATGACAAAGCAAAAACAGGTTTAGATTTTTTTTACAAATAAAAACTTAAATATCACATTTGCATAAGTATTCAGACCCTTTACTCAGTACTTTGTTGAAGCACCTTTAGCAGCAATTACAGCCTCAAGTCTTCTTGGGTATGATGCTACAAGCTTGGCACACCTGTATTTGGGGAGTTTCTACCGTTCTCTGCAGATCCTCTCAAGCTCTGTCAGGTTGGATGGGGAGCGTCGCTGTACAGCTATTTTCAGGTCTCTCCAGGAATGTTTGATCGGGTTCAAGTCCAGGCTCTGGTTGGGCCACTCAAGGACATTCAGAGACTTGTCCCGAAGCCACTCCTGCGTTGTCTTGGTTGTGTGCTTAGGGTTGTTGTCCTGTTGGAAGGACAATGGTCCTGAGCGCTCTGGAGTAGGTTTTCATCAAGGATCTCTCTGTACTTTGCTTTGTATCTTTCCCTCGATCCTGAATAGTCTCCCAGTCCCTGCCTTTGAAAAACATCCCCACAGCATGATGCTGCCACCACCATGCTTCACCGTAGGTATGGTGCCAGGTTTCCTCCAGACCTGACACTTGGCATTCAGGCCAGAGTTCAATATTGGTTTCATCAGACCAGAGAATCTTGTTTCTCATGCTCTGAGTCCTTTAGGTGCCTTTTGGTAAACTCCAAGCGGGCCATCGTGTGCTTTTTACTGAGGAGTGCCTTCCATCTGGCCACTACCATAAAGGCCTGATTGGTGGAGTGCTGCAGAGATGATTGTCCTTCTGGAAGGTTCTCCAATCTCCACAGAGGAACTCTGGAGTTCTGTCAAAGTGACCATCGGGTTCTTGGTCACCTCCCTGAACAAGGCCCTTCTCCACTGATTGTTCAGTTTGGCCGGTCGACCAGCTCTAGAAGGAGTCTTGGTGGTTCCAAACTTTTTCCATTTAAGAATGATGGAGGCCACTGTGTTCTTGGGGACCTTTAATGCTGCAGACATTTTTTAGTACCCTTCCTCAGATCTGTGCCTCGACACAAACATGTCTCTGAGCTCTACGGACAAGTCCTTCGACCTTACGGCTTGGTTTTTTCTCTGACATGCACTGTCAACTGTGGGACCTTATATAGACAGGTGTGTGCCTTTCCAAATCATGTCCAATCAATTGACTTTACCACAGGTGGACTCCAATCAAGTTGTAAAACATCTCAAGGATGATCAATGGAAACAGGAAGCACCGGAGCTCAATTTTGAGTCTCATAGTAAAAGGTTTGAATACTTTTCGAATGCTCCTGCAAGTGGCTCTGGGTAGAGCGTCTGCTAAATGACTAAAATGTCAATACAACTGCCGCTGAGACAGAAACCAGAGGACAGGAAGTGTGTGGGATAATTACCCAGGAGCCTCTGCTTCCTCCTGCCTGCTATATGCAGGTGTATTCCTTCTTGCACACACACACACACACACACACACACAGCTGTATGTGAGATCAGATAACTGTAACTGTATAAAAATGAAAAACTTAAATTATAATGTAATACCTGTATTATATAGCATTGGTGCATATAGCCTACTGTATAATCTGTAGGTAATCTTTAGGTATAATCTGTAGGTAATTGTTAGGTATAATCTGGTGTCTCTGCATGCAGTATCCTGGTATGTTGTGTTGACATGACGACACTAAATGAATGAGCCAGCAGCACCAAATAAGGCAACGGTACGAGCATCAACCGCTAATAGTGAATGGAAATTATGCAAATGAACTGATAGTACGAGAGAGAGAGAGAGAGAGAGAGAGAGAGAGAGAGAGAGAGAGAGAGAGAGCGGACATGGACTTCCTCAAACCTGTGTCCTTTTAAAAGAAAAATCATGTGTGTGTTTTCCGCTTTCTGCAGCTGCATTTCTCAAAACAAAAGAGAGACACATTTACCTTCAACATAACAACCAAACTGTACCATCGCACGTCTCTCCTGTGCAGAAAGCCCAGTAATCAATCACATGTTATAGTGTAGAGTCGAGGGTGTTATAGTTCTAGCAGAGAAAGGAACAGTACAGTGCTGTCTCAACAGATGAATAGACTGAGACCGCTGTTAGAACACACACACACACTCACACACACACACACACACACACACACACTAACACACACATTAACAAACACACTCGCACACTAACACACATTCACACACTCAAACACACACACACACATTAACAAAACACACTCGCACACTAACACACATTCACACACTAACACACATTCACACACTCACACACACTAACACTCACACAAACACTCACACACGCTAGGGTCACTAGGAGAGATTAACAGGGAGTAGGTCTACACACTCATCAGTGTTAGAGAACATAGCAGAACATCACATTCTACTCTGCATCGCTTTGCTTTCCACTGCCACGCATAAAGAATGAGCGGTAGCAACCTGTTCAGACACTGAGTCATTGTAGCTCAGTCAACTCTTCACTAGACAGACAGTCGGTGTGTTACAGAACACTATTTTAGGCCTCTCCATCTGTACAGACAGTCATTACAACTCAGTCAACTCTGTGAACTAGGGGGCACACACACACAGACACACACACACACAGACACACACACACACAGACAGACACACACACACACACAGACACAGACACACACACACACACACAGACACCCACACACAGGATTAATCAACTGACAAAACTTTATACAAACCCAAACGTGCAAGCACAATCGCTGTGTCAACAGTTTTCCTGCCCGGTGTGTGTGTGTGTGTGTGTAACCTCAGGAGCCTGGCTGGCTGGGTTTCACCTCGGCTTCATCTCAACTGGTACACTATTCCTTAGTGCTCTACTTTTGACCCTCGGGCACTACTTAGGGAACTAGGACCATACAAGGGTGTGTTCTGTCACCCCTCCTTTTTAAACTCGGTTTAAAAAATTAAATCCAACAGAGATAATACTTCCTCAGGAAACTGAACTCATTCAGTGTCAACAAATCAATATCGCTAACTTTTTACAGTTCTTTCAACGAGAACACCTGCTCTAAGATCCTCTTTCAAGAAGAGGAACAGCCTCCAGACCAGTTGGAAAACTTGCTCTAAGATCCTCTGTCAAGAAGAGGAACAGCCTCCAGACCAGTTTGAAAACCTGCTCTAAGATCCTCTGTCAAGAAGAGGAACAGCCTCCAGACCAGTTTGAAAACCTGCTCTAAGATCCTCTGTCAAAAAGAGGAACAGCCTCCAGACCAGTTTGAAAACTTGCTCTAAGATCATCTGTCAAAAAGAGGAACAGCCTCCAGACCAGTATGAAAACCTGCTCTAAGATCCTCTTTCAAGAAGAGGAACAGCCTCCAGACCAGTATGAAAACCTGCTCTAAGATCCTCTTTCAAGAAGAGGAACAGCCTCCAGACCAGTATGAAAACCTGCTTTAAGATCCTCTGTCAAGAAGAGGAACAGCCTCCAGACCAGTATGAAAATCTGCTCTAAAATCCTCTGTCAAGAAGAGGAACAGCCTCCAGACCAGTATAAACACCTGCTCTAAGATCGTCTCAAGTGTTCCACCAAAAGGCGCAGGGCCTCTTTTGTGGCCGAGGCCATCCGCCTGGTTAACAGGACCATCAAGGATGACTATTCTAGAGTTAGTTTAGCCATTAATTTACAACTTTTAGTTTTACTTTTCTTTAGATTGCACCGTGCATTTTTACCTTACCTTTTATACTGTCTGTTTGTCCTGTCTGAAGCACCCTGTCAGCCCCTCTGGGATTAATACAGTTGTATTGCATTAATCTCAGCCCCTCAGGGATTAATACAGTTGTATTGTATTAATGTCAGCCCCTCGGGATTAATACAGTTGTATTGTATTAATGTCAGCCCCTCAGGGATTAATACAGTTGTATTGTATTAATGTCAGCCCCTCAGGGATTAATACAGTTGTATTGTATTAATGTCAGCCCCTCAGGGATTAATACAGTTGTATTGTATTAATGTCAGCCCCTCAGGGATTAATACAGTTGTATTGCATTAATGTCAGCCCCTCGGGATTAATACAGTTGTATTGTATTAATGTCAGCCCCTCAGGGATTAATACAGTTGTATTAATGTCAGCCCCTCAGGGATTAATACAGTTGTATTGCATTAATGTCAGCCCCTCGGGATTAATACAGTTGTATTGCATTAATCTCAGCCCCTCAGGGATTAATACAGTTGTATTGTATTAATGTCAGCCCCTCGGGATTAATACAGTTGTATTGCATTAATCTCAGCCCCTCAGGGATTAATACAGTTGTATTGTATTAATGTCAGCCCCTCAGGGATTAATACAGTTGTATTGTATTAATGTCAGCCCCTCAGGGATTAATACAGTTGTATTGTATTAATGTCAGCCCCTCAGGGATTAATACAGTTGTATTGTATTAATGTCAGCCCCTCGGGATTAAAAATGGTATTGTATTAATGTCAGCCCCTCTGGGATTAATAAAGTTGTATTGTATTAATGTCAGCCCCTCGGGATTAATAAAGTTGTATTGTATTAATGTCAGCCCCTCAGGGATTAATAAAAATGTATTGTATTAATGTCAGCCCCTCGGGATTAATACAGTTGTATTGTATTAAATGTCAGCACCTCGGGGATTAATACAGTTGTATTGTATTAATGTCAGCCCCTCAGGGATTAATAAAGTTGTATTGTATTAATGTCAGCCCCTCAGGGATTAATACAGTTGTATTGTATTAATGTCAGCCCCTCTGGGATTAATACAGTTGTATTGTATTAATGTCAGCCCCTCAGGGATTAATACAGTTGTATTGTATTAATGTCAGCCCCTTGGGGATTAATAAAGTTGTATTGTATTAATGTCAGCCCCTCGGGATTAATACAGTTGTATTGTATTAATGTCAGCCCCTCAGGGATTAATACAGTTGTATTGTATTAATGTCAGCCCCTCGGGATTAAAAATGGTATTGTATTAATGTCAGCCCCTCTGGGATTAATAAAGTTGTATTGTATTAATGTCAGCCCCTTGGGATTAATAAAGTTGTATTGTATTAATGTCAGCCCCTCAGGGATTAATAAAAATGTATTCTATTAATGTCAGCCCCTCGGGATTAATACAGTTGTATTGTATTAATGTCAGCCCCTCAGGGATTAATACAGTTGTATTGTATTAATGTCAGCCCCTCAGGGATTAATACAGTTGTATTGCATTAATGTCAGCCCCTCGGGATTAATACAGTTGTATTGCATTAATCTCAGCCCCTCAGGGATTAATACAGTTGTATTGTATTAATGTCAGCCCCTCGGGATTAATACAGTTGTATTGCATTAATCTCAGCCCCTCAGGGATTAATACAGTTGTATTGTATTAATGTCAGCCCCTCAGGGATTAATACAGTTGTATTGTATTAATGTCAGCCCCTCAGGGATTAATACAGTTGTATTGTATTAATGTCAGCCCCTCAGGGATTAATACAGTTGTATTGTATTAATGTCAGCCCCTCGGGATTAAAAATGGTATTGTATTAATGTCAGCCCCTCTGGGATTAATAAAGTTGTATTGTATTAATGTCAGCCCCTCGGGATTAATAAAGTTGTATTGTATTAATGTCAGCCCCTCAGGGATTAATAAAAATGTATTGTATTAATGTCAGCCCCTCGGGATTAATACAGTTGTATTGTATTAATGTCAGCCCCTCAGGGATTAATAAAGTTGTATTGTATTAATGTCAGCCCCTCAGGGATTAATACAGTTGTATTGTATTAATGTCAGCCCCTCAGGGATTAATACAGTTGTATTGTATTAATGTCAGCCCCTCAGGGATTAATACAGTTGTATTGTATTAATGTCAGCCCCTTGGGGATTAATAAAGTTGTATTGTATTAATGTCAGCCCTCGGGATTAATACAGTTGTATTGTATTAATGTCAGCCCCTCAGGGATTAATACAGTTGTATTGTATTAATGTCAGCCCCTCGGGATTAAAAATGGTATTGTATTAATGTCAGCCCCTCTGGGATTAATAAAGTTGTATTGTATTAATGTCAGCCCCTTGGGATTAATAAAGTTGTATTGTATTAATGTCAGCCCCTCAGGGATTAATAAAAATGTATTCTATTAATGTCAGCCCCTCGGGATTAATACAGTTGTATTATATTAATGTCAGCCCATCTGGGATTAAAAATTGTATTGTATTAATGTCAGCCCCTCGGGATTAAAAGTTGTAATGTATTAATGTCAGCCCCTCAGTGATTAATAAAGTATTGTATTAATGTCAGCCCCTCTGGGATTAATAAAGTTGTATTGTATTAATGTCAGCCCCTCGGGATTAAAAGTTGTAATGTATTAATATCAGCCCCTCAGTGATTAATAAAGTATTGTATTAATGTCAGCCCCTCTGGGATTAATAAAGTTGTATTGTATTAATGTCAGCCCATCGGGATTAATAAAGTTGTATTGTATTAATGTCAGCCCCTCTGTATTGTATTAACTTCTTAGGGAGCGGCAGCTGAGGTGTCGGTTTTGGAGAGTCTGGCGTTCCCAAAGTAAAAGGCCTGCCACTCAGGCCCAGAAACTAGGATCTGCACATACAGTGGGGCAAAAAAGTATTTAGTCAGCCACCAATTGTGCAAGTTCTCCAACTTAAAAAGATGAGAGAGGCCTGTAATTTTCATCATAGGTATACTTCAACTATGACAGACGAAATGAGAAAAAGAAATCCAGAAAATCACATTGTAGGATTTTTTATTTATTTATTTGCAAATTATGGTGGAAAATAAGTATTTGGTCAATAACAAAAGTTTCTCAATACTTTGTTATATACCCTTTGTTGGCAATGACAGAGGTCAAACGTTTTCTGTAAGTCTTCACAAGGTTTTCACACACTGTTGCTGGTATTTTGGCCCATTCCTCCATGCAGATCTCCTCTAGAGCAGTGATGTTTTGGGGCTGTCGCTGGGCAACACGGACTTTCAACTCCCTCCAAAGATTTTCTATGGGGTTGAGATCTGGAGACTGGCTAGGCCACTCCAGGACCTTGAAATGCTTCTTCTGAAGCCACTCCTTCGTTGCCCGAGGCGGTGTGTTTGGGATCATTGTCATGCTGAAAGACCCAGCCACGTTTCATCTTCAATGCCCTTGCTGATGGAAGGAGGTTTTCACTCAAAATCTCACGATACATGGCCCCATTCATTCTTTCCTTTACACGGATCAGTCGTCCTGGTCCCTTTGCAGAGAAACAGCCCCAAAGCATGATGTTTCCACCCCCATGCTTCACAGTAGGTATGGTGTTCTTTGGATGCAACTCAGCATTCTTTGTCCTCCAAACACGACGAGTTGAATTTTTACCAAAAAGTTATATTTTGGTTTCATCTGACCATATGACATTCTCCCAATCCTCATCTGGATCATCCAAATGCTCTCTAGCAAACTTCAGACGGGCCTGAACATATACTGGCTTAAGCAGGGGGACACGTCTGGCACTGCAGGATTTGAGTGCCTGGCGGCGTAGTGTGTTACTGATGGTAGGCTTTGTTACTTTGGTCCCAGCTCTCTGCAGGTCATTCACTAGGTCCCCACGCGTGGTTCTTGTGATCATTTTGACCCCACGGGGTGAGATCTTGCGTGGAGCCCCAGATCGAGGAAGATTATCAGTGGTCTTGTATGTCTTCCATTTCCTAATAATTGCTCCCACAGTTGATTTCTTCAAACCAAGCTACTTACCTATTGCAGATTCAGTCTTCCCAACCTGGTGCAGGTCTACAATTTTGTTTCTGGTGTCCTTTGACAGCTCTTTGGTCTTGGCCATAGTGGAGTTTGGAGTGTGACTGTTTGAGGTTGTGGACAGGTGTCTTTTATACTGATAACAAGTTCAAACAGGTGCCATTAATACAGGTAACGAGTGGAGGACAGAGGAGCCTCTTAAAGAAGAATTTACAGGTCTGTGAGAGCCAGAAATCTTGCTTGTTTGTATGTGACCAAATACTTATTTTCCACCATAATTTGCAAATAAATTCATTAAAAATCCTACAATGTGATTTTCTGGATTTTTTTCCCTCATTTTCAGTTGAAGTGTACCTATGATGAAAATTACATCATCTTTTTAAGTGAGAGAACTTGCACAATTGGTGGCTGACTAAATACTTTTTTGCCCCACTGTAATTAGTACTATTGGATAGGAAACACTCTGAAGTTTCTAAAACAGTTAAAATATTGTCTGGAGTATAACAGAACTGATATAGCAGGAGAAAACCCGAGGAATTTCTGTCCTGGAAAAAGTGTTTTTGACACATTGCCTCATTTTGAACCCCTCCCTATTGAAAACAGCCATATCTGGGAGTAAGATTGCAGTACCTATTGCTTCCACTGGATGTCAACAGTCTCTAGACAGTGTTTGGTGATGTTAGGTTGCTCTGGATGGTAATAGAAGAAGAATTTTGAACTAGTCACCGGATGTAAACAGAAGAGGAGGCGCGTTCACAGGCTCGCGCGCACTGTGGTTTTTTTCCTTTCCTATTGTCCAGTTTATAATCCGGTTGAAATATTATAGTAAATATACATAAAAGTGTTCCTAAGGATACATTATCAATGATGTTTGATTGTTCTTGGACAAGTGTATAGGTATAGGTTGAACGCGTTCTCTTCAAGGTTCAATGGGCAAGTGGACGCTGTATTTTATGAACATAACGCGCCAACCAAACGGAGATTTATGGATATAAACAATGACTTTTTCTAACAAAAGAAGCATGAATTGTCTTGCTTGGACACTTCGGACTTTCCTCAGCAGAAGTTCATCAAAGGTAAGCGATTTTATATTAGCGATTTTATGCGTTTTGTGAGACCCGTGTTGGTTATGGATTTATGCTAATGCATAAAATATGAGAGGGGGCTATCCTCAAACAATCAAATGTTGTGCTTTTGCCGTAAAGCCTTTTTGAAATCTGACAACGCTGTGATATTGCCAAGAATCAGAGCTTTTGATGACTATGCAACACTTGTATATTGATGAATGTTTAATAATTCAACTTTTGGATTTTGAATTTTGCGCCTTACATTTCACCGGGTAGTGTCGGGAGTGGGGCGCCCCACTGCTCCCTAAGTAGTTAATGTCGGCCCCTTAAGGATTAATAAAGTTGTATTGTATTAATGTCAGCCCCTCTGGATTAATAAAGTTGTATTGTATTGTATTAATGTCGGCCCCTCAGGATTAATAAAGTTGTATTGTATTAATGTCAGCCCCTCTGGGATTAATAAAGTTGTATTGTATTAATGTCAGCACCTCAGGGATTAATAAAGTTGTATTGTATTAATGTCAGCCCCTCTGGGATTAATAAAGTTGTATTGTATATTTGTATTAATGTCTTGTTGTTTTATACTGTAATTACTTCTCTGATATCTACACCCTCCAGGCCCTTAATAACAACATATCCTCCATTCACCACCACAGCCAGTCTAGAGTCTGCTGCTGCAGGGTGCAGACAAGAAGCTGCCTGCCTCTCAGTGTGTGGAGGAGCTACTGGCTCATTGTAATGTCTGGAAAGGTACAAGTGGAACAGAGTCAAACACCCGTACGGACTCGGGATGGGCGAAACACAACCCTGCCAAGCCGCACTGCCTCATGGCACACAGCGCACTGTTTCCACCAATGTGTTGGTGCTCAGCACGATGGGACAAGGACATCACGGCCAGCCAAACCCTCTCCGAGCCAATTGTGCACCGCCTCATGGGTCTGGGTCTCCCGGTCACGGCCGGCTGCAACACAGCCTGGGATCGAACCCGGGTCTGTAGTGACGCAGGGAGGACCTCGATGCACCTCGATGCAGTGCCTTAGACCACTGCGCCACTCGGGCGGCCCTGTTTGATACCGTGTCATTTATTCCATTACAATGAGCCCATCCTCCTCGCATAGCAGAAAGTCAAAGCATAGAATCCTCCTCTGGCTGCATTAGTAAGACATTTCAACAATCATACACGCATAGATGCCTAGCTGACAAGACAAACACACAATAATAATTCAAATGAAGTAGGGTACAGTTAAGATCTATGGTATGTATATCAGTATGATTTTTTTTTTTAAAGGGAATTGAGCAGTGCTCTGCTATAAATGTACTTATGAAACCTTCAGACTTATTAGTAGTACACAGTTGTGTCACATTTTCCGACCTCAGACATGGTAATGTCAAAGTGTGTATTCTCACCAACACAATGGATGCTTACACAATCCTCCCTGTTTAACATCTTCTACAATTTGACACGTCTACCACCACCGTCTACCACCATCTGACACCGTCTACCACCATCTGACACCGTCTACCACCATCTGACACCGTCTGCACCATCTGACACCGTCTACCACCATCTACCACCATCTGACACCGTCTACCACTATCTGACACCATCTGCACCATCTGACACCGTCTACCACCATCTGACACCGTCTACCACCATCTGACACGTCGACCACTATCTGACACCGTCTACCGCCATCAATCATAACCACACATAATAAGAGACCATGGTACACTGATGGACCCACCAGAAAGAGAGACAGGAGAGAGAGATACAGAGAATGCTATGAATATGTACAGACTCAGTGGTGATAGCCTTGCTATTGCAAAAGGTTGCTGTAGGCAGACCTGGCTCTCAAGAGAAGACAGGCTATGTGCACACTGCCAACAAAATGAGGTGGAAACTGAGCTGCACTTCCTAACCTCCTGCCAAATGTATTACCATATTAGAGACACATATTTCCCTCAGATTACACAGACTCACAAAGATTTTGATAAACTCCCATATATATATATATATATATATATATATATATATATTGGGTGAAATACCAGTGTGCCATCACAGCAGCAAGATTTGTGACTTGTTGACACAAGAAAAGGGCAACCAGTGAAGAACAAACACCACTGAAAATACAACCTATATTTATGTTTATTTATTTCCCCTTTTGTACTCTAACTATTTACAAATCATTACAACACTGTATAGAGACATAATATAACATTTGAAATGTCTTTATTCTTTTTGAACTTTTGTGAGTGCAATGGTTACTGTTCACTTTTCTTGTTTACTTCACTTTTGTTTATCCATTTCACTTGCTTTGGCAATGTAAACATATGTTTCCCGTGCCAATAAAGCCCATTGAATTGAATTGAGAGAGAGAAACAGAGAGACAGAGAGAGAGAATTGAATTGAAAGAAAGAGTACAAAGAGGCCTCTTACAGACGAGTGACTAGTGACCGTGTGTTACTATTAAAATGTTCATATCCAGGGCTATATACAGGCCTGGGGGCTATAGGGCAAGGTAGCTATATACAGGCCTGCGGGCTATAGGGCAAGGTAGCTATATACAGGCCCGGGGGCTATAGGGCAAGGTAGCTATATACAGGCCCGGGGGCTATAGGGCAAGGTAGCGGTAGCTATATACAGGCCTGGGGGCTATAGGGCAAGGTAGCTATATACAGGCCTGGGGGCTATAGGGCAAGGTAGCTATATACAGGCCTGGGGGCTATAGGGCAAGGTAGCTATATACAGCCCTGGGGGCTATAGGGCAAGGTAGCTATATACAGGCCTGGGGGCTATAGGGCAAGGTAGCTATATACAGCCCTGGGGGCTATAGGGCAAGGTAGCTATATACAGCCCTGGGGGCTATAGGGTAAGGTATCTATATACAGCCCTGGGGGCTATAGGGCAAGGTAGCTATATACAGGCCTGGGGGCTATAGGGCAAGGTAGCTATATACAGGCCTGGGGGCTATAGGGCAAGGTAGCTATATACAGACTAAAAGATATAACATGAATGTCCTTTATTAACGCTTATTAAATACTTAGTAATAGTGATACTTGATATGATTGTGTTATGGCTTCTTAATAAAAACGCACATGCATACACATCACACATTACACACACACTAAGTTGCAGCTGACACTGCAGAGAAAAAACAACTTCTCCAATGTTGCAGCTCAAACAGATTAAATAAACCTTGACAGTATAGGCTACTATACATTCAAGTTTAGACTGCTCTAAACCTAGGCCTATCAGTCAGCAACAGTTGAAACTAGTTGATGGCTATAGGGCAATATCATGTCAAAACATTGATGCTGATTTGCAATAGAGAACTAAACTGGTGCCTTCTCTACTTCCCCTTGCTGTGGAACTCGTTCAGCAATAGGACTTTGCATATTATCAAAACAAAATCTTTGACATGGGATGTAAATTAGGCTACAATGGTTTGCTGGATGTTCGGGCCCGGCGTCTGAACTTGACTGGATACAATAGCTTACTTTAATTGGATCAATGTGTGCGCTATGACGTAGAAGAAAGGTCCCAAGTCCAGTCAGTTTCTGGAATTCCAACAAGATAGGGGCATTCTGTATTTTTCCCCTTCAACTCGAAAACAGTTTTAGTGGGCTATGACAAGTTCGAACTACGTAGTTTTATGATATTTTATTGTCTTACCTTGCCAAACTTCTGATGTTGAACGTAAAGTTGTCCCTCTTTTACGTGGGTATCCATCTCCAAAGTTCTGACCCCTGAACTAGGAGTATTCTCGAATTTGACACCACTTTTCGGTTACTTTTCCTTCTCTGTCTGAACTTCCTTCAACTCAACTTTACTTACTTCCGCAAACAGCGCGCCTTTCTCAACGTTCCGATGCATTTAAAGTATTTTAATACAATTAAGACATGTTTAACACGGAAACAAGTACCCGGTGGTCTTGAAAAGTCGTCATCTAACGTCCTGAAAACTTGACGGTTATGTTATTGTCCGTCGCTTGTCGCCACCCGCCGCTCCCTCTTCCTCCTGGTGCCCCGCGTGTCGTGTGTCCACACAGTCTAGTGTGCATGACCGCTCTCTCGTCTCTATGTTCCTCTCCCCCTCTCTCTCTTCTCCTCTATATGTTCCTCTCCTCTCTCTCTCTCTTTCTCTCTCTCTCTCGTTCTCTCTCTCTCTCTTCTCCTCCTCCTCGTTTTGCACTCAGTCTGGCAGTATGAGGACAACAGCAGAGCAGCATAGTTCAACAGCTGGCTTGCAGTGCCACACACACACACACACCTTTGACTTATTTTTATTTGTTAATGAATTCTTTCGGAAAGAAGTAGAATGTGCTCAACCAACGTGAGTAGAGGTGCAACCTAAAAATGTGTAGACATCATTGGACAGGAAAAGGCGCAACGCTCGTTCACCATTAACAATAGGTAATTTTATTAGATACGTTTAAAAGATTGACGTTTCGGTTTTCAATAATCTTCTTCAGAATAATCACAAAGGGAATGGACAAGTTCATACCGGGCATTCTTTCAAAAGAAAAATAGCATTGCAACATTTTGTGCATAATGCATTTGAAATCAGAGTCCATTTATATAATCAATTGGAATCCAAATAATAGGCCTGCATTGATCGTTCATGTGTTGACTTGGTTGTGCCCAGGTTGCTCGACATATAGACAATGCTTGTGCCTTTTGCCAAGATGTCACACAGGAATTATGTTTATTTGTATTCTTTGTGAAGTTACATAATATCTCTCCTTGACTTCTGGCTGACTCAACAAACCTTGTCCCCAGATCTTTATCATCAAAATAACAGCCACACAATCTTTATAACTCTCTCTCTCTCTCTCTCTCTCTCTCTCTCTCTCTCTCTCTCTCTCTCTCTCTCTCTCTCTCTCTCTCTCTCTCTCTCTCTCTCTCTCTCTCTCACACACACACACACACACCCAAGTACACAGCATATTTTGAACTATTCTTGTGGGAACCTAAAATTGATTTCCATTCAAAATCCAATTTTCCAAAACCCTAAACCTAACCCCTAAACCTAAAATACCCTAACCCCCCATTCTTTATTGGCATGGGAAACATGTATCAATTCAAATTCAATTTCAACTTGTGTAATTCCGCCCCCTGCTGGCTATTAGGCAATACTGCGACACTGAACCCCAGAGTAGATACTAGAATAGCCCCTGAGTGAAGCTGGGCGTTGAATGTAATTATTTACAAGGCATGGACGTCATAAGATCTTCCCACGATAAAACAGCTTATATAAAAGCTATAAAAGAAAATGTCGAAGTCTAAACTGTAAAATGTGATCTGATTGGATTGGAAACCGAAGTGACGTGTCACATGATCGAAACAGGAAAAGAGAGAAGTAATGGCTGGAGTGTTCGGTGGTGTTGAAGGGTGAGTCTCTAATAAACCGTTTTTATCCGGTAATAGTTTGAATGAAAACGTGTTATCAGAAAGATGTAGTGCAGAACTGATTAGGGCAAAAGGCTGTGCTGTTGTTTGATTGTCACATAGAAAATAAACCTGTCTGACTAAACTCTACACCAACGATTGATGGGAAACATCCTTGCACCACGGAGTGGAGTTTAGTCAGCTAAACTAAACATTCCTTTGTGACAATTTTGCAAGACGGAAAGTTATCAAATTAGTGACAGGTCTTGTTTTCTCTCTTATCAATATTCTTAAGGAAAAGCTTCCTATTCAATTGGTGTGTGCGTGTGTGTCCTCTACTGTAACAGTGGTGGGACCCACTCCAAGGCGGTGTTGGTCTCTGAGAATGGGAAGATCCTTGCAGAGACAGACGGCCCCTCAACCAACCACTGGGTGAGATGACAGATCTAGGATTAGTTTACCATATTCCCTAGCCTGATGTTAACCGTTAGATGGTTAAAGTAAAACCGACCTCAGATCAGCCGAAGGCCCCTCAACCAACCACTGGATGAGACCACAGAACTGACAGTACACTTTTATTATGACAGCGAGTAAATTACAATGTACAGGAAATGAGTTCCGGCACCTCAAATGTTCTACTGCTTGAGTTCCTGCACCTCTTGTAGATTATTGACTCAGAAATATTATCCAGCATCTAAATAAAAAACATAATTGGCATCTATTTCAGTCCAACAACCTGTAAGTGCTGGTCTGAAGTCAGCTTTGTGTTTTCCCTCCTAATGGTTAAGATCAGGATTTAGAGAGGGTAAGCTGGTCTTAGATCTGTGCATAGAAGTGTGAAGAAAGAGGACATTAAGCTTCTATTAAAGTCATGAGTGGTTCTTCTGCACTATGAAACGTTTCGTGAGTGATGACTGTATGTGTTGTCTTTCAGTTGGTGAGTGATGACTGTATGTGTTGTGTTGTCTTTCAGTTGGTGAGTGATGACTGTATGTGTTGTTGTCTTTCAGTTGGTGAGTGATGACTGTGTGTGTTGTCTTTCAGTTGGTGGGTGTTGACAAGTGTATCGAGGCCATCAACGACATGATCCAGAGAGCCAAAATAGAGGCGGAGCTAGACCCAGACACACCTCTCCACTCTCTGGTGAATCAATTAATGATTTTAATGCAAAAATCTAATCTAAAGCCTAATATGAAAGCATTTCGCTACACCCGCAATAACATCTGCTAAATATGTGTATGTGACCAATCAAATTAGATTTGATTAGATTTTGATATACTATTTACCAGCTCTGTTATCTACTCAAAATGGCGATCCTGAGCACTTGCATTGAGTGTATAATTCGCGACGCATCTACACAGAATCACCTTTTTGTGTAGCTAATTGTAGTTCTTGGGTTGTGTATTTTGTAGGCTAATAGTTACTAAGGCTTAAGGTCAATTCCATGTAAAAAAGGGCCCATGAGCACCAACGTGCAATTCATAGGAGCATGTCAAATTAGGGGCAAATGAAAGCTAAGAGTCTTAATGTTTTACAAATTAAGGAATATATATATATATATACACATTTTTGGGGAATAATCAAAGGCTTTGATTTCTTGTCAAGCAGATGGAAAAGGGATCTTTTTTTTTTTACCAGAAATGCCTCAACACAATAATGTTGAAGACCCGTGACGGCTAATTTCAACACCTATATTTAGTGTTGGATCATTTTTTTCTGCCTTCTGTAACTTTAAGAAACATTGCCCCCACTCTAACATTTTAATAAACATTTCCCCTTCGTGAAACATTGCCTTGTGCCTTGAAATTTCTGTTACCCAAATCCCCACATATTTTAAAGATATTTTCTAATGAAAGTTCACAGAAGTAACAAGTAAAGGTAGACCTATCAATTATTTAGTGTACTGATATACATTTTGTGTGAATTATTAAATGATTCAAACTAAATTCTGTTACTAAATCGGTAACTGAATTTCCTAATAATCCGTAACGGAATTTCTGCAACTGAATTGGCTACAATGGCAAATCATGGTAGTCACAAACCCCAGTTGGGTCACCTGATACTGTCCTCCCTTCCACTGGCATACTGTTATGTTCAGCTCATAGTGTCTCCTGCTACTGTCCTCCCTTCCACTGGCATACTGTTATGTTCAGCTCATAGTGTCTCCTACTACTGTCCTCCCTTCCACTGGCACACTGTTATGTTCAGCTCATAGTGTCTCCTGCTACTGTCCTCCCTTCCACTGGCATACTGTTATGTTCAGCTCATAGTGTCTCCTGTTACTGTCCTCCCTTCCACTGGCATACTGTTATGTTCAGCTCATAGTGTCTCCTGCTACTGTCCTCCCTTCCACTGGCATACTGTTATGTTCAGCTCATAGTGTCTCCTGCTACTGTCCTCCGTTCCACTGGCATACTGTTATGTTCAGCTCATAGTGTCTCCTGCTACATCCAGATAGGACCATATCTGAACCAACTATGTTTCCTTAGTTTGGAGAGTACAGTACAGTAGTGCACAGTACAGTAAAGAAAAGTAGAGTACTGTACAGTATAATAGTAGATTATAGTTCAGTAGGGCACTATAATTGAGTACTGTACTCTACTGAACTCTACTGTGCTGTACTGTACTGAGCTCTACTGTACTGTACTGAGCTCTACTGTACTGTACTCTACTGTACTCTACTGAACTCTACTGTGCTGTACTGAGCTCTACTGTACTGAGCTCTACTGTACTCTACTGAGCTCTACTGTACTGTACTCTACTGTACTCTACTGAGCTCTACTGTACTGTACTCTAATGAGCTCTACTGTACTGAGCTCTACTGTACTGTACTCTGCTGTACTGAGCTATACTGTACTCTACTGAACTGAGCTCCACTGTACTCTACTGTGCTCTACTGAGCTGTACTGTACTGAGCTCCACTGTACTCTACTGAGCTCCACTGTACTCTACTGAGCTCTACTGTACTGTACTCTAATGAGCTCTACTGTACTGAGCTCTACTGTACTGGACTCTGCTGTACTGAGCTATACTGTACTCTACTGAGCTCTACTGTACTGAGCTCCACTGTGCTCTACTGAGCTCTACTGAGCTCCACTGTACTCTACTGAGCTGTACTGTACTCTACTGTACTGTACTCTACTGTACTCTACTGAGCTCTACTGTACTCTACTGTGCTGTACTCTACTGAGCTCTACTGTACTCTACTGATCTCTACTGTACTGAGCTGTACTGAGCTCTACTCTACTGTACTATACTGAGCTCTACTGTACTCTACTGAGCTCTACTGTGCTGTACTGAGCTCTACTGTACTCTACTGTACTCATACTCTACTCTACTGTACTCTACTCTACGGTACTCTGCTCTACTGTACTCTACTCTACTGTACTGTACTCTACTGTACTGTACTCTACTGTACTGAGCTCTACTATACTGTACTCTACTGTACTGAGCTCTACTATACTGAGCTCTACTATACTGTACTCTACTGTACTGAGCTCTACTATACTGAGCTCTGCTGTACTGTACTCTATTCTACTCTGCTGTACTCTACTGTACTCTACTGTACTCTACTGTGCTCTACTATACTGTGCTCTACTCTACTGTGCTCTACTCTACTGTGCTCTACTATACTAAGCTCTGCTGTACTGTACTCTATTGTACTCTACTATACTGAGCTCTGCTGTACTGTACTCTACTATACTGAGCTCTGCTGTACTCTACTGTACTCTACTGTACTGAGCTCTACTATACTGAGCTCTGCTGTACTGTACTGAGCTCTACTGTGATGTCCAAACTTGTGAAATATAGACGTCTATGATTGGTTCAGATTTGGTCCAGTCCGGTCCAACCAAATGTGGTCTTGTTTGGGGGCAGAGCTCATTAAAATAATAGCCAGTGTGTCGAATAATACCCAAATATGCAAAGGAGGATATTGGATATTTCTACCTTTGTGTACCTATTTAGTATACATCACCATGAAGAGAATAACATTCATATCCATAATTATGCATTTCTGTGTAGTGCAGATCAGGGACCCATAATGAAATTCCGTTACCGCAATTCCGTTACGGGGCGTAAATCCACTTCACTTATTGTAGTTCAATAACCAAAATAGATTTTTTTCAAAACTCAAGGTATGATGTCATAGCTGACGCCCCATTCTTTCTGCAGACATCTGGGAATCTTAATTCAGATGGTTTTCACATAAAGATTCACATAAAACACTGAGGGAGATTTTACTGAAATTCTTTTACCAAACTTTGCATCCGAAAAGTTCTTCCAGTAAATGTGTTTTTGTAAAATATTTGGTGTAAATTGTTTAAAGTAGTCCTTGTCCATAGAGTTGCATGGTTTGTTAAAATTGGAAGTCAATGTTTTTTGTTTGGCATACATTTTAAGTGAAGAATCTGAGTCCCAGCTCAAATTCGTCAGCGTGTAATTGCCCCTTTTTAGTAAGTAGGCTAACTATTACGATAACTTGTAATATCTTGCTCTCCCAGGGAATGTCTCTAAGCGGAGGGGAACAGAAGGATGCTGTAGATAAGATCATCTGTGAGATGAAGAACAGGTTTCCTAAACTCAGCATCAATTATTACATCACCACCGATGCCATCGGCGCCATGGCAACAGCCAGCGACCGGGGTAACGGAACCATCTTTTTAACATCACTTTTTATTGAAAGTGATAAATTAGGATTTGAAATAATAATTGAATATGTTCAATAGCCAGTATCAGAAGTGGATCTTTAATCTGGGTGTGGTGTCCTTTCGACTTCATTGTTGAAAGGAATGTTCACTGTCATCATACAGAATGACATCACTCATCTCTCTCTGCCCCTCTCACACTATATAGGAGGTATAGTGTTGATCAGTGGGACTGGTTCTAACTGTAAGCTGGTCAACCCTGATGGAAGCCAGGTCGGCTGTGGAGGCTG
Organism: Brachymystax lenok tsinlingensis; assembly: GCA_030435695.1. Classification (NCBI taxonomy): domain Eukaryota; kingdom Metazoa; phylum Chordata; class Actinopteri; order Salmoniformes; family Salmonidae; genus Brachymystax; species Brachymystax lenok. The sequence goes on along the minus strand of CM059811.1, from coordinate 7,761,145 downwards.
GGGTCACATGATGGGGGACGAGGGGTCAGGTAGCCATGACGACAACAATCAACATAAACAGAAGAAGTCCAATAAACTTCTCTTCTGATCACCTCTCTCTTTCTCCTTTCATTCCCCCATTCCCTCTCTCCTCCCCTCTTTCCTGCGCCCTTTCCTCTCTCCATCAGCGTTCTGGATCTCCCACCTGGCAGTGAAGACTGTGTTCGATGCCAAAGACAACCTGGTCACACCCCCTCATGATGTCACTCACGTCAAGAAGGTCATGGAGGAGTACTTCCAGGTGAGAGGTCAACAGGAAGTACAACAGGAAATTAAATCGAGTACAGGCTTAACTGAATGACAACAGAGACAGAATGCGATATGGAATTTCATTGAATAGTTTGGGCCGGATGCTGCTGATCGGTTGCCCTAAACGAGGTTCCGATGACGGGTTTCAGTTGGTGATGGTCGTTTGGTGATGGTGGGGAGGTGGAAGGTCGTTTGGTGATGGTGGGGAGGTGGAAGGTCGTTTGGTGATGGTGGGGAGGTGGAAGGTCGTTTGGTGATGGTGGGGAGGTGGAAGGTCGTTTGGTGATGGTGGTGGAGGTGGAAGGTCGTTGGAAGTCTGTTGCTGCAAAACAGCAAATGGGAAACACAATGTAGATTTATACCCATTGGTTGAACGGAAGGAAAGTGATTATTGCACCAGGGAGCCCATAGGTTAATCAGCAAGCGGGTTGGAATTGCCTTAGTGGGCCTTGCTCATAGACTGAAGTTAATAGGCGGATGACATTCCCTAATAGGGAAGGAGGAGGAAAGACGTGGCGTTATGCTGATGAGGTGATGTTATAAACACTATCCCATAAATGCCTGCTGTGCTGATGAGGTAAGACAGGAAGCAATGTGAATTATGTTGCATTTGCTAGATGAATTAAAAGTGGCAAGCTATTCAGACCAGCCTTCCTGATTTAATCAGGTCTGAATGGCTTGGCACTTTTGATTCATCAAGTAAACAACATATTTTACATCTACATTATGTTTGAGTTGTTCATCTAACCCCTCTCTTGCCCCCTTCCCCTCTCTTGCCCCCTTCCTTGCCCCCCCCCCTTCCCCTCTCTTGCCCCCCCTTCCCCTCTCTTGCCCCCCTTCCCCTCTCTTGCCCTCCCCTTCCCCCTCTCTTGCCCCTCCCTTCCCCCTCTCTTGCCCCTCCCCTTCCCCCTCTCTTGCCCCTCCCCTTCCCTCTCTTGCCCCTCCTTCCCTCTCTTGCCCTCTCTTGCCCCTCCTTCCCTCTCTTGCCCCTCTCTTGCCCCTCCTCCCCCCTCTTCCCCCTCTCTTGCCCCTCTCTTGCCCTCCCTTCCCCCTCTCTTGCCCCTCCTTCCCCCCCTTCCCCCTCCCCTTCCCCCTCTTGCCCCTCCCTTCCCCCTCTCTTGCCCTCCCCTTCCCCCTTCCCCTCCCTTCCCCCTTCCCCCTCCCTTCCCTCCCCTTCCCCCTCTCTTGCCCCTCTCCCCCTTCCCCCTCTCTTGCCCCTCTCCCCCTTCCCCCTCTCTTGCCCCTCCTCTTGCCCCTCCTTCCCTCCTCTCTTGCCCCTCCTTCCCTCCTCTCTTGCCCCTCCCCTTCCCCCCCTCTCTTGCCCTCCCCCTCTCTTGCCCCTCCCCCTCTCTTGCCCCTCCCCCTCTCTTGCCCTCCCCTTCCCCCTCCCTCTCTTGCCCCTCCCCCTCTCTTGCCCCTCCCTCTCTTGCCCCTCCCCCTCTCTCTCTCTCTCCTTCCCTCCTCTCTCTCCTTCCCCCTCTCTCTCCTTCCCCCTCTCTCTCTCCTTCCCCTCTCTCTCTCCTTCCCCCTCTCTCTCTCTCCTTCCCCACTCTCTCTCCTTCCCCCTCTCTCTCTCTCCTTCCCCCTCTCTCTCTCTCCTTCCCTCTCTCTCTCTCTCTTCCCCCTCTCTCTCTCTCCTTCCCTCTCTCTCTCTCTCTCTCTCTTTCCCCCCCTCTCTCTCTCTCTCCTTCCCTCTCTCTCTCTCTCTTTCCCCCCCTCTCTCTCTCTCTCCTTCCCCCACTCTCTCTCTCTCTCCCTCCCTCTCTCTGTTCTTCCAGGTATCAGACTTGATGGGGATGCTCCCTCATCTCTATAGAAACTTCCAGAAGTCTCACTTTGCTGGACTCTGCCAGAAATTAGCTGAAGGTTAGTTTTTCTCCTATTTTCACTCTCCTGACAGCGTAAGTGTTTGGACTGGACTCATGTGTTGCATGGTTTTAGTCAACCTCAGATATCGTATTACATATTTTGTATTGATCTATAAATGTGTACTATTGTGAGTTACAGGGGCTAAAGGTAATGATGCTCTGTGTCAGTATCTGTTCACCCTGGCAGGCAGGGTCCTGGCCCAACACGTAGTGGCTGTACTACCTAAAGCACAACAGGTGAGACGAAACACACACATTTTACCCACATACAGTGCAAAATTAGACTTTTTACACATTTTGTTACATTACAGCCTTATTCTGAAATTGATTGCATGTTGTTTCCCATCAATCTACATACAATATCCCACAATGACAAAGCAAAAACAGGTTTTAGGATTTTCTTTGCAAATTAGAAAATAATAATAACTGAAATATCACAATTTCATAAGTATTCAGACCATTTACTTTGTTGAAGCACATTTGGCAGCAATTACAGCCTCGAGTCTTCTTGGGTATGACGCTACAAGCTTGGCACACCTGTATTTGGGGAGTTTCTCCCATTCTTCTCTGCAGATCCTCTCAAGCTTTGTCAGGTTGGATGGGGAGCGTCGCTGCACAGCTATTTTCAGGTCTCTCCAGAGATGTTCGATCGGGTTCAAGTCCGGGCTCTGGCTGGGCCATTCAATGACATTCAGAGACTTGTTTCCGACGCTACTCCTGCTTTGTTTTGTTTTGGCCGTGTGTTTAGGGTCGTTGTCCTGTTGGAAGGTGAACCTTCGCTCCAGTCTGAGGTCCTGAACGCTCTGGAGCAGGTTTTCGTCAAGGATCTCTCTGTACTTTGCTCCGTTCATCTGTGCCTCGATTTAGACTAGTCTCCCAGTCCCAGCCGCAGGGATGGTGCCAGGTTTCCTCCAGACATGACGCTTAGCATTCAGGCCAAAGAGTTAAATCCAGAGAATCTTGTTTCTCATGGTCTAAGAGTCTTTAGGTGCTTTTTGACAAACTCCAAGCGGGATGTCATGTGCCTTTTACTGAGGAGTGGCTTCCGTCTGGCCACTCTACCATAAAGGCCTGATTGGTGGAGTGCTGCAGAGATGGTTGTCCTTCTGGAAAGTTCTCCCATCTCCACAGAGGAACTCTAGAGCTCTGTCAGAGTGACCATCGGGTTCTTGGTCACCTCCCTGACCAAAGCCGTTCTCCCCTGATTGCTCAGTTTGGCCGGTTGGCCAGCTCTAAGAAGAGTCTTGGTGGTTCCAAACTTCTTCCATTTAAGAATGATGGAGGACACTGTGTTCTAGGGGACCTTCAATGGTGCAGAAATATTTTGGTACCCTTCCCCAGATCTGTGCCTTGACACAAGTCTCGGAGCTCTACAGGCAATTCCTTCGACCTCATGGCTTGGTTTTTGCTCTGACATGCACTTCCAACTGTGGGACCTTATATAGACAGGTGTGTGCCTTTTCTAAATCATGTCCAATCAATTGAATTTACCACAGGTGGACTCCAATCAAGTTGTAGAAACATCAAGGATGATCAATGGAAACAGGATGCACCGGAGCTCAATTTTGAGTCTCATAGAAAAGGGTCTGAATAAGGTTTCAGTTTATTTTTAATAAATGTGCAAACATTTCTATAAACCTGTTTTCGCTTTGTCATTGTGGGGTATTGTGATGTCATTATGGGATATTGTGATGTCATTATGGGGTATTGTGTGTAGATTGATGGGAATTTGTTTTAATCAATCTTAGAATAAGGCTGTAACGTAACAAAATGTGGAAAAGGTCAAGGGGTCTGAATACTTTCAGAATGCACTGTACTTTCACCCTTTTTTATATGATGTCGTATATACGTTGGTTCAACAGATTACCCTGATCTTGAATCCCCTCTTATCTCTCTCTCTCTGTCCCTCTCGCTCTGTCCCTCTACATCAGCCTCTGTTGACAGGTGAACAGTGTCTACCCATCTTGTGTGTTGGATCAGTGTGGAAGAGCTGGGAGCTGCTGAAGCCAGGTGGGTTATAACTGACTGTTGTTGGATCAGTCCAGTCTGTTGTCAAAATGTCCTCTTGTGCCAGGATTTCCTAGCCTGGGTACTAGTCTGTTTGTGCTAAAGTCCCACTCCTTGTTAAACATATTAAACATGTTCGGAATGGGATGATGGCACAAATAGATCTGGGACCGGGCTAAGGATTTCCCAGGTCAACTTAAAGATTAGCTTTTTCAAGCCAACAGTCCACACTTGGATGTCAAAATGACACTAAGATCAACATGCGCGATGCCAAGCGTCGGCTGGAGTGGTGTAAAGCTCTCCGCCATTGGACTCTGGAGCAGTGGAAACACGTTCTCTGGAGTGATGAATCATGCTTCACCATCTACCAGTCCGACAGACTAATCTGGGTTTGGCGGATGCCAGGAAAATGCTACCTGCCCCAATGCATAGTGCCAACTATAAAGCTTGGTGGAGGAGGAATAATGGTCTGGGGCTGTTTTTAATGGTTCGGGGCTAGACCCCTTAGTTCCAGTGAAGGGAAATCTTAACGCTACAGCATACAGTGACATTCTAGATTCATCTGTGGTTCCAACTTTGTGGCAACAGTTTAGGGAAGGCCCTTTCCTGTTTCAGCATGACAATGAGCCAGGCCTAATCGTCCGACCTCACTAATGCTCTTGTGGCTGAATGGGAGCAAGTCCCCGCAGCAATGTTCCAACATCTAATGTTCCAACACCTTCCCAGAAGAGTGGAGGCTGTTATAGCAGCAAAGGGGTGACCAACACCATATTAAATGATTTTGGAATGAGATGTTCGACAAGCAGGTGTCCACATACTTTTGGTCATGTAGTGTGTTTATTTTTATTTGTCTGTTTAGCTCACATAATATAATTGATCAGTATGCATTAATGTCTTTGTAAAGAACAAATGTGGCAAAAACAAATGTAGACATTAATACATGCATTTCTATTGCTTCTAAAATATTTATTTTAAATGGTGGGGAAGTACCAAGATGGAGGTGCAATGGCTTCCAAACAGCGCCCCCTGTCAGTCATCTAGTGTATGTATAAATAATTGGGTTCAGCTAAGCTCTAACCGTCTCGTCGGCAGGTTTCACAGAGGTCCTGGCGGAGTTGGAGTCCACGCCGGCCTTCAAGGGTCGTTTCTACGGTTACAACCTGCTGACCCTGAAGCAGTCATCAGGGTCGGCGCTAGGCGGCGCGGTTCTCGGAGCGAAGAGCGCGGGCACCACGGTAACACTCAACTACGCCGACAACGCACAAGTCTTCTACAAACACTCTTTTCAAAGCAGTCAATGAGGAATCGCCTCTGAACCAATTCAAACGAAGCCTCACAAGCTTGACCAATCAGGACGCAGCTATAACTAGTGCAAAGTTTGGGATTGGACCAATAATTAAGTGCTTGGGATTTACTTGACCAATAATATAGCCTTTATTTGATTAGCTCTGGTTTCTTGTACTTCTAATAACTCTCCACAAGAGGGTGCTCTTTAGCTATCAAGCACACCGCAACTGTCCATCATTGCACTGTGAATCTTAATATATCAGCTGGAAAGATTTGTATGTTTAATCATAATAATAGAATATAGTCTGAGGTCTCTGTTTTCCAATAACTAATGCAATTATGAAATATACACAACATTTTGTAATCTGTTTTGTAATAAACATTTGTGAAAGCATTTGGTCGCTGTCTGTTATTTTTACCGATTATTCTTCTCTTACACAAGGCAGCTGCAAGCTACATAACCATGGCATGGATTGGTCAGAACAGCCCAGCTATTGTGACATCACGTCGTCGCTTTGACTGCATGGTTATAGATTGTTGTGATATGACATTCTGAGTCACAACAACATTCTATTCCAAAGGACACAGCAGAGAGCAAGTTCTAACCAGTGTGAAATCATAGTTCTAACATTCCGTTTCTAGTCCAGAGAGTGTAAAGGGACATTCTCCTGTAGAAGTTCACATCAGCTGTGTCCACACACTGGCTGCCGTCTCACTCTGGTAAAGTGATAGATTGAATGAGACTGTAAAAATCTGATGAGTACTCTGACACGTTGGAAGGTAGGCCTACCTAATTCAATACTACCAAACTAGTTCAAGTCAATGGTTCAGCTGTTCACAATACGACAGATTTAACTGTACTCTTATACCGTTAAAAGGAATGACATTGAGACCGGATGTGTCATGTAAGAAAGTCTATTTTGTCTCCACTGTCTATGAGCGGCAGAGTGAAAGAGGAAGACATTGAGAGAGAAACAGTTGAACACTTTTAATCCCCGGCCCCTCGGCCCCCAAGGGCCTCTTCAGACCTACAGCATTGTGTTAATTGAGCCTCTACAGGTGCACCAGCTCAACCCCCAGCCACACCTCAAACTTGCACCCCCGCACTCATCACCCCACCCAAGGTGAGTGGGATGAGCTTTGAAGTGGTGTGTCTGTGAGTGGTAAGACTTCTACAAATCTATCCAACAACTTCAACTAACTAACTATTGATACGGTGGGTCGTTTTCCCCAACTTAGCCCAACACTGGTCCACGGCTGATTCTACATGTTGGGGAATTAAAAAGTAACTCTGGTGACCAACTGAGGCTACACACAAGGCGGATTCTTTAAACAACCGTTGCATAGTCGTTTGGGTGGGCTTTAATTGGAGATGTGTAGCGCTTTAGTCGTCACCGGGGTACCCGCCTATTCAGCTGACATTCCACTCCTTGTACTCCGTGTCATATGCCAAAGATTGTGTTGATGTTTAGCAAGACATGAGTGGCCAAGGGGTGGAATGATAGCTAAACTAAGTGATACCCAGACTAGCGCTTCACAGAGAGAATCATGAATACCACTCCTGTCACCATTTGATTAACACAGTGTTCCTGTGTCTCCGGTCTGTAGATTGACAGTGGCACGTGGGCCATGTTTAGGAGGTCCTGCTATAAGACCCCCAACAGGCTGCTGAGGGGAGGACGGCTCATAATAATGGCTGGAACGGAGCAGATGGAATGGCATCAAACACATATGTTTGATGTATTTGATACTAATTCCGCTCCAGCCATTACCATGAGCCTGTCCTCCCCCAATTAAGGTGCCAGCCAACCTCCTGTGGTAGGTACACACACACCACCAGTCATAGATGTAAGTACACCAGACCTGTACCAGACAATACTTTAATGGATGTGTCTATACTGGTGACTCATAGACAACCTCTCTGCTGTACGAAATGTGTTTTTATCTCTGCTAGCATAACTTTCAAACAAGAAAGGACAGATGTGATGGCTCCTCTCATTTCTGTCTTATCTTAGTCTGACCACTGGAGGGCGATCACTGACCAACCTAGACCTAATTATTCAACACAACTGACACTACTAACTTGACCAACCTATACCGTAAGTCCACCTTACACTTGACCCGTGTGGGGTTTGGTTTTACTATTGTAAAACAAGAAACATTTCGCTAGTCCCCGCAAGGAAAAATGCTATTTTAGGCTTAGAGGTCAGGATTACAATTAGGGAAAATAGGATTGTAAATGTTAAATGTTATGGGTCCCCCCAAGTATAGTAAAACAAACACGCATGTGTCCACCAGCTTCAGTCCAGCAGAGAAGAGCAGCAAACTACATCCCAGCTTCAAACACAAAACAGCCCTGGTATGACTCTGAACGCTCACATATACATCAATTACAAACAGTGGTACAACACTGTTTTTGAACGCTTCCCTCACCCCAGCTTCAAACGCAAACAGCCCTGGTAGGATCACCTTTGGCTTATGGGCCGTTCTGGCGCGGACGAGGCTTACTTCCTCACCTTTTTCCTAACACACTGACTTCTGCTCTATAACTACTGCAAAGAGTCCATCTGTAGTCAGGAATAGATTGAAGGGAAGGGGTAAAGGATATGCCTTCAACCCGAAATGTGTCTTCCGCATTTCACCAGGTGGCTGCCTTTGTTGTTGGGGCTAAACTGCCTTTGCTCAAGGGAAGAACGGGAGATTTTTTTCCACCTTGCCAGCTCGGGGATTCAAACCAGCGTCCTTTCGGTTACCGGCTAGGCTACCTGCCTCCCTTAATTTGCAGCGAAGATCTGCGCAATAGTACGATTGAAATTTAAAAGGTAATGTTTCCATGTTGGCAGAGATTGCATTCACGGTAAATGCTGCGTATTTCGGCTCAATCATATATTACATTTCACTCGCCCTATAAAGTGGATCTTCAGCGCTGGGGATTCAATCTAGCCACTAGAACATCTTTTTTACATTTCAGATGTGTAAGTATTCAGATTTTTGCTTTGAGATAAACATTTGACCTGTACATCCATTTTCCCCGTCATATTTCTTCCCCTCCATCTCTCTCATCATATTTCTTCCCCTGTCCCCATCCCAGACGTCCCTGGGTGACAGAGTATGCTGATAAGTTTGGTTTGCTGACCCGGGCCTTCAGAGGAACCCAGCCCATCATATACTACATGGTCCCTAGTGGGAAAACACAGTGTAGCGAGTTCCTGTGTGTGTGTGTGTGTGTGTGTGTGTGTGTGTGTGTGTGTGTGTGTGTGTGTGTGTGTGTGTGTGTGTGTGTGAGAGAGAGATGGTCCCTAGTGAAGGTAACTGAACTAAATGACTATCGCCCCATAGGACTCACTTCTGTCATCATGAAGTGCTTTGAGAGACTAGTTAAGGATCATATCATCTCCATCTTACCTGACATCCTAGACCCACTTCAATTTGCTTACCACCCCAATAGGTCCACTGACGATGCAATCGCCATCACACTGCACACTGCCCTATCCCATCTGGACAAGAGGAATACCTATGTAAGAATGCTGTTTGACTATAGCTCAGCCTTCAACACCTCCAAGCTCATCATTAAGAATAGGACCCTGGGTCTGAACCCCACCCTGTGCAACTGGGTCCTGGACTTCCTGACGGGCTGACTCCAGGTGGTGAAGGTAGGCAACAACACCTCCACTACGCTGATCCTCAACACGAGGGTCCCACAGGGGTGCGTTCTCAGCTCCCTCCTGTATTCCCTGTTCACCCACATCTCCAACTCAATTATCAAGTTTGCTGATGACAAGTGGTAGGCCTGATTACCAACAACGACGAGACAGCCTACAGGGAGGAGGTGAGATCCCTGGCGGAGTGGTGCCAGGAATATAAACTCTCCCAACAACGACGAGACGGCCTACAGGGAGGAGGTGAGGGCCCTCGGAGTGTGGTGTCAGGAAAACAACCTCTCACTCAACATCAACAAAACAAAGGAGATGATCGTGGACTTCAGGAAACAGCAGAGGAGCCCCCCCCCCCTTCTACATCGACGGGACAGTAGTGGAGAAGGTGGAAAGTTTTAAGTTCCTCGGTGTACACATCACAGACAAACTGAAATGGTCCACCCACACAGACAGTGTGGTGAAGAAGGCACAACAGCGCCTCTTCAACCTCAGGAGACTGAAGAAATTTGTCTTGTCACCCAAAACCCTGACAAACTTTTACAGATGCACAATCGAGAGCATCCTGTCGGGCTGTATCACAGCCTGGTACGGCAACTCCACCACCCTCAAACGCAAGGCTCTCCAGAGGGCGGTGCAGTCTGCACAACGCATCACCGGGGGCAAAATACCTGCCCTCCATGACACCTACAGTACCCGATGTCACAGGAATACCAAAAAGATCATCAAGGACAACAACCACCCGAGCCACTTCCTGTTCACACCGCTACCATCCAGAAGGCGAGGTCATTACAGGTGCATCAAAGCTGGGACCGAGAGACAGCTTCTATCTCAAAGCCATCAGACTGCTAAACAGCAATCACTAACTCAGAGAGGCTGCTGCCTACATTGAGACCCAATCACTGGCCACTTTAATTAATCACAAGTCACTTTAATAATGTTTACATATCCTACATTACTCATCTCATATGTAGATACTGTATTTTATACCATCTATTGCATCTTGCCTATGCCGCTCGGCCATCGCTCATCCATATTTATATGTACATATTCTCATTCACCCCTTTAGATTTGTGTGTATTAGGTAGTTATTGGGGAATTGTTAGATTACTTGTTAGATATTACTGCACGGTCAGAACTAGAGGAACAAGCTACATTCGCATTAACATCTGCTAACCATGTGACCAATAACATTTGATTTGAAAACAAAGGAGCTGATGGTGGACTACAGGAGACAGAGCACACTCCCATCCACATCGATGGGGCTGCAGTGGAGAGGGACAAAAGCCTCAAGTTCCTCAGCGTGCATCACTGACGACCTGAAATGGTCCCTTCACACAGACTGTGACGGTGAAGAAGGTGGAAACAACCTCAGGATGATGAAGAAATTCGGCTTGGTCTTTAAGACCCTCACAAACCTCTATAGATGCAACATTGAGAGCACCCTGAAAAGTAGGAGACAGTATAGGTCAAGCTGGGACTGAGAGACTGATAAACAGCTTCTATCTCCAGGCCATCAGACTTAAACAATCACCCACTATCCAATCCCTGCCCTGAACCTTTGGGCTTTTTTACGTAGAAAGTTCAGTACCCTGGTTCGGTTTCCTGGAGTGTGTTTGTGAGAACATTACAGAATAAGTTAATCTTTCACAAAACCTGAAAAACAACAGTTTCATTTTGTGATTAGCAAGATGTACATTCTACATGACATTAGCGAGCTAGCTTTTTTTAGAACCTGGTACTCTGGTCCTGGATCTTGGACCCGTTACTCAAGCAGGTCCAGGATTTGCGGTTCAATTGTGAAGAAGGCTTCAGGGCGGGGCACCACCAGTACAGAGCTTTGCTCAGGAATGGCAGCAGGCAGGTGTGAGTGCAAGAAGGGCAGCAAAGAAGCCACTTCTCTCCAGGAAAAACATCAGGGACAGACTGATATTCTGCAACAGTAACAGGGATTGGACTGCTGAGGACTGGGGTAAAGTCATTTTCTCTGATGAATCCCCTTTCCGATTATTTGGGGCATCCGGAAAAAAGCTTGTCCGGAGAAGACAAGGTGAGCTCTACCATCAGTCCTGTGTCAGAAGAGCATCCTGAGACCATTCATGTGTGGGGTTGCTTTTCAGCCAAGGGAGTGGGCTCACTCACAATTTTGCCTAAGAACACAGCCATGAATAAAGAATGGTACCAACACATCCTCCAAGAGCAACTTCTCCCAACCATCCAGGAACAGTTTGGTAACGAACAATGCCTTTTCCAGCATGATGGAGCACCTTGCCATAAGGCAAAAGTGATAACTAAGTGGCTCGGGGAACAAAACAGATATTTTGGGTCAATGGCCAGGAAACTCCCCATACCTTAATCCCATTGAGAACTTGTGGTCAATCCTCAAGAGGCGGGTGGACAAACAAAACCCCACAAATTCTGACAAACTCCAAACATTGATTATGCAAGTATGGGCTGCCATCAGCCAGGATGTGGCCCAGAAGTTAATTGACAGCCAGGACGGATTGCAGAGGTCTTGAAAAAGAAGGGTCAACACTGCAAATATTGACTCCTTGCATCAACTTCATGTAATTGTCAATAAAAGCCTTTGACACTTATGAAATGCTTGTAATTATACTTCAGTATTCCATAGTAACATCTGACAAAAATATCTAAAGACACTGAAGCAGCAAACTTTGTGGAAATTAATATTTGTCAAAACTTTTGGCCACGGCTGTTTATACTGTACTCTAGTCGTGGCTCATCCTACATAACGGCAGGTAGCCTAGTGGTTAGAGCGTTGGGCCAGTAACCGAAAGGTTGCTAGATCAAATCCCCGAGCTGACAAGGTAAAAATCTGTCGTTCTGCCCCTGAACAAGGCAGTTAACCCACTGTTCCTAGACCCAACATTGTAAATAAGAATTTATTCTTAACTGACTTTCCATATAAAAACTACTGCTGTACATACCTGTTTTATTCATATACTGTTTATAATAATCTTTGAGAGACTGCATTGAGTACTGTAGCCCTTGACCATGACTCAGTTACATATAAGAGTCATTGGAAGAAGGCATCTTCTGTATGAGAGAGTTTAGTTAAGAGCCCTGACGTTCGGTCTGAACATTAACACTCATCTCTTGCTGTACGGTTTTTGGGCGCATAAGGACCTTTCATATCTCATACCTCTTTCATATCATCGAGAAATAATTGTCAAAAAAAAAAAAAAAGGTTAAATTGATAGACACCTTTTATAGGGTTAGAGTTCTACACGGCCATGTCTCCATGTCACAGCGAGTGTTTACAGAAGACCGACTGATGACTGGACTACCTGGGATAATTAGCACTCTGCATCTCCCAACACCTGTGTGTAAACAGAAGACGTACGCCACAAACGTGTTGCTACTGAAAAATACTGGTCGGCTGCAACTGTGTTCAAACCGTGTAGAGGATGTGTGATTTCTGTTTCTAGAACCGTATCGCAATTGATGATTAGATTGTGACTTAATTTACATTTTAGCCATTTATCAGATGCTCTTATCCAGAGCGACTTACAGTAGCAAGTGTAGACATTTTCATACTTTCTTTTCATTTTCGTACTGGTCCTCCGTGGGAATCAAACCCACAACCTTAGCATTGCAAGTGCCATGCTCTACCAACTGAGCCACAAGGCTTCCAGAAACAATTCACCTTTAAACAGAACATGGAGTAACGTCAGGCTCCTTTCAGTCCATTATTGTGCTAGGACCATCAGTCACAGAAATAGTGAGAGTGTGTAGGAGGACCCTGATACTGAGTACGAGGCTAACTAGCGTGTGTGTATACACGACCCTGATCTCTGAGGGGTCTTTGGGCTTGTTTGCTAACTACCTCTCTCAAAGAGTGCAATGTGTAAAGTCAGAAAATCTTCTGTCTCAGCCACTGCCTCTCACCAAGGGAGTACCCCAAGGCTCGATCCTAGGCCCCACTCTCTTCTCAATTTACATCAACAACATAGCTCGGGCAGTAGGAAGCTCTCTCATCCATTTATATGCAGATGATACAGTCTGATACTCAGCTGGCCCCTCCGTGGATTTTGTGTTAAATGCTCTACAACAAAGCTTTCTTAGTGTCCAACAAGCTTTCTCTACCCTTAACCTTGTTCTGAACACCTCCAAAACAAAGGTCATGTGGTTTGGTAAGAAGAATTCCCTTCTCCCCACATGTGTGATTACTACCTCTGAGGATTTAGAGCTTGAGGTAGTCACCTCATACAAGTACTTGGGAGTGTGGCTAGACGGTGCACTGTCCTTCTCTCAGCACATATCAAAGCTGCAGGCTAAAGTTAAATCTAGACTTGGTTTCCTCTAAGGTAATCACTCCTTTTTCACCCCAGCTGCCAAACTAAACCTGATTCAGATGACCATCTTACCCATGCTAGATTACAGAGACATAATTTATAGATCGGCAGGTAAGGCTGCTCTCGAGCGGCTAGATGTTCTTTACCATTCGGCCATCAGATATCAAATCAAAGTTTATTTGTCACGTGCGTCGAATACAACAGGTGTAGACCTTACAGTGAAATGCTGAATACAACAGGTGTAGACCTTACAGTGAAATGCTGAATACAACAGGTGTAGACCTTACAGTGAAATGCTGAATACAACAGGTGTAGACCTTACAGTGAAATGCTGAATACAACAGGTGTAGACCTTACAGTGAAATACTGAATACAACAGGTGTAGACCTTACAGTGAAATACTGAATACAACAGGTGTAGACCTTACAGTGAAATGCTGAATACAACAGGTGTAGACCTTACAGTGAAATACTTACTTACAGGCTCTAACCAATAGTGCAAAAAAAAGGTATTAGGTGAACGATAGGTAAGTAAAGAAATAAAAACAACAGTATATACAGTAGCGAGGCTGTAAAAGTAGCGAGGCTATAAAAATAGCGAGGCTACATACAGACACCGGTTAGTCAGGCTGATTCAGGTAGTATGTAGATATGGTTAAAGTGACTATGCATATATGATGAACAGAGTGTAGCAGTAGCGTAAAAGAGTGGTTGGCGGGTGGCGGGACACAATGCAGATTTGCCACCAATGCTCCTTATAAGACACATCACTGCACTCTAAACTCCTCTGTTAACTGGCCATCTCTGTATACCTGTCGCAAGACCCACTGGTTGATGCTTATTTATAAAACCCTCTTAGGCTTCACTCCCCCCCTATCTGAGATATCTACTGCAGCCCTCATCCTCCACATACAACTCCTGTTCTGCCAGTCACATTCTGTTAAAAGTCCCCAAAGCACACATCCCTGGGTCGCTGCTCTTTTCAGTTCGCTACAACTAGCGACTGGTACGAGCTGCAACAAACACTCAAACTGGACAGTTTTATCTCAATCCCTTCATTCAGACTCAATCATGGACACTCTTACTGACAGTTGTTGCTGCTTTGTGTGATGTATTGTCTCTACCTTCTTGCCCTTTGTGCTGTTGTCTGTGCCCAATAATATTTGTACTATGGTGTGTTGCTACCATGTTGTGTTGCTACCATGCTGTGTCGTTTTAGGTCTCTCTTTATGTACGGTTGTCTCTCTTGTTGTGAATTGTGTTTTGTCCTATATTTATATTGTATTTTTAAATCCCAGGCCCCCGTCCCCTCAGGAGCCGTCATTGTAAATAAGAATTTGTTCTTAACTGACTGGCCTAGTTAAAAGGTTAAATAAAAAAAGATACTGTGTACGAGGCTAACTATGGTACAAGTGTGTGTTATTAGGCCAAAGGTCACATGCTAAACACTGAAGTAGTAGAGCAGCATCTCATAAGTAGCAACATGGGAAATAGCATACTGTTCCCATTAACACCATGATTGCATCCCAAATGGCACCTATTCCCTACATAGTTAACTACTACTATGGGCCAGTAGTGCCCTATGGCCCAGTAGTGCCCTATGGAGTGAATAAGGTGCCATTTTCAGATGCAAACACATCAGTTGCTTCATCCTCACCAGACTCCCGTGTCGTGCCTCAGGACCTGTCCAGAACACCAGCCACTGACCAACAGCCTTCATCCTCACCAGACTCCCATGTCGTGCCTCAGGACCTGTCCAGAACACCAGCCACTGACTAACAGCCTTCATCCTCACCAGACTCCCGTGTCGTGCCTCAGGACCTGTCCAGAACACCAGCCACTGACCAACAGCCTTCATCCTCACCAGACTCCCGTGTCGTGCCTCAGGACCTGTCCAGAACACCAGCCACTGACCAACAGCCTTCATCCTCACCAGACTCCCATGTCGTGCCTCAGGACCTGTCCAGAACACCAGCCACTGACCAACAGCCTTCATCCTCACCCAGACTCCGTGTCGTGCCACAGGACCTGTCCAGAACACCAGCCACTGACCAACAGCCTTCATCCTCACCCAGACTCCCGTGTCGTGCCTCAGGACCTGTCCAGAACACCAGCCACTGACCAACAGCCTTCATCCTCACCAGACTCCCGTGTCGTGCCTCAGGACCTGTCCAGAACACCAGCCACTGACCAACAGCCTTCATCCTCACCAGACTCCCATGTCGTGCCTCAGGACCTGTCCAGAACACCAGCCACTGACCAACAGCCTTCATCCTCACCAGACTCCCATGTCGTGCCTCAGGACCTGTCCAGAACACCAGCCACTGACCAACAGCCTTCATCCTCACCAGACTCCCATGTCGTGCCTCAGGACCTGTCCAGAACACCAGCCACTGACTAACAGTCTTCATCCTCACCACTTTGATCTTAATATAGTTATGTTTTTTTTTTGTTTTGTTTTTTTTTTAAATCGCAACCATTTTTTATTTTCCTACAGCAAATTATCAAAGTCAGGAAAAAACATCCCTTCGTCTGTTGTTTGAAATTACGTTATTTTCCTGAAGTTACACATGCAATACAAAATAATCATGGCTGTTCCTCAATACATTTCTCCTTAAACCTTTTGGAATAACACCTAAACCCATCTCCGTTGTCTTTGAGCAGGTTGTGGAGGGAAGGTAGAGCCATGTACCTAGTGGTGGTGTAGGGCAGAGCTGCTCAGAAAAGTATTCTCAGGGCAGAACGGCAACAAAAAAAAGCAATCTCCCTGGAAGACTACCAAGAGAAACTTTACCTTTCTGTTTGTGCTCATCAACTTTAACATGACAATCACAACATTTCCCTGCATCTTTCCATCCTCCTCTCCCTCCTAACGTTGAGAAATAACTCCTAACAAGTTGACAAAGACAACCAGACATTTACCTGCAGTTTTTCCATCTTTATTCATCTTTTTTTTGTATTGAAATTCATACTTTGTGTCGTCAGGACTTTCCAACTCAAAAATCACAAAAAAATGATTTATGTAAATCCACTCGTCGGACAATTCTTATTGGTTGACCCAGCGTGCACGTGGCCTGTGATTAGTCAACCTGACCTCAAGTCCCGCCCATTCATTAGAACCTCCCCTAGACACTGAGCTAAAGACAGACTAGTGTGAACCCAAAAATGGCACCCTATTGTCCATGTAGTCCACTACCATTGGGAGCCCCATGGGCCCTGATCAAAAGTACGGCACTATACGAGGGAATATGGGTGCCATTTGGAATTCATTTCCAATTCCCGTTTTGACCACAGGCTACAGCAACCCAAGAGAGACAAAACACCTTTGCTCCTCAAAAGACAAAATAAATGAGATTTAAATTTTAAACAGAGCCTGATCAGGTGTTTATATAAACATTATTGAACCAACAAAGTTCAACATGATGCCTCCATTCTTTCAGTACTGAGAGAGGCCGCGTCCCAAACTGAACCCTATTCCCTATTTAGTGCACTACTTTTGACCTGAGCCCGTAGGGTTCTGGTTAAAAGTAGAACACTGTACGAGGAACAGGGTGCCATTTGAAATGCAAGCCAGAGAGAACAGCCTCGTTCCAAACACTAAATACCCTAACCCCTACACCCTTGTTCACTTAGAACCATCTAAAGGGTGACACCTCAAATGCTCCCCATACAGCCCTACCTTTCAGATCCAGGTTCTGATATGGGGGATAGAACCTCAATCTTTTCACCCACAAGGGGTTAGGAGAGAGGAAATTGGTTTGGAACCAGACCCATAAGAAGAAAAAACAGCTCTACACAGAGAGTGTTTATGATGTAATAAGAGTAAATTTAGGCAGGTCTGTAGGTGGTTATCAATAAAAACGTCACAATACAGTGCAGAGAGTTCGGGTTGGCTGCTAGAGGGGCAAGGAGACCCCTAGCTCCACTAAAACCATTGACAACTATGTGCCATTTGAGGGATCGTTAAATAACTGTTTGTCACCTCTTGAAGAGCATAGTCAAGAGTTACACAGCAAGTTACTGCATGCTTTCATGATCAATAAACATCAATTGATCATGTATTTTTAGATACGTGAGAGTAGCCTATTAATTTGGCATGTAGCGAAATAGATTTCCAGACAACATAATTTAGCTTGCTTCATCAGAGATTAGGCTGTAGAAAGAACTTGACATAGACAAGTCCTCATCTTGGTAAAGTAGACTACGGTTACCACCAATAGAAGACAAGCAAATCAAACAATTTCTGGATATAGCCATCTAGTTAATCCCCTGAAAGCTAGCTAGCCACCTTGGCGCGATCTGCCGTTAGCTAGCCACCTTGGCGCGATCTGCCGTTAGCTAGCCACCTTGGCGCGATCTGCCGTTAGCTAGCCACCTTGGCGCGATCTGCCGTTAGCTAGCCACCCTGACGCGATCTGCCGTTAGCTAGCCACCCTGACGCGATCTGCCGTTAGCTAGCCACCCTGACGCGATCTGCCGTTAGCTAGCCACACTGACGCGATCTGCCGTTAGCTAGCCACATTGGCGCGATCTGCCGTTAGCTAGCCACATTTACGTGGTACATCAATCAATTAAATCTTTATCACGTCTGTCAGCAGCTATAGGGATTAAAACACTCTTAAAAACAACGTTGTAAAGGGGATCATGTTAGCTACCGTTGCTAGGTAGGTCTACTTACCACTACATGTTTAGCCATATAGTACAAAGTTTCTACCAGTAGCTTGCAAAGTAAACACCATCAGCTAACAGTACATCTGCAAATGCGCCCTTCTTCTGCTTGACAGGCAGAGCCCACAACAGATGGGAAATTAACCTAAACCACTCACCTGTCAGGTATAGCACTCTTTTCTATCACTCAAATATCCAATCAACGGTGGTCAATATTGAGATATATGGTGAGGCTACCCTCGCGTATCTCAAATTCCATGATCAATTGATGTTTACTGATCATGGAAACATGCAGTAACTTTATAACTGATGATAGAGGCAAATGTGGAATAATCTGACATTTGTATTTTTGACTCTGGGCTTCAAGAGGAGATATTACAACCAAATAGTTAACTTTTATTTAACAATCCCTTGAAAAAAAAACGGCACGCAGTTGTCAACGGTTTTAGCGGCGCTGGGGGTCTCCTTGCCCCCTCAGCAGGCAATTCAAAACCTCTGCACCGTATTGTGACGTTTTATTGATAACGACCTATTGAACAGAGTCATTATTATGTCATATTGTAACCAGAGGTACGTAGATGTACAGAGTTCTAGAACGGACAACTGTCTGTCATCCATGTTGACACCGGGTCGTTCTATAGCAACAAGAACATTCTTAGTTGGATTCCAATTAGAATGGCAATGTTGTGGAACATTCCGGCACAAACATGGCAGCCATGAAAAGTATAAATGCAGATTTCAAAATGGCACCCTATTCCCTATGTAGTGCACTACTTTGGACCAGGTAGTGCACAATAAAGGGTGGAACAGGGTGTCATTTGCGATTTGCCTGTTGCAATATCATGATTTTTAGGTGCCAACATGGCAACCATGAAAAAGTCAGAAAATCTCAGAGTTTCTCGTTTCTCTGTATATGTACGTCTCGGTGTGTGTCCAAAAAGGTACCCTGTTCCCTATGGACTCAAGCCAATGGGTCGTGGTCAAAAGTAGTGCACTACATAGGGAATAGCGTGCAATTTGAGACACTACCTTTACAGTGTACATGGAGCAGCAGCTCCCTCTATAGGGTTCTATTCATACGGACACCCCCCACCCTGTCCCTTAGTTAACCATCAAACAAACAGAAAATAAAAGTCCCCCCACCCTCCTATGGGTTTCTACCTACGCGCCCTGGACCTGTGTGTGTGTGTGTTGTTCGGTGTGTGTGTTCCGGTCGAGGCCGCCAGAGTCTCTGCGAGGGTGTGTGAGATCGTGCTTGTGTGTGGGCGCTCCCTGGGGGTGAGGGGGACTCCTAGTATTTCACTCCTGGAACGAACTCCTTCGCATCGGGGTTCAAGTTGCTCTTCCTCTGCAGGGAGAGATGGAGTGAAGTGATGGCGGGATTTAAAAAAAAAAAAAAAGGAGAAAAGAAAGTGAGAACCCTTCTATTGTACAAAACTAATTTTACACACACATTACAAGATTGCTGTCTATTGTTGTACATATATTTGGTGGATGTGTTCTCTGACGCGCGCGCGCGTGTGTGTGTGTGTGTGTGTGTGTGTGTGTGTGTGTGTGTGTGTGTGTGTGTGTGTGTGTGTGTTCTGCTGTGTCTCCTCACCGCCATCTCCTCTGCGTTTCCTCCGTCGCTGACTGTCAGGCCGTTAAGCTGCTGCTGGATCTGACCCACCCCCGAGGGGAGGTCCCTGGCCGGGATGAACCAATCCTGGTCCTCCTCATCCAACATCTCCTGGAAACAACGCTCCAAGAACTCCTGCTCCAACAACTCCTCTTCAACCTGACAGAGAGACAAGGTTCAGTATCTATACTACACACAAAAGTATGTGGACATCCCTTCAAAATGAGTAGATTTTGGATATTTCAGCCACAACCGTTGCTGACAGGTGTATAAAAAGATAGCACACATCCATGCAAGCACACATCCATGCAATCTCCACAGACAAACATTGGCAGTAGAATGGCCTTACTGAAGAGCTCAGTGACTTTCAACGTGGCACCGTCATAGGACGCCACCTTTCCAACTAGTCAGTTGGTCAAATTTCTGCCCTGCTAGAGCTGCCCCCCGGTCAACTGTAAGCGCTATTACTGTGAAGTGGAAACGTCTAGGAGAAACAACAGCTCAAGCGCAAAGTGGTAGACCACACAAGCTCACAGAATCGGACCGTCAAGTGCCGAAGCGCGTAAAAAATCCTCTGTCCTCGGTTGCAACACTCACTACTGAGTTCCAAACTGCCTCTGAAAGCAACGTCAGCACAATAACTGTTTGTCAGGAGCGTCATGAAATGGGTTTCCACGGCTGAGGAGCCGCACACAAGCCTAAGATCAGCCGGCGCTTGGCATTGCGCGTGGTGGAGTGGTGTAAAGCCCGCCGAAATCTTAACACTACAGCATATAATGACACTCTTGACAATTCTGTGCTTCCAACTTTTTGGCAACAGTTTGGGGAAGGCTCTGTTTCAGCATGACAATGCCCCCGTGCTCAAAGCAAGGTCCGTACAGAAATTGTTTGTCGAGATCGGTGTGGAAGAACTTGACTGGCCTGCACAGAGCCCGGACCTCAATCCCATCAATCCTTTGGGATGAATTGGAACGCCGACTGCGAGCCAGACCTAATCGCCCAACATCAGTGCCTGACCTCACCAATGCTCTTGGCTGAATGGAAGTAAGTCCCCACAGAAATGTTCCAACATCTAGTGGAATGCCTTCCCATAACAGTGGAGGCTGTTATAAACAGCAAAGGGGGGACACCAACTCCATATTAACACCCATGATTTTGGAATGAGAAGTTCAACAAGCAGGTGGCCACATACCTTTGGTCATGTAGTGTACATGGAGGTAGAGGGGGGATGGAGCGAGAGCGGAACACCGCTCCAGGAACTCCTCTTCAGACAAGACACTAGTAGCAGTTAATCAGTGAGCCGGGCTGAAATTATCTGTTCTCAGTGCCCAGTATTGAAAGGGAGGGGGGAGATAGAGAGTGGGATAGACGTAGGATGAAGACTCGTCTTACTTTAACTTCTTAGGGCTAGGGGGCAGTATTTTGAAGTTCGGATGAAAAACGTGCCCAAAGTAAACTACCTGTTACTCAGGCCCAGATGCATATAATTAGTAGCTATGGATAGAAAATACTCTGAAGTTTCTAAAACTGTTAAAATAATGTCTGTGATTATAACAGAACTGATATGGCAGGCAAAAACCCGAGGAAAATCCATCCGGGATGTCTGAATCAGTCATGTCACACTGTTTTCAATTGGCATGCTATTCAAAGCAGGGTATTTTAGCTCCCAGATTGCAGTTCCTATGGCTTCCACTAGATGTCAACAGTCTTTAGAAAAAGGTTGGAACGTTCAATAATGAAAATCAAGGGAGTAAGACCACTAGTTCCTGGGTTCACGTCAAGTGTACTGTTTTGGATTCTGCGTGTAACAGGGAATGCACGCTCAGTTCTTTTTCTCTTCTATTCAGCAGGTTATATTCCATCTGAAATATTATATATTCATTTTAGGGTATCTGAGTATTGATTACAAATGCTGTTTGACTTTTTCGACGAACTTTACGGGTACTTTTGGGATATCGTTTGTCTGCATGGATGAAAGCCTTTGGGCAGGTGGATTACTGAACAAAACATGCCAATCAAACGGAGCTATATGGATATAAAGAGGAACAAAAGCATCTTTTATTGTGTAACCTAGAAGCTTGGGTATGCCATCAGAGGAAGATCAAAGGTAAAAGAGATTTATTTTATGCTATTTTTGAGTTGTGACACCTCTGCTGGTTATGTTATTACGCTAATTGAGTTTGAGTGGGGGTGCTGTCCTCAGACCATCAAATGTTCTGCTTTCGCCGTAAAGCCTTTTTGAAAACTGACAATGCTGTTAGATTAACAAGAGTCTAAGCTTTTGAAGGGTGTGCAGCATTTGTATTTTCATGAATGTTTGAAATTAGTATTTTTGTCATTTAAATTTGGCGCTCTGCATTTCACCGGATGTTGTCAAAACAGGTTAATGAGACATCCTCATTACACTAAAAAAAACAAAAAAACATTACACAACACAGAGAGAGAGAGCGAGAGAATTGTGTGTGGTTGGATTCCACCTCTAAAAGAGTTTCCTCTTGACAGACATCAAGCAGACACACCTGGGACTAACTGTCTCTGTGTCTCTGTGTACACCAACCTGTCTGTTGTAAACATCCTCGTTCTCCATCCACATGTACTCAGCAAAGGGATCGTCTCCTCCCTGATCGCCTTCTCCTGGATGCCCATTTGCTACAGGCTCCTTGCCTTCCTTCCCCGGAGCCCCACCCCCCGGCGTCTTCACTACCTCGGGACCACTCATCTCCGACGGCTCTGATGGGACCGGAGAGATGAAGATGCATGGTTACACACACAATGTATTTCTGAGTAATACTGGCATTGTGACAACCCCACCAGTGTTTCCACTGCAGTCATTTAGCTGTGCCGCTGTACCCAGGGTGGGAAATGAACACCAGCCAAATGCAGGTAGATTCTGGCATTGGCTGGTGGTCACACAGAGCATTTGGAAGCAATTGTTTTTGCTTTGCTATATTCATGCTCCAATCTGTTAAAAATAATTGTACTAATATGTTATTGGGCAAATTTTCCCCCCCATTCATTTGAGTACAACATTCTTTTAAAAAGTCCCCAGAACTGACCATTCTACATAAAAAAAAGATCTGGGGGGGGGGGTACCCAAACCCCCCAACTGCAACAGATTTTTCCTGAAGGAAACACTGAACCCTAGTCTACCTCCACCGTTAAAACCTAAATAGGCCAATTCACTAAACATCACATTGACAACCAGCCTGAGAAACACAGGGAGGCTGTTCTGCAGGCGTCTACAAAAGCAACACTGTAGACAAACAGCATCCATAAAAATAGTACAACACTGCAACACAACACATACACAATAAAAGCACCATAACATAATTCACAGGCCTTCTGTTATCTTTAGAACGGTCCTAAATGACACCGGGACTGTACAGACTATAAATCATTGACTAACTAAAGCACATCAGACAGACTTGTCTGGTAGATCGAGGAATGAAGTAGCCAGGCCAGGGATCGACATTTAAAAAAAGGAAAGGATGCACATAGATAGATATCTATCTATCTATATATATTCCATCCAAAAAAATGTACTACTACACTTGTATTTTTTGAAATTTGAAGTAGGTACTAAAGTGCCCATGTTTGTTGCTAGTAGATGACAAAGAACAAATAAAATTGTATTCGTCACATGCTTGGTAAACAAACAGGTGTAGACTAACAGTGAAATACTTACAGGCCCCAAAATACACTTGTAAAGTGATATGTCGTATTGGGACTTTTAGGACTTTTAGTTGGAAGGATGAAACCAATCAAAATATTTAAAAGCAACCTAATTATGCAATATTCCCTTTAAGGTCTGAAAAGGTTCTCGCCCTCGGGGTAAATCAGGAATATTTTGGGGGTTGCCTAACGATTATGATCCCTTACCCAAGTAACTATTTTCACCTAAACACCTGGGAAGAACCAGAAAGACCAGACTAGTGGAATTATTTGTATTTTGGTTGTCATCAGAAGAAAAAAATCAGCTGCCCAATGGGGCAGCCTATGGAGCAGGTTGATGATCGACTGCTTATGTCTGGCAATAGGGCTTAATATCAATCCCTGACCATGTCTAGAAATGGTAGAACAGTGGTTCAAGCTCCATACTGGTTTCAGTTCAACACAGCTGAAACCAACAAGCTCCATACTGATTTCAGTTATAGTTAAATAAGGCTGAATGTAACATTGAGACAAGCACTTATAATAAAGAAAGTAAAAAAGTAAAGGTTCATTATACTTTGCCTGCTTGATGCTAACAGGAATTGTATGATCGCATTGGGGGTGGTAAATTAGAATTTGGACCAACGCCTGGCCTGTGTAGTCCATCGGTTAGTGACTCGAACCCTTGACTAGTGACTATATGGCTATCTTTCCTTTCTCAATTAAATACAACACATATATATATATTTTAAAGAATTTTGACCAGTGTCGTCAGAATACAGTTCAACCACAGGTGGCTGGCTGATAGAAAGTCTAGTAGACGCTTCACAAAGTCCTCGCTGAGAAGCAGTTTATCGATCCGTTTCATGTATTATATATAGACACACACCCTTCTACTACGTTACACTCATTCCCCTGTCATTCAGAGAGAGGAGAACAAAAGAAAACATTGTGAATGAGGCAGCGACGCATCTACTTGAGAGGGGAAAACAACACATTTTGAAAATATAAAAAAAAAAAAAATGAAACAAAACGTGTACGGCCATGGACCCGTGGTTATGTAATACAGCTAGAGACCTGCGTGACAGAGGATTGCACTGCCTGTGTGAATGCTATAGCTAACTATATCTGAACGTTAAATACGCAGTAAGCTACAATAGCTAGCTGCTCTTCAAGACAGCCAGCCTAACATGGACAGCTAGCTACATTGCCAGTACATTAGCGAGCTTGCTACTGCAGTGTAGGACATGTTGAAACCACGTGTGTTTTCTTCATTTGGCTATCAACAATGCCAAGATGGCACACCATTGTATGGAATAGCCACAGTGTATTTCTAGCTGGTTAGTCATCACTGGTAAATATAGCTAGTCTGGTGCTATTTATATTGGGTTCAACGTGTTCTCACGGTGTTGTTGTGTAACTTACTAACCACGCTGCATGCAGGGAGGGGCATGCTCGTGTATGTATACTCTTGAGAAATGTAAACAAGTTATTAACCATTGGTTATTTTGGGCCTCGTTAAAAGCTTAAATTAATTCTGCTAAAACTAAAATCTGACGCAATGCAGTTTAGCTCTAGGTTTGTGGTGATGAATTTGACGATAGCAATAGCATCGTTCGCTATCTGGCTAATAAACCGGTCTCACACTTTACCAAAACGTCTACCTAGCTAAGAAAACAAAGGTGGCTAACACCATCAAGGTTGGTTGCAAAAGGCCGCACAGTGAAGTGATGACAAAACGACAACTACACATGACATTTAGCGCGCTAGCTAGCTGTTAAAGGGACTGGGGGGGCTTAGCGAGGTCATGCTAGCTACAACATGGACGGGCCTACAAGGAAAACAACGAAACACGAGCTAAAAAAAGGAGTAAGCTGGCGAACGGTCACGAAAAACAAAGTCTGACGGTGAACATATTTTGAAACGGCTGGTACTAAAACGCATTTCCCACAAACATGGAATAATCGCAATGTCAGATCCCAAGGCTAACACTAGATTTGAGTTTCCATTCCCATCTGGACTGATGCGTCAGAGACGCAATTAGCTAGGCTAAACTAGCCAGATGGCATTGCTAGGCTAGGCTAAACTAAACTAGCCAGATGGCATTGCTAGCCTAGGCTAAACTAAACTAGCCAGATGGCATTGCTAGGCTAGGCTAAACTAGCCAGATGGCATTGCTAGGCTAAACTAAACTAGCCAGATGGCATTGCTAGGCTAAACTAAACTAAACTAGCCAGATGGCATTGCTAGGCTAGGCTAAACTAAACTAGCCAGATGGCATTGCTAGGCTAGGCTAAACTAAACTAGCCAGATGGCATTGCTAGGCTAGGCTAAACTAGCCAGATGGCATTGCTAGGCTAGGCTAAACTAGCCAGATGGCATTGCTAGGCTAGGCTAAACTAGCCAGATGGCATTGCTAGGCTAGGCTAAACTAAACTAGCCAGATGGCATTGCTAGGCTAGGCTAAACTAAACTAGCCAGATGGCATTGCTAGGCTAGGCTAAACTAAACTAGCCAGATGGCATTGCTAGGCTAGGCTAAACTAAACTAGCCAGATGGCATTGCTAGCCTAGGCTAAACTAAACTAGCCAGATGGCATTGCTAGCCTAGGCTAAACTAAACTAGCCAGATGGCATTGCTAGCCTAGGCTAAACTAAACTAGCCAGATGGCATTGCTAGGCTAAACTAAACTAGCCAGATGGCATTGCTAGGCCAGTGCATGGCATTTAGCACGGAATAGAGCAACAACGTAGTATTCAGTTTTCCAAATACTTGGCCTGTGAAATCCACGTAAAAAAAAACAAACAAAAAGAAACCGGACGGCGGGTGTTATAAAGTCATACCTGGCATCCCCCGCGTTAGTGTTTCCTCTTTTAAAAAAATAAAGACAAAATAAAAATAGGTATTTCCAACCGTCGTAGGTTAGCTTGACGTTAGTTAGCTAAATACATTAGGAAGACGGTGGTCATGTGGTCCTGAACAAACCTCCACCAGGCGCCCTCCTCCGCCTCAACATTACAACTAGCGGAGTGGTAACAGACGTCAAGTCTGTTGTTGAACATTAAATAGAAACATCACGGTATAGCGGACACTGAACTGTTATTTGTTGTTGTTGTTAAAATGGTGACAAAGTGGATACATAATAGCGTGCGAGTCCTCAATTGCTTTAAAAAAAAAAAAAACAGACAAGTGCGAGTGTTTCTGAGAAACTCGCCAACTAACCTACATCTTTCATCGTTAGTTAGCTAGCTTTGCTTTGTTTTGTTTTGTTTTGCTATTTCAACAGTCAAGCAAAGCGAACGACACGGGCTTTCCAAGTTAAGCTGTGAAAACACAGCTGTTAGCAACCTAGCCGCTAGCCTATAAATAGCTAAACGTTACTCACCAGCCAAGTTGAAATGCGGTACACAAACCCCGTAGTGAAAACTACACGGCGGCTCCTATGAAAGCGGCTCCTCAATTACCGAGAAGAAAAAAAAAAACCTCCAGAACTAAAAACAATTGAACTCATCCGTTGTTTTTTTTTTTGTTTTTTTTTTTAAGATTCGTAAATATGCGTCTTTGTCTGTTTTTCCCCGTTATAATCCATAGAGAGAGAGCCTCGAAAATCACGATTTGTGCCACAACCGCGAGCCCGGAAAACGGTCACGTTGTACCGATTGTCCCAACCGACTATTGGTGGGATCGGGCATCAGTCAAACTCCTCTCACTGACATCACTGGTATCGAGTAAAACAAGAAACAGCCCCCTTTTCATTCACAGACCGAGTAAAAAAACAAAGTGCAATGTAGTAATGTAGGGCACTTATACAGTCATTGGGCAGGCTACACATTATTTCTTCCTTACCTTAATAGTATTCCTGGTGCCTTTTTATAATATGGATCAAGTTAATTATTTCATGGTCCTGGTCTAAACTGTGACGAATACCATATCAACATGTACGGTCATTACTAATCCTTGCAGATGTGATTGTCCAAGAGAGGAGTGAAAAAAAAGTAAATTCAAGACTATTGAGATTCTGCTAATGGTTGAAATGCATTATCTTTAATAGTCAGCAGAGGGCGCCACAAATACATATTTTGAGTGCATGGAAGGTGTGTGTGTGTGAGAGAGAGAGAACACTTTATGGAACACAAAGCCTTCACTATCTCATCCTGGAATATCCAAGACTTGGGGTCCTCTGCCTTTGGCCTAAAGAGCAGGAACCTGGACTTCACCAAAGAAATCAGAAATACAGACATTGTCATCCTACAAGAAACATGGTATAGAGGAGATGGACCCACTGGTTGCCCTCTAGGTTACAGAGAGTTGGTAGTCCCATCCACCAAACTACAAGGGAAGGGACTCAGGGGCTATACTAATTTGGTATAGAACAGACCTAACCCCCTCTATTAAATTAATCAAAACAGGAACATTTTACATTTGTCTAGAAATTCAAAAGGAAATTACCACAAAATAGAAAAATGTCCTCCTGTGTGCTACCTATACCCCCCCACTAGAATCCCCATACTTTAATGAAGACAGCTTCTCCATCCTGGAGGGGGAAATCAATCATTTCCAGGCCCAGGGACATGTACTCGTCTGTGGCGAAGAACCTGACACCCTCAGCACACAGGGAGACAAAGACCTACCTGGAGGTGACAGCATTCCCACCCAAATATGCCCCCCTAGAAACAACTATGACAAAACAACCAACAAAACGTGTCACAACTCCTGCAGCTCTGTCGCTAGGTCTATACATAGTCAACGGTAGGCTTCGAGGAGACTCCCCTGGTTGGTACACCTACAGCTCATCTCTTGGCAGTAGTACTGTAGACTACTTTATCACTGACCTCAACCCAGAGTCTCTCAGAGCATTCACAGTCAGCCCACTGACACCTCTATCAGATCACAGCAAAATCACAGTCTACCTGAACAGAGCAACAAATCATGAGGCATCACAGTGAAAGAAACTGAATAATATTAAGAAATGCTATAGATGGGAGGAAATTAGTGTGGAAACCTACCAAAAAACAATTAGGCAACAACAAATTCAATCCCTTCTAGACAACTTCCTGGACAAAACGTTCCACTGTAATAGTGAAGGTGTAAACTTGGCAGTATATTTGACCTTCCCTATCAAAATGTCAAGCAGACAACTGTGGAAATGAACAATAATGACAAATGGTTTGATGATAAAATGCAAAAACCTAACAAATAAATTGAGAAACCTGTCCAACCCAAAAAACATAGAGACCCAGAAAACCTTCACCTTCACTATGGTGAATCACTAAAACAATACAGAAATACACTACGGAAAAAAGAAGGAACAGCACATCAGAAATCAGCTCAATGTAATTGAAGAATTCATAAAATCTACACACTTCTGGGAAAATTGGAAAACAAACAACACAAAGAGTTATCTATCCAAAATGGAGCTGTATGGATAAATAACTTCTCCAATATTTTTGGCACCATAACAAAGAACAAACAGCTAAAACATATACATGATCAAATACAAATCTTAGAATAAATTATTAAAGACTACCAGAAACCACTGGATTCTCCAATTACATTGAATGAACTACAGGACAAAACACAAACCCTCCAACCCAAAAAGGCCTGTGGTGCTGATCGTATCCT
Source organism: Brachymystax lenok tsinlingensis (assembly GCA_030435695.1). Classification (NCBI taxonomy): domain Eukaryota; kingdom Metazoa; phylum Chordata; class Actinopteri; order Salmoniformes; family Salmonidae; genus Brachymystax; species Brachymystax lenok. Next base: position 7,732,168 of record CM059811.1, on the reverse strand, counting down.
CAATGAAATTATAAAATATACAGACCACAAATTCCCATTGGCTATACTTAAACTCTTTAACATCATCCTCAGCTCTGGCATCTTCCCCAATATTTGGAACCAAGGACCGATCACCCCAATCCACACAAGTGGAGACAAATTTGACCTCAATAACTACCGTGGGATATACATCAACAGCAACCTTGGGAAAATCCTCTGCATTATCAATAACAGCAGACTCTATTTAACAGCAAAACTATTTACTGAACAAATGTCAAATTGGCTTTTTACCAAATGACTGTACGACAGACCACGTATTCACCCTGCACACCCTAATTGACAAACAAACAAACCAAAACAAAGGCAAATTCTTCTCATGCTTTCTTGATTTAATTTTTTAAAAACTCAATTTGGCATGAGGGTCTGCTATACAAATTGTTGGAAAGCGGTGTTGGGGGAAAAACATACCACAGTATAAAATCCATGTACACAAACAACAAGTGTGCGGTTAAAATCTGCAAAAACACACACCTTTCTTTACACAGGCCCTTGGTGTAAGTCAGGGATGCAGCTTAACCCCCACCCTCTGCAGCATAAAATATATCAACGAATTGGCGAGGGTACTAGAACTGTCTGCAGCACCCGGCCTCACCCTACTAGAATCTGAAGTCAAATGTCAAATCAAATCAAAATCAAATCAAACTTTGTCACATGCACCCGAATACAACAAGTGTAGACTTTACCGTGAAATGCATACTTACAAGCCCTTAACCAACATGCAGTTCAAGAAGAGTTAAGAAAATATTTACCAAATAAACTAAAGTAAAAATAATAAAAAGTAACACAATAACATAACAATAACGAGGCTATATACAGGGGGTACCGGTACCGAGTCAGTGTGCGGGGGTACAGGTTAGAGGTAATTGTACATTTGTACTGTTTGCTTATGATCTGGTATTTCTGTCCCCAACCAAGGAGGGCCTACAGCAGCACCTAGATCTCCTGTACAGATTCTGTCAGACCTGGGCCCTGACAGTAAATCTCAGTAAGACAAAAATAATGGTGTTCCAAAAAAAGGTCCAGTTGCCAGGACCACAAATACAAATTCCATCTAGACACCGTTGCCCTAGAGCACACTAAAAACTATACATACCTCAGCCTAAACATCAGTGCCACTGGTAACTTCCACAAAGCTGTAAACGATCTGACAGACAAGGCAAGAACGGCCTTCTATGCCATCAAAAGGTACATACAAATCAAAATACCAATTAGGATCCAGCTAAAAAATACTTGAATCAGTTATAGAGCCCATTGACCTTTATGGTTATGAGGTCTGCACTTCCTAACCTCCTGCCAAATGTTTGACCATATTAGAGACCATATATTTCCCTCAGATTACACAGACCCACAAAGAATTTGAAAACAAACCCAATTTTGATAAACTCCAATATCTATTGGGTGAAATACCAGTGTGCCATCACGCAATTGTAAATACAACCCATGTTTGTTTTGTGTTTTTATTTTCCCTTTTGTACTTTAACTATTTGCACGTTGTTTTAACACTGTGCATAGCCACAATATGACGTTTGAAATGTCTCTATTCCTTTGGAACTTGTGGAATGTTTACTGTACATTTTTTATTGTTTATTTCACTTTTGTTTATTATCTATTTCGCTTGCTTTGACAATGTAAACATGTGTTTCTCATGCCAATAAAGCCCTTTGATTTGAATTGAGAGAGAGAGAGAGCATGAGATGTGTGTGAGAGACATTAAAATGAGTAATAAAGTTGTAGAGCGCCAGATGTTCCCAAGAGTGTGTGTTGTGTGTGTGTGTGTGTGTGGTGTGTGAGATTATACAGACTCTGTTGACCTCACATAAAACACTTGCAGTCTGTTACTCATATTCTCTCTCTCTCTCTCTCTCTCTCTCTCTCTCTCTCTCTCTCTCTCTCTCTCTCTCTCTCTCTCTCTCTCTCTCTCTCTCTCTCTCTCTCTCTCTCTCTCTCTCTCTCTCTCTCTCTCTCTCTCTCTCTCTCTCTCTCTCTCTCTCTCTCTCTCTCTCTCTCTCTCTCTCTCACACACACACACACACACATAAACTCCGCCTATCTCCCTCTCTCTCTCTCTCTCTCTCTCTGACACAATGGCCAGACTCCATGTCAGGCTCTATGTTAGAGGGCAGTGGTGTGTTGGAGGGGGGTGAGGCGTCAAACTCACCAACACTACCTGGGGTGGGGACCCATGGCTACAGGAAAGGCACACACACTTGTTTATACAACACACACACACATACACACACACACGTGGAAAGGAAGCCACACATTAATACACACACAGGTAGTGAGTCACACAACTCCTTTTATTTGTGCAACATGATTTAAAAACTCAAAACACAACAGCACTCAAAACGCAACAGCACTCAAAACGCAACAGCACTCAATACACAACAACACTCAAAACACAACAGCACTCAAAACACAATAGCACTCAAAACACAACAGCACTCAAAACACAACAGCACTCAGAAACACAACAGCACTCAAAACACAACAGCACTCAAAACACAACAGCACTAAAACAAAAAACCCGCTTACACACGCAATAAACAGAAATTCCAAAGAGCTGTCATGGTCACTAGATAGAATGGGCCAAATATTTGAATGGGCACAGTGGGCAATTATTGTGTGTGGACTTGTGTGTTCTCAAAAGTCAGGACCTTTTGCATGTCCTGAAAAGTAAAAATGCTATTTTAGGATTAAGTGTTTTGTTCAGAGTTTGGAGTTAAGGTTAGGGTTATAGTAAGGGTTTTGGGAAAATAGGATTTTGAATGGGAATGAATTTTTACTTCCCAAAAAGTCCTGAGAAGTAATGAAAACATGGCTGTGTGTGTGAGGGGAAGGAGACGGGGTTGGGATGTTGAAGGGTGTGTTCGTCCAGGATACCAGAATTCCAGAGATAACGATGAAGCGTCTACAAGAAATGTCCCAGGGTTTCTCCCTGTCATCTGACCAATCACTTCCTGTCTTGCTGAGGGGACAAGGACAATGCTGGACATCTGGACAAAGACACACACACACCACCTGGTGAGGGGAGGACGCCTCATAATAATGGCTGGAATGGAGTGAATGGAATGGCATCGAAACCATGGAAACCATGTGTGTGATTTGTTTGAAATGTAATAAATGTAACCTTTGTTTAACTTGGCAAGTCAGTTAAGAACAAATCTTATTTACAATGACGGCCTACCGGGGAAGAGTGGGTTAACTGCCTTGTTCAGTGGCAGAAGGACAGATTCTTACATTGTCAGCCCGGGGATTCGATCCGGCAACCTTTTGGTCACTGGCCCAATGCATTAGGCTGCTAGTGTAGTGAAGGGTTGTTAGGGGGCTTGGATGGGCTAGGCTGGGTTGTTAGGGGGCTTGGATGGGCTAGGCTGGGTTGTTAGGGGGCTTGGATGGGCTAGGCTGGGTTGTTAGGGGGCTTGGATGGGCTAGGCTGGGTTGTTAGGGGGCTTGGATGGGCTAGGCTGGGTTGTTAGGGGATTGGATGGGCTAGGCTGGGTTGTTAGGGGGCTTGGATGGGCTAGGCTGGGTTGTTAGGGGGCTTGGCTGGGCTAGGCTGGGTTGTTAGGAGGCTTGGATGGGCTAGGCTGGGTTGTTAGGAGGCTTGGATGGGCTAGGCTGGGTTGTTAGGAGGCTTGGATGGGCTAGGCTGGGTTGTTAGGAGGCTTGGATGGGCTAGGCTGGGTTGTTAGAGTAAATACAGTTTACTCACATTTTGTGGAAAAATGCATTGAAAATATAGGGAGCGTGACTTTACTCACCACGACCGGCAATCAGTTTTTTTGGTTCCACTAAATCACTGCTCTGTTACCTGGTAACAAGCCTTCCTTACCCTCGACAAGGATACGTATTCTTTAAATATACCAAATAGTCTTGTTCTACTCCCACGATGCCTGGTTCAGTCACACAACCTGTCGACCTGAGAAAGCCAGTCATTGGTCCACAAAGAGAGAGGTAGAGGAACAAAGCCAGTCATTGGTCCATAAAGAAAGAGGTAGAGGAACAAAGCCAGTCATTGGTCCATAAAGAGAGAGGTAGAGGAACAAAGCCAGTCATTGGTCCATAAAGAGAGAGGTAGAGGAACAAAGCCAGTCATTGGTCCATAAAGAGAGAGGTAGAGGAACAAAGCCAGTCATTGGTCCATAAAGAAAAAGAAAAGTGTGTGTGTGTGTGCGTTCCAGAGATGGGGGCCAAATATGGGGGGGTTGGCGTCCTTCTGCCCACTCAAGAGAACTCTCTTCCTCTGCCTATGGGGAGCGGGGCAGTTAGTGTGTGTATGTATTTAAAGTGTATGTGGAGAGAGAGTGTGTGTGTGTGTGTATTTAAAGTGTGTGTGGAGAGAGCGTGTGTGTCTTTAAAGTGTGCGTGGAGAGTGTGTGTGTGTGTAGAGAGCAGGGGGTTGATGTATGCTTTCAATCATGTCCCCGGTGGGAAGAAATCTGATCCCTGTAGTGTAAGATCAAATCCCCGAGAGCAAAACACACACACACACACACTTAAAACACTTGCAGATTTTCAGAAAAAGGTTGAAAGGATTTATGCCAAGTACAGCATCAACAACAATAAAGTACTTATCCATAAAACACATTTCCAGCATTTGCCAAATGTTATACTTTTAGTTGTAGAGATTGAGAACACATAAAAATAAAATCTCTCTCTCTCTCTCTCTCTCTCTCTCTCTCTCTCTCTCTCTCTCTCTCTCTCTCTCTCTCTCTCTCTCTCTCTCTCTCTCTCTCTCTCTCTCTCTCTCTCTCATTTATCTTTGAAAGTTGGTAACCCACAACAGGAAACCTTTTAATGTTTTTGTTTTTTTGAAAAGCAGGAATTCAAAGAAAGAGAGAGAGAGAAAGTGAGGGAGGGCAAGAGCACAAGATGAAATAAGAAGCAAGGGGAAGACAGGAAGAAGGGGACTAAAACAGAGGGAGGGAGGAAGAGAGAGAGGAGAGAAGGAAAGGGGCGGGATGACTTAATCAGTGTGTACTGCCACTCCAAGTACACTCCACTCTCACACACACAGTCTTGTATAACTGACCTTGTGGGGACACACAATTCAGCCCCATTCAAAATCCTATTTTCCCTAACCTTAACCCTAACCCAAAAATCTAACCTCAACCCTAACACTAATTCTAACCTTAAACCTAAACCCCTTAGAAATAGCATGTGACCTTGTGGGGACAAACAAAATGTCCCCAGTTGGTCACATTTTTGTTTGTTTACTATTCTTGTGGGGACTTCTGGTACCCACAAGAATAGTAAAACAAGCTCTCTCTCTCTCTCTCTCTCTCTCTCTCTCTCTCTCTCTCTCTCTCTCTCTCTCTCTCTCTCTCTCTCTCTCTCTCTCTCTCTCTCTCTCTCTCTCTCTCTCTCTCTCTCTCTCTCTCTCTCTCTCTCTCTCTCTCTCTCTCTCTCTCTCTCTCACACACACACACAAACTCCCTCTCTCTCTCTCTCTCTCTCTCTATTTCCCCACCCTCTCTCTCCCTCTCTCTCATATACACACAGAGCATATTCTAAATGAGGTAAGCTCCCCACATCCCCCATGTTGTACAAATCTTTTCCCTGTTTTGCGCGTATCCGTGTGTGTGTGTGTGTGTGTATCCGTGTGTGTGTGTATCACTTCTTTCTTCTGTGACATTCCAGGCCAGTTGAAAGACTGACTGCCGGGCTGCGGACACAGCAGAGGAACGCTCCAGGCAAACATTTGGGAATATTTGGGATCGTTCCATTGTTTTTTCAGGAAGGTAGTCCCCCCATCTGCTCCATTGGACTTTTCCAAAGTCTTTGTTTAACTATTTTACCCTCCTCTTTCTATTGTCGGTTCTTTTTGGAATTCCGCTCTTGGAATTCTGCCGACGTTCGGTTCCATCTGGGAAGAACATTCCCAGTGATTCCTGATCCCTGCAGCAGAAGCATCCTCTCCTCTCTCTGTCTCTCCTCGTCCCAACTGCAGGAACAAACTCTGGGACTTAGTTCTGCTCCAGTGAAGAACAAGGGCAGGAACGTTGTTTCAGGAAAAGACGGGTGAGTTTGAGGATTTGTTTTAGGATATGCTGCTGGGGTTTCAATTGGGAATTCTCTTTTTACTGGCATTGAGTTAATGTTTTCCTGCATGTTGTTTTGTGTTTTTATGTGTGGATACATTTGTAGAATGATAAGAGATTACCTGCTGTAAAAAAAAGCCAGCAAGTGCCCCTATGGTTAACAGAGGAAGACAGAGGTAGGGCAACAGGTCTATGGTTAACAGGGGAAGACAGAGGTAGGGCAACAGGTCTATGGTTAACAGTGGAAGACAGAGATAGGGCAACAGGTCTATGGTTAACAGTGGAAGACAGAGGTAGGGCAACAGGTCTATGGTTAACAGAGGAAGACAGAGGTAGGGCAACAGGTCTATGGTTAACAGAGGAAGACAGAGGTAGGGCAACAGGTCTATGGTTAACAGGGGAAGACAGAGCTAGGGCAACAGGTCTATGGTTAACAGGGGAAGACAGAGGTAGGGCAACAGGTCTATGGTTAACAGGGGAAGACAGAGCTAGGGCAACAGGTCTATGGTTAACAGGGGAAGACAGAGGTAGGGCAACAGGTCTATGGTTAACAGTGGAAGACAGAGGTAGGGCAACAGGTCTATGGTTAACAGGGGAAGACAGAGCTAGGGCAACAGGTCTATGGTTAACAGAGGAAGACAGAGGTAGGGCAACAGGTCTATGGTTAACAGAGGAAGACAGAGGTAGGGCAACAGGTCTATGGTTAACAGTGGAAGACCGAGGTAGGGCAACAGGTCTATGGTTAACAGGGAAGACAGAGCTAGGGCAACAGGTCTATGGTTAACAGAGGAAGACAGAGGTAGGGCAACAGGTCTATGGTTAACAGGGGAAGACAGAGGTAGGGCAACAGGTCTATGGTTAACAGTGGAAGACAGAGGTAGGGCAACAGGTCTATGGTTAACAGGGGAAGACAGAGCTAGGGCAACAGGTCTATGGTTAACAGGGGAAGACAGAGCTAGGGCAACCGGTCTATGGTTAACAGAGGAAGACAGAGGTAGGGCAACAGGTCTATGGTTAACAGTGGAAGACAGAGGTAGGGCAACAGGTCTATGGTTAACAGGGGAAGACAGAGGTAGGGCAACAGGTCTATGGTTAACAGTGGAAGACAGAGGTAGGGCAACAGGTCTATGGTTAACAGGGGAAGACAGAGCTAGGGCAACAGGTCTATGGTTAACAGGGGAAGACAGAGCTAGGGCAACAGGTCTATGGTTAACAGGGGAAGACAGAGCTAGGGCAACAGGTCTATGGTTAACAGTGGAAGACAGAGGTAGGGCAACAGGTCTATGGTTAACAGGGGAAGACAGAGCTAGGGCAACAGGTCTATGGTTAACAGAGGAAGACAGAGGTAGGGCAACAGGTCTATGGTTAACAGAGGAAGACAGAGGTAGGGCAACAGGTCTATGGTTAACAGAGGAAGACAGAGGTAGGGCAACAGGTCTATGGTTAACAGTGGAAGACAGAGGTAGGGCAACCGGTCTATGGTTAACAGGGGAAGACAGAGCTAGGGCAACAGGTCTATGGTTAACAGTGGAAGACAGAGGTAGGGCAACAGGTCTATGGTTAACAGTGGAAGACAGAGGTAGGGCAACAGGTCTATGGTTAACAGGGGAAGACAGAGGTAGGGCAACAGGTCTATGGTTAACAGTGGAAGACAGAGGTAGGGCAACAGGTCTATGGTTAACAGTGGAAGACAGAGGTAGGGCAACAGGTCTATGGTTAACAGTGGAAGACAGAGGTAGGGCAACAGGTCTATGGTTAACAGGGGAAGACAGAGCTAGGGCAACAGGTCTATGGTTAACAGGGGAAGACAGAGCTAGGGCAACAGGTCTATGGTTAACAGTGGAAGACAGAGGTAGGGCAACAGGTCTATGGTTAACAGTGGAAGACAGAGGTAGGGCAACAGGTCTATGGTTAACAGGGGAAGACAGAGCTAGGGCAACAGGTCTATGGTTAACAGGGGAAGACAGAGCTAGGGCAACAGGTCTATGGTTAACAGGGGAAGACAGAGGTAGGGCAACAGGTCTATGGTTAACAGGGGAAGACAGAGGTAGGGCAACAGGTCTATGGTTAACAGGGGAAGACAGAGCTAGGGCAACAGGTCTATGGTTAACAGGGGAAGACAGAGCTAGGGCAACAGGTCTGTATTTCAGTGAGAAGGAGGTGAACATTTTGGTGCAGAGTCACTCAGTTTATCTAAGCTACACCTGTCTGGTGTCAAAGGTTAAAGGTCAGGAGTCTGGAACGGTCGATCTATATCACTATTTTTATTGGATGTCCCCAGTGTGGAGGGTGTGGCTGGGAGGGGTTGCGGTTTGAAGGGCGGGGGATGGGGTGGGTCCCCATTAGTTCCTGTCAAGGCAGCAGTTAGTCTTCCTGGGGTCCAGCAAAGATTAAGGCAGTAATATACATTATAACACCATTTTTACACGTTAAAATACATTTACAACAGATTTAACAATACATTAAAATGTGCCCTCCAGCCACTACTCTTCTACAACCCACAATCCAGGTGTAGGTGGGTGTATAGTGTGTGTGTTGTGTGTGTGTGTGTGTGTGTATAGTGTGGATGTTATGTGTGTTTGTACCTGTGTGTGTGCGCGTTTGTCTCTTCACAGTCCTCGCTGTTCAATAAGGTGTATTTTGTTCTGTTTTTTAAATCAGATTTTACTGTTTGCGTGAGTTACAAGGGGCGGGGCGGGGAGGGGCGGGGAGGGGCGGGGTTTCTCTTCTTCCTCAGGAAGCTCAGTCCGTGATGATGTCGTAGCTCCTTTGTGAGCTGAAGTGTTCTGTGTGTGTACCATAACCACGGCAACCCACGGGCCACAGCTGTGTGTGTACCATAACCACGGCAACCCACGGGCCACAGCTGTGTGTGTACCATAACCACAACAACCCACGGGCCACAGCTGTGTGTGTACCATAACCATAACAACCCACGGGCCACAGCTGTGTGTGGTACCATAACCACGGCAACCCACGGGCCACAGCTGTGTGTGTAGTGTTAATGGGGCCGAAAAGTGGCCTAGTGTGTTGTCCAATCGGCCCCCCATGTTTTGAGAAGCCCCCTCTCTCGCTGTCTTTCTATCTCGCTCTCTCTCTCTCTCTGCCCCAGGGGAGAAGGGTTGCTTACTCTACTGATCGCTTGCTTGTTTTGTGTCGCGTCTCGTGAAAGAGGAGAGGGGAGGGAGATTAACAGAAAAGGAGGATGAAAGAGAGATGGAGAGGAGGAACTGGAAAAGGAGAGATGGAGAGGAGGAACTGGAAAAGGAGAGATGGAGAGGAGGAACTGGAAAAGGAGAGATGGAGAGGAGGAACTGGAAAGGGAGAGATGGAGAGGAGGAACTGGAAAAGGAGAGATGGAGAGGAGGAACTGGGAAAAGGAGAGATGGAGAGGAGGACCTGGAAAAGGAGAGATGGAGAGGAGGACCTGGAAAAGGAGAGATGGAGAGGAGGAACTGGGAAAGGAGAGATGGAGAGGAGGAACTGGAAAAGGAGAGAATACATTAGAGGGGAAGAGAAGGAGAATGGGAAAACAGATGGAGGGACAAAAGGGTTAGGGGTGACGAGAGGGGGAGGGGTGAAGAGAGGGGAGGGGTGAAGAGAGGGGAGGGACGAAGAGAGGGGGAGGGCTGAAGAGAGGGGAGGGCTGTAGAGAGGGGAGGGGTGAAGAGAGGGGGATGAAGAGAGGGGGAGGGGTAAAAAGGGGAGGGACGAAGAGAGGGGGAGGGGTAAAAAGGGGGGAGGGACGAAGAGAGGGTATTTAAATGTGTTTTTTTCTCTCTCTGGTTTTATCATTAAATGGGAACATGGGAAGAGAACTTTAATGCTGTAACATCACACACACACACACACACACACACACTGAAACATCTTTCGGCCCATTGAATGTGTGATTGGAGTCAATCACACACACAGAAACACACACACACAGAAACACACAGACACACACACACACACACACACACACACACACACACACACACACACACACACACACACACACACACACACACACACACACACACACACACACACACACACACACACACACACACACACACACACACACACACACACAGAGAAACATCTTTCGGCCCATTGAATGTGTGATTGGAGTCAATCTTAGATCACAGAGTCTGCTGTAACAACACACACACAGAAACACACACACACACACACACACACACAGAAACACACACACACACAGAAACACACACACACACACACAGAAACACACACACAGAAACTCACACAGAATAATTAGAGGGTATTGGCATAATTCTGCTCTGCATGCATTATTTGGTGTTTTACATTGTCTATTTACATTGTATTTGTGGTCCTGGCAACTGGACCTTTTTTGGAACACCATTAGTTTTGTCTTACTGAGACAGGGCCCAGGTCTGACAGAATCTGTGCAGAAGATCTAGGTGCTGCTGTAGGCCCTCCTTGGTTGGTGACAGAAGCACCAGATCATCAGCAAACAAGTTGAGGCCGGGTGCTGCAGACGGTTCTAGTGCCTATATATGTTGAAGAGGGTGGGGCTTAAGCTGCATCCCTGTCTCACCCCACAGCCCTGTGTAAAGAAATCAGTTTTTTTGCCTATTTTAACCACACACTTATTTGTTTGTGTACATGGATTTTATAATGTCATATGTTTTTCCCCCAACACCACTTTCCATCAACTTGTATAGCAGACCCCTTAAAGCCAAATTGAGTCAAAAGCTAATTTGAAATCAACAAAGCATGAGAAGACTTTGCCTTTGTTTTGGTTTGTTTCTTTGTCAATTAGGGTGTGCAGGGTGAATACATGGTCTGTCGTACAGTAATTTGGTAAAAAGCCAATTTCACATTTGCTCAGTACATTGTTTTCACTGATGAAATGTACAAGTCTGCTGATAATGATAATGCAGAGGATTTCCCCAAGGTTGCTGTTGATGTATATCCCATGGTAGTTATTGGTGTCAAATTTGTCTCCACTTTTGTGGATTGGGGTTATCAGTCCTTGGTTCCAAATATTGGGGAAGATGCAAGAGCTGTGGGTGATGTTAAAGAGTTTAAGTATAGCCAATTGGAATTTGTAGTCTGTATATTTTATCATTTTATTTAGGATACCATATGTATATAAAGCTTATTAAAGAGCAGTGATACTAACCAGAGCAGTGATACTAACCAGAGCAGTGATACTAACCAGAGCAGTGATACTAACCAGAGCAGTGATACTAGCCAGAGCAGTGATACTAACCAGAGCAGTGATACTATCAAGAGCAGTGATACTAGCCAGAGCAGTGATACTAGCCAGAGCAGTGATACTATGAAGAGCAGTGATACTAACCAGAGCAGTGATACTAGCCAGAGCAGTGATACTAGCCAGAGCAGTGATACTATCAAGAGCAGTGATACTATCAAGAGCAGTGATACTAACCAGAGCAGTGATACTAACCAGAGCAGTGATACTAACCAGAGCAGTGATACTAGCCAGAGCAGTGATACTAGCCAGAGCAGTGATACTATGAAGAGCAGTGATACTAACCAGAGCAGTGATACTAGCCAGAGCAGTGATACTAGCCAGAGCAGTGATACTATGAAGAGCAGTGATACTAGCCAGAGCAGTGATACTAACCAGAGCAGTGATACTAGCCAGAGCAGTGATACTATGAAGAGCAGTGATACTAACCAGAGCAGTGATACTAGCCAGAGCAGTGATACTAGCCAGAGCAGTGATACTAACCAGAGCAGTGATACTAGCCAGAGCAGTGATACTAGCCAGAGCAGTGATACTAGCCAGAGCAGTGATACTATGAAGAGCAGTGATACTAACCAGAGCAGTGATACTATCAAGAGCAGTGATACTAACCAGAGCAGTGATACTAGCCAGAGCAGTGATACTAGCCAGAGCAGTGATACTAGCCAGAGCAGTGATACTAGCCAGAGCAGTGATACTATGAAGAGCAGTGATACTAACCAGAGCAGTGATACTAGCCAGAGCAGTGATACTAGCCAGAGCAGTGATACTATGAAGAGCAGTGATACTAACCAGAGCAGTGATACTAGCCAGAGCAGTGATACTAGCCAGAGCAGTGATACTATGAAGAGCAGTGATACTAGCCAGAGCAGTGATACTAACCAGAGCAGTGATACTAGCCAGAGCAGTGATACTATGAAGAGCAGTGATACTAACCAGAGCAGTGATACTAGCCAGAGCAGTGATACTAGCCAGAGCAGTGATACTATGAAGAGCAGTGATACTAACCAGAGCAGTGATACTAGCCAGAGCAGTGATACTAGCCAGAGCAGTGATACTAGCCAGAGCAGTGATACTATCAAGAGCAGTGATACTATCAAGAGCAGTGATACTAACCAGAGCAGTGATACTAACCAGAGCAGTGATACTATTAAGAGCAGTGATACTAGCCAGAGCAGTGATACTATGAAGAGCAGTGATACTAACCAGAGCAGTGATACTAGCCAGAGCAGGTGATACTAGCCAGAGCAGTGATACTATCAAGAGCAGTGATACTATCAAGAGCAGTGATACTAACCAGAGCAGTGATACTAACCAGAGCAGTGATACTATCAAGAGCAGTGATACTAGCCAGAGCAGTGATACTAGCCAGAGCAGTGATACTATGAAGAGCAGTGATACTAACCAGAGCAGTGATACTAGCCAGAGCAGTGATACTAGCCAGAGCAGTGATACTATGAAGAGCAGTGATACTAACCAGAGCAGTGATACTAGCCAGAGCAGTGATACTAGCCAGAGCAGTGATGCTATGAAGAGCAGTGATACTAGCCAGAGCAGTGATACTAACCAGAGCGGTGATACTAGCCAGAGCAGTGATACTATGAAGAGCAGTGATACTAACCAGAGCAGTGATACTAGCCAGAGCAGTGATACTAGCCAGAGCAGTGATACTATGAAGAGCAGTGATACTAACCAGAGCAGTGATACTAGCCAGAGCAGTGATACTAGCCAGAGCAGTGATACTATGAAGAGCAGTGATACTAACCAGAGCAGTGATACTAGCCAGAGCAGTGATACTATGAAGAGCAGTGATACTAGCCAGAGCAGTGATACTAACCAGAGCAGTGATACTAACCAGAGCAGTGATACTAGCCAGAGCAGTGATACTAGCCAGAGCAGTGATACTAGCCAGAGCAGTGATACTATGAAGAGCAGTGATACTATCAAGAGCAGTGATACTAACCAGAGCAGTGATACTAACCAGAGCAGTGATACTATCAAGAGCAGTGATACTAGCCAGAGCAGTGATACTAGCCAGAGCAGTGATACTATGAAGAGCAGTGATACTAACCAGAGCAGTGATACTAGCCAGAGCAGTGATACTAGCCAGAGCAGTGATACTATCAAGAGCAGTGATACTATCAAGAGCAGTGATACTAACCAGAGCAGTGATACTAACCAGAGCAGTGATACTAACCAGAGCAGTGATACTATCAAGAGCAGTGATACTAGCCAGAGCAGTGATACTAGCCAGAGCAGTGATACTATGAAGAGCAGTGATACTAACCAGAGCAGTGATACTAGCCAGAGCAGTGATACTAGCCAGAGCAGTGATACTATGAAGAGCAGTGATACTAACCAGAGCAGTGATACTAGCCAGAGCAGTGATACTAGCCAGAGCAGTGATACTATGAAGAGCAGTGATACTAGCCAGAGCAGTGATACTAACCAGAGCAGTGATACTAGCCAGAGCAGTGATACTATGAAGAGCAGTGATACTAACCAGAGCAGTGATACTAGCCAGAGCAGTGATACTAGCCAGAGCAGTGATACTAACCAGAGCAGTGATACTAGCCAGAGCAGTGATACTAGCCAGAGCAGTGATACTAGCCAGAGCAGTGATACTAGCCAGAGCAGTGATACTATGAAGAGCAGTGATACTAACCAGAGCAGTGAAACTATCAAGAGCAGTGATACTAACCAGAGCAGTGATACTAACCAGAGCAGTGATACTAGCCAGAGCAGTGATACTAGCCAGAGCAGTGATACTATGAAGAGCAGTGATACTAGCCAGAGCAGTGATACTATGAAGAGCAGTGATACTAGCCAGAGCAGTGATACTAGCCAGAGCAGTGATACTATGAAGAGCAGTGATACTAACCAGAGCAGTGATACTAGCCAGAGCAGTGATACTAGCCAGAGCAGTGATACTATGAAGAGCAGTGATACTAACCAGAGCAGTGATACTAGCCAGAGCAGTGATACTAGCCAGAGCAGTGATACTATGAAGAGCAGTGATACTAGCCAGAGCAGTGATACTAACCAGAGCAGTGATACTAGCCAGAGCAGTGATACTATGAAGAGCAGTGATACTAACCAGAGCAGTGATACTAGCCAGAGCAGTGATACTAGCCAGAGCAGTGATACTATGAAGAGCAGTGATACTAACCAGAGCAGTGATACTAGCCAGAGCAGTGATACTAGCCAGAGCAGTGATACTAGCCAGGCAGTGATACTATCAAGAGCAGTGATACTATCAAGAGCAGTGATACTAACCAGAGCAGTGATACTAACCAGAGCAGTGATACTATCAAGAGCAGTGATACTAGCCAGAGCAGTGATACTAGCCAGAGCAGTGATACTATGAAGAGCAGTGATACTAACCAGAGCAGTGATACTAGCCAGAGCAGTGATACTAGCCAGAGCAGTGATACTATCAAGAGCAGTGATACTATCAAGAGCAGTGATACTAACCAGAGCAGTGATACTAACCAGAGCAGTGATACTATCAAGAGCAGTGATACTAGCCAGAGCAGTGATACTAGCCAGAGCAGTGATACTATGAAGAGCAGTGATACTAACCAGAGCAGTGATACTAGCCAGAGCAGTGATACTAGCCAGAGCAGTGATACTATGAAGAGCAGTGATACTAACCAGAGCAGTGATACTAGCCAGAGCAGTGATACTAGCCAGAGCAGTGATACTAGCCAGAGCAGTGATACTATGAAGAGCAGTGATACTAGCCAGAGCAGTGATACTAACCAGAGCAGTGATACTAGCCAGAGCGGTGATACTATGAAGAGCAGTGATACTAACCAGAGCAGTGATACTAGCCAGAGCAGTGATGCTAGCCAGAGCAGTGATACTATGAAGAGCAGTGATACTAACCAGAGCAGTGATACTAGCCAGAGCAGTGATACTAGCCAGAGCAGTGATACTATGAAGAGCAGTGATACTAACCAGAGCAGTGATACTAGCCAGAGCAGTGATACTATGAAGAGCAGTGATACTAGCCAGAGCAGTGATACTAGCCAGAGCAGTGATACTAACCAGAGCAGTGATACTAGCCAGAGCAGTGATACTAGCCAGAGCAGTGATACTAGCCAGAGCAGTGATACTATGAAGAGCAGTGATACTAACCAGAGCAGTGATACTATCAAGAGCAGTGATACTAACCAGAGCAGTGATACTAACCAGAGCAGTGATACTAGCCAGAGCAGTGATACTAGCCAGAGCAGTGATACTATGAAGAGCAGTGATACTAGCCAGAGCAGTGATACTAGCCAGAGCAGTGATACTAGCCAGAGCAGTGATACTATGAAGAGCAGTGATACTAGCCAGAGCAGTGATACTAGCCAGAGCAGTGATACTATGAAGAGCAGTGATACTAACCAGAGCAGTGATACTAGCCAGAGCAGTGATACTAGCCAGAGCAGTGATACTATGAAGAGCAGTGATACTAGCCAGAGCAGTGATACTAACCAGAGCAGTGATACTAGCCAGAGCAGTGATACTAGCCAGAGCAGTGATACTATGAAGAGCAGTGATACTAACCAGAGCAGTGATACTAGCCAGAGCAGTGATACTAGCCAGAGCAGTGATACTATGAAGAGCAGTGATACTAACCAGAGCAGTGATACTAGCCAGAGCAGTGATACTAGCCAGAGCAGTGATACTAGTCAGAGCAGTGATACTAGCCAGAGCAGTGATACTAGCCAGAGCAGTGATACTATGAAGAGCAGTGATACTAGCCAGAGCAGTGATACTAGCCAGAGCAGTGATACTATGAAGAGCAGTGATACTAGCCAGAGCAGTGATACTAGCCAGAGCAGTGATACTAACCAGAGCAGTGATACTAACCAGAGCAGTGATACTAACCAGAGCAGTGATACTATCAAGAGCAGTGATACTAACCAGAGCAGTGATACTAACCAGAGCAGTGATACTAGCCAGAGCAGTGATACTATCAAGAGCAGTGATACTAACCAGAGCAGTGATACTATCAAGAGCAGTGATACTAACCAGAGCAGTGATACTAACCAGAGCAGTGATACTATCAAGAGCAGTGATACTATCAAGAGCAGTGATACTAGCCAGAGCAGTGATACTATCAAGAGCAGTGATACTATCAAGAGCAGTGATACTAACCAGAGCAGTGATACTAACCAGAGCAGTGATACTAACCAGAGCAGTGATACTATCAAGAGCAGTGATACTAACCAGAGCAGTGATACTATCAAGAGCAGTGATACTATCAAGAGCAGTGATACTATCAAGAGCAGTGATACTATCAAGAGCAGTGATACTAACCAGAGCAGTGATACTAACCAGAGCAGTGATACTATCAAGAGCAGTGATACTATCAAGAGCAGTGATACTAGCCAGAGCAGTGATACTATCAAGAGCAGTGATACTAACCAGAGCAGTGATACTAACCAGAGCAGTGATACTATCAAGAGCAGTGATACTAGCCAGAGCAGTGATACTAGCCAGAGCAGTGATACTATGAAGAGCAGTGATACTAACCAGAGCAGTGATACTAGCCAGAGCAGTGATACTAGCCAGAGCAGTGATACTATGAAGAGCAGTGATACTAACCAGAGCAGTGATACTAGCCAGAGCAGTGATACTAGCCAGAGCAGTGATACTATGAAGAGCAGTGATACTAGCCAGAGCAGTGATACTAACCAGAGCAGTGATACTAGCCAGAGCAGTGATACTATGAAGAGCAGTGATACTAACCAGAGCAGTGATACTAGCCAGAGCAGTGATACTAGCCAGAGCAATGATACTATGAAGAGCAGTGATACTAACCAGAGCAGTGATACTAGCCAGAGCAGTGATACTATGAAGAGCAGTGATACTAGCCAGAGCAGTGATACTAGCCAGAGCAGTGATACTAACCAGAGCAGTGATACTAGCCAGAGCAGTGATACTAGCCAGAGCAGTGATACTAGCCAGAGCAGTGATACTATGAAGAGCAGTGATACTATGAAGAGCAGTGATACTAACCAGAGCAGTGATACTATCAAGAGCAGTGATACTAACCAGAGCAGTGATACTAACCAGAGCAGTGATACTAGCCAGAGCAGTGATACTAGCCAGAGCAGTGATACTATGAAGAGCAGTGATACTAGCCAGAGCAGTGATACTATGAAGAGCAGTGATACTAGCCAGAGCAGTGATACTAGCCAGAGCAGTGATACTATGAAGAGCAGTGATACTATGAAGAGCAGTGATACTAGCCAGAGCAGTGATACTAGCCAGAGCAGTGATACTATGAAGAGCAGTGATACTAACCAGAGCAGTGATACTAGCCAGAGCAGTGATACTAGCCAGAGCAGTGATGGCGGTGATACTGCCAGAGCAGTGATACTGGCCAGGCGGTGATACTATGAAGAGCAGTGATACTGGCCAGGCAGGTGATGCTAGCCAGAGCAGTGATACTGAAGAGCAGTGATACTAGCCAGAGCAGTGATACTAGCCACCAGAGCAGTGATACTAGCCAGAGCAGTGATACTAGCCAGAGCAGTGATACTATGAAGAGCAGTGATACTAACCAGAGCAGTGATACTAGCCAGAGCAGTGATACTAGCCAGAGCAGTGATACTATGAAGAGCAGTGATACTAACCAGAGCAGTGATACTAGCCAGAGCAGTGATACTAGCCAGAGCAGTGATACTATGAAGAGCAGTGATACTAGCCAGAGCAGTGATACTAGCCAGAGCAGTGATACTAGCCAGAGCAGTGATACTATGAAGAGCAGTGATACTAGCCAGAGCAGTGATACTAGCCAGAGCAGTGATACTAGCCAGAGCAGTGATACTATGAAGAGCAGTGATACTAACCAGAGCAGTGATACTAACCAGAGCAGTGATACTAGCCAGAGCAGTGATACTAACCAGAGCAGTGATACTATCAAGAGCAGTGATACTAACCAGAGCAGTGATACTAGCCAGAGCAGTGATACTAGCCAGAGCAGTGATACTATCAAGAGCAGTGATACTAACCAGAGCAGTGATACTATCAAGAGCAGTGATACTAACCAGAGCAGTGATACTAACCAGAGCAGTGATACTATCAAGAGCAGTGATACTATCAAGAGCAGTGATACTATCAAGAGCAGTGATACTAGCCAGAGCAGTGATACTATCAAGAGCAGTGATACTATCAAGAGCAGTGATACTAACCAGAGCAGTGATACTAACCAGAGCAGTGATACTAACCAGAGCAGTGATACTATCAAGAGCAGTGATACTATCAAGAGCAGTGATACTAACCAGAGCAGTGATACTATCAAGAGCAGTGATACTATCAAGAGCAGTGATACTAGCCAGAGCAGTGATACTATCAAGAGCAGTGATACTATCAAGAGCAGTGATACTAACCAGAGCAGTGATACTAACCAGAGCAGTGATACTAACCAGAGCAGTGATACTATCAAGAGCAGTGATACTATCAAGAGCAGTGATACTAACCAGAGCAGTGATACTAGCCAGATCAGTGATACTAACCAGAGCAGTGATACTAACCAGAGCAGTGATACTAACCAGAGCAGTGATACTATGAAGAGCAGTGATACTAGCCAGAGCAGTGATACTAACCAGAGCAGTGATACTAACCAGAGCAGTGATACTAGCCAGAGCAGTGATACTAACCAGAGCAGTGATACTATCAAGAGCAGTGATACTAACCAGAGCAGTGATACTAGCCAGAGCAGTGATACTAGCCAGAGCAGTGATACTATCAAGAGCAGTGATACTAACCAGAGCAGTGATACTATCAAGAGCAGTGATACTAACCAGAGCAGTGATACTAACCAGAGCAGTGATACTATCAAGAGCAGTGATACTATCAAGAGCAGTGATACTAACCAGAGCAGTGATACTAACCAGAGCAGTGATACTATCAAGAGCAGTGATACTATCAAGAGCAGTGATACTAGCCAGAGCAGTGATACTATCAAGAGCAGTGATACTATCAAGAGCAGTGATACTAACCAGAGCAGTGATACTAACCAGAGCAGTGATACTAACCAGAGCAGTGATACTATCAAGAGCAGTGATACTAACCAGAGCAGTGATACTATCAAGAGCAGTGATACTATCAAGAGCAGTGATACTATCAAGAGCAGTGATACTAACCAGAGCAGTGATACTAACCAGAGCAGTGATACTATCAAGAGCAGTGATACTATCAAGAGCAGTGATACTAGCCAGAGCAGTGATACTATCAAGAGCAGTGATACTAACCAGAGCAGTGATACTAACCAGAGCAGTGATACTATCAAGAGCAGTGATACTAGCCAGAGCAGTGATACTAGCCAGAGCAGTGATACTATGAAGAGCAGTGATACTAACCAGAGCAGTGATACTAGCCAGAGCAGTGATACTAGCCAGAGCAGTGATACTATGAAGAGCAGTGATACTAACCAGAGCAGTGATACTAGCCAGAGCAGTGATACTAGCCAGAGCGGTGATACTATGAAGAGCAGTGATACTAGCCAGAGCAGTGATACTAACCAGAGCAGTGATACTAGCCAGAGTAGTGATACTATGAAGAGCAGTGATACTAACCAGAGCAGTGATACTAGCCAGAGCAGTGATACTAGCCAGAGCAATGATACTATGAAGAGCAGTGATACTAACCAGAGCAGTGATACTAGCCAGAGCAGTGATACTATGAAGAGCAGTGATACTAGCCAGAGCAGTGATACTAGCCAGAGCAGTGATACTAACCAGAGCAGTGATACTAGCCAGAGCAGTGATACTAGCCAGAGCAGTGATACTATGAAGAGCAGTGATACTATGAAGAGCAGTGATACTAACCAGAGCAGTGATACTATCAAGAGCAGTGATACTAACCAGAGCAGTGATACTAACCAGAGCAGTGATACTAGCCAGAGCAGGGATACTAGCCAGAGCAGTGATACTATGAAGAGCAGTGATACTAGCCAGAGCAGTGATACTAGCCAGAGCAGTGATACTATGAAGAGCAGTGATACTAGCCAGAGCAGTGATACTAGCCAGAGCAGTGATACTATGAAGAGCAGTGATACTATGAAGAGCAGTGATACTAGCCAGAGCAGTGATACTAGCCAGAGCAGTGATACTATGAAGAGCAGTGATACTAACCAGAGCAGTGATACTAGCCAGAGCAGTGATACTAGCCAGAGCAGTGATACTATGAAGAGCAGTGATACTAGCCAGAGCAGTGATACTAACCAGAGCAGTGATACTAGCCAGAGCAGTGATACTAGCCAGAGCAGTGATACTATGAAGAGCAGTGATACTAACCAGAGCAGTGATACTAGCCAGAGCAGTGATACTAGCCAGAGCAGTGATACTATGAAGAGCAGTGATACTAACCAGAGCAGTGATACTAGCCAGAGCAGTGATACTAGCCAGGCAGTGATACTATGAAGAGCAGTGATACTAGCCAGAGCAGTGATACTAGCCAGAGCAGTGATACTAGCCAGAGCGGTGATACTATGAAGAGCAGTGATACTAGCCAGAGCAGTGATACTAGCCAGAGCAGTGATACTAGCCAGAGCAGTGATACTATGAAGAGCAGTGATACTAACCAGAGCAGTGATACTAACCAGAGCAGTGATACTAGCCAGAGCAGTGATACTAACCAGAGCAGTGATACTATCAAGAGCAGTGATACTAACCAGAGCAGTGATACTAGCCAGAGCAGTGATACTAGCCAGAGCAGTGATACTATCAAGAGCAGTGATACTAACCAGAGCAGTGATACTATCAAGAGCAGTGATACTAACCAGAGCAGTGATACTAACCAGAGCAGTGATACTATCAAGAGCAGTGATACTATCAAGAGCAGTGATACTATCAAGAGCAGTGATACTAGCCAGAGCAGTGATACTATCAAGAGCAGTGATACTATCAAGAGCAGTGATACTATCAAGAGCAGTGATACTAACCAGAGCAGTGATACTAACCAGAGCAGTGATACTAACCAGAGCAGTGATACTATCAAGAGCAGTGATACTATCAAGAGCAGTGATACTAACCAGAGCAGTGATACTATCAAGAGCAGTGATACTATCAAGAGCAGTGATACTAGCCAGAGCAGTGATACTATCAAGAGCAGTGATACTATCAAGAGCAGTGATACTAACCAGAGCAGTGATACTAACCAGAGCAGTGATACTAACCAGAGCAGTGATACTATCAAGAGCAGTGATACTATCAAGAGCAGTGATACTAACCAGAGCAGTGATACTAGCCAGATCAGTGATACTAACCAGAGCAGTGATACTAACCAGAGCAGTGATACTAACCAGAGCAGTGATACTATGAAGAGCAGTGATACTAGCCAGAGCAGTGATACTAGCCAGAGCAGTGATACTAACCAGAGCAGTGATACTAACCAGAGCAGTGATACTAGCCAGAGCAGTGATACTAACCAGAGCAGTGATACTATCAAGAGCAGTGATACTAACCAGAGCAGTGATACTAGCCAGAGCAGTGATACTAGCCAGAGCAGTGATACTATCAAGAGCAGTGATACTAACCAGAGCAGTGATACTATCAAGAGCAGTGATACTAACCAGAGCAGTGATACTAACCAGAGCAGTGATACTATCAAGAGCAGTGATACTATCAAGAGCAGTGATACTATCAAGAGCAGTGATACTATCAAGAGCAGTGATACTAGCCAGAGCAGTGATACTATCAAGAGCAGTGATACTATCAAGAGCAGTGATACTAACCAGAGCAGTGATACTAACCAGAGCAGTGATACTAAGCAGAGCAGTGATACTTTCAAGAGCAGTGATACTATCAAGAGCAGTGATACTAACCAGAGCAGTGATACTAGCCAGATCAGTGATACTAACCAGAGCAGTGATACTAACCAGAGCAGTGATACTAACCAGAGCAGTGATACTATCAAGAGCAGTGATACTAACCAGAGCAGTGATACTAGCCAGAGCAGTGATACTAACCAGAGCAGTGATACTAACCAGAGCAGTGATACTAACCAGAGCAGTGATACTATCAAGAGCAGTGATACTAACCAGAGCAGTGATACTAACCAGAGCAGTGATACTAACCAGAGTAGTGATACTATGAAGAGCAGTGATACTATCAAGAGCAGTGATACTAACCAGAGCAGTGATACTAACCAGAGCAGTGATACTAGCCAGAGCAGTGATACTAGCCAGAGCAGTGATACTATCAAGAGCAGTGATACTATCAAGAGCAGTGATACTAACCAGAGCAGTGATACTAACCAGAGCAGTGATACTATCAAGAGCAGTGATACTATCAAGAGCAGTGATACTAACCAGAGCAGTGATACTAGCCAGAGCAGTGATACTAACCAGAGCAGTGATACTATCAAGAGCAGTGATACTAACCAGAGCAGTGATACTAGCCAGAGCAGTGATATTAACCAGAGCAGTGATACTATCAAGAACAGCATCTTATTCAACTGTTACCAGATGTTGCACCTGCAAAAGAAGATAGCTCAGATGTGTGAGTGTCTTTTTAAATTTTGAATTGAGGATACCATCAACACAACAGGCCTTTTGGGGTTGGAGGGTTTGTATTTTGTCCTGTAGTTCATTGAATGTAATTGGAGAATCCAGTGTGTTCTGGTAGTCTTTAATAGTTGATTCTAAGATTTATAATTGATCATGTACATGTTTTTGCTGTTTGTTCTTTGTTATGGAGCCAAAAAGATTGGAAAAGTGGTTTACCCATACATCTCTGTTTTGGATAGATAACTAATTGTGTTGTTGTTTGTTTAGTGTTTTCCAATTTTCCCAGAAGTGGTTCGATTCTATGGATTATTCAATTACATTGAGCTGATTATTGACGTGCTGTTCCTTCTTTTTCCGTAGTGTATTTCTGTATTGTTTTAGTGATTCACCATAGTGAAGTTGTAGGCTCAGGTATGCTGTTTAGGTTTTCTACTGCCAAGTTTACACCTTCACTATTACAGTGAAACGTTTTGTACAGGAAGTTGTCTAAAAGGGATTGAATATGTTGTGTGTTTTTTCTCACTCTCACTCTCACACACACACACACACACACACACACACACACACACACACACACACACACACACACACACACACTGAGTTTTTTCCTGTGTTAGTGATGCTTTTCCTGGACAGTTGTTGAAGCTGTTCTGTCTGTCTGTGTTTAGTTCTGTCCAGGAACATATCTAGTACAGGAAGATAAAAAAGAGACAGAGAAGGAGGAGAGGAGGGAAGGCAGAGGGGGAGGAGAGGGGAGGAGAGGAGGGAGGAGAGGAAAGGAAAGGAGGGGAGGCAGAGGAGAGGAGAGGAGGAGAGGAGAGGAGAGGAGGGAAGGCAGAGAGGGAGGAGAGGGGAGGAGAGGAAAGGAGGGGAGGCAGAGGAGAGGAGAGGAGAGGAGAGGAGAGAAGGCAGAGAGGGAGGAGAGGAAAGGAGGGAAGACAGAGAGGGAGGAGAGGAAAGGAGAGTAGGCAGAGAGGGAGGAGAGGAAAGGAGAGTAGGGGGATGACATGTCGATGTTATCAACCAGAAAGGTTCATTCTATTGTCCAATTTACAGGGAGGTTCAAGGGACCTGTGACACACTATGGTAGAATGATGATTTACTGGCTGTCTGAAGGTTGGAATTAATGAGTGTTGGAATAAATACATAGACACATGCTTGGTCCATCCTGCCCGTGGAAAATCCGTTTGGGCTGGGGCCGGGTGGGGGCAACCGCACCCACTGACCAGAGCACCCACTGATGGGAGAGGCCATTCACTTTGTCTAGGTATTGTATTGTACTGTACCGTATTATATTGTCTAGATTTTGTATTGTACCGTATTGTGTTGTACCGTATTGTATTGTACTGTATTGTAAGTGTGTATTGTACTGTATTGTAAGTGTGTAAACTGTATTGACAGTTTACAATCTAGGGTTACTCTAAGCAGTTTAGTCACCTCAAATTTCCACATGATTCATTACAAGATTTAGTTGAGGTTTAGGGTTTAGTGAATGATTTGTCCCAAATACAATGCTTTTAGTTTTGAAATATTTAGGACTAACTTATTCCTTGCCACCCATTCTGAGACTAACTGCAGCTCTTTGTTAGGTGTTGCAGTCATTGCAGTCGTTGTAGTAGCTGACGTGTATAGGGTTGATTACTCAAAGCCAGTGGCATGTCGTTAGTAAAGATTGAAAAAATAAGGGGGCCTAGACAGCTACCCTGGGGAATTCCTGATTCTTCCATTAAAGAACACCCTCTGTGTTCTGTTAGACAAGTAACTATTTATCCACAATATAGCAGAGGGTGTAAAGCCATAACACATACGTTTTTCCATCAGCAGACTATGATCGATAATGTCAAACGCCGCACTGAAGTCTAACAAAACAGCTCTCACAATCTTTTTTTTCCATCATAAATTTCTCGCAGCCAATCATCAATCATTTGTGTAAGTGCTGTGCTTGTTGAATGTCCTTCCCTCTAAGCATGCTGAAAGTCTGTTGTTAATTTGTTTACTGTAAAATAGCATTGTATCATTATTTTTTTATTTTATTTTTAATTTTTTTTACATTTGTCCTATTTAGTTTTTTTGGTATATCTCGCACACTCTGGGACACCCTAGGAGAGTTGGCGTAGCAAAGTTAGACGTGTATTTGTCTTGTCCCGTCCTGTCCTGTGTAAATATCGTCTTTATAATATTTTTATATCTTTTCTTCACATATCTTTTTATATGTGCTCTCTAAAATCCAACTTAAACACTCTCCTGCAACCTGCCTCACCCAATGTGGTGCGGATCTGTGGTTTTTTGTTGTTTTTTTCCGAATCTGGTCAAATAACAACTAGCTAACGTTAGTATTTAGCTTACTATTGCTAGCGGGCATCAGCTAACCTTCAGCTCGGAAAAGCTCTCGCCTCGTATAACACGACTAAACCTGAGCTTACGGACCTATTTTTTATTTATTTTTTCCCTCCATATCCCCGGATCCCTACCGCAAGTTGGACATTTTTCAACTGGATCTTGCAGCTAGCTAGCTGCTGCCTGAGTGCCATCGGCTAACGTCGGTCTCATAGCAATACACCAATTAGCCTGAAGCTGAAGCTAGCCCTTCCCCGACTCATCTCCCGGCTGACTGAGGAGTCTCAGCACGCTGCTGGGCTACAACTCCTATCCGGACCCGCTTCTACTGCCGGTGTGGAGACCTACCGGGCCTTCTCAAGTGGACTGCCGACGTTATCTGCCCGAGGAGATCTTTCAACCGCCCTCCGACGCCGACGTCACCTGAACGCCCATCAGCTAACTGCGGCCTGCTAACGCCTCGCTGTCCAGAGCATATCGGCTGCTAGCTAATTCAGGTCCATCGGACAATTCCTTGTGCCACTATACCTAGTTGTGCCAACTGGCCTGGTCCCCTTCACCACACGAAACCCCATCACAACTGGTCTACTGACGGAAACGCAGCGTGAGGAGGCTATAAACAGACTTCCTCCGTCTTTGTTAGCCGGCCTGCTAGACGTTGCTAGCTTGTTACCCCGGCTAGCTGTCTGAATCGCCTTGTCCCCAACCAGCCTCACTACTAACTTGACCCTTATGTTCACTAGGCTAAGCATGCCTCTCCTCATTGTCAATATGCCTTGTCCATTGCTGTTCTGGTTAGTGTTTATTGCCTTATTTCACAGTAGAGCCTCTAGCCCTGCTCAATATGCCTTATCCAACCCTTTAGTTCCACCTCCCACACATGCGATGACATCACCTGGTTTAAATCTTTCTAGAGACATTATCTCTTTCATCACCACTCAATGCCTAGGTTTACCTCCACTGTATTCACGTCCTACCATACCATTGTCTGTACATTATGCCTTTAATCTATTTTATCACCCCCTGAAACCTGTTATTTTTACTCTCTGTTCCGAACGTCCTAGACGACCAGTCATTATAGCCTTTAGCCGTATCCTTATCTTACTCCTCCTCTGTTCCTCTGGTGATATAGAGGTTAATCCAGGCCCTGCAGTGCCTAGCTCCACTCCTATTCCACAGGCCCTCTCATTTGTTGACTTCTGCAACCGTAAAAGCCTTGGTTTCATGCATGTCAACATTAGAAGCCTCCTCCCTAAGTTTGTTTTATTCACTGCCCTAGCACACTCTGCCAACCCGGATGTCCTAGCCGTGTCTGAATCCTGGCTTAGGAAGACCACCAGTAACACTGAAATTTCCATCCCTAACTATAACATCTTCAGACAAGATAGAAACGGCCAAAGGGGCGGCGTTGCTATCTATTGCAGAGATAGCCTGCAGAGTTCTGTCTTGCTTTCCAGGTCTGTACCCAAACAATTTGAACTTTTACTTTTAAAAATCTGCCTTTCTAGAAACAAGTCTCTCATTGTTGCCGCTTGCTATAGACCACCCTCTGCCCCCAGCTGTGCTCTGGACACCATATGTGAACTGATTGCCCCCCATCTATCTTCAGAGTTCGTGCTGCTAGGTGACCTAAATTGGGACATGCTTAACACCCGGCCATCCTACAATCTAAGCTTGATGCCTCAACCTCACACAAATCATATTTGAACCTACTAGGTACAATCCCAAAGCCGTAAACACGGGAACCCTCATAGATGTAATCCTAACTAACTTGCCCTCCAAATACACCCCTGCTGTTTTCAACCAAGATCTCAGTGATCACTGCCTCATTGCCTGCATCCGTAATGGGTTTGCAGTCAAACGATCTCCTCTCATTACTGTTAAACGTTCCCTAAAACACTTCAGCGAGCAGGCCTTTCTAATTGACCTGGCCAGGGTATCCTGGAAGGATATTGACCTCATCCCGTCAGTAGAGGATGCCTGGTTATTCTTTAAAAGTGCCTTCCTCACCATCTTAAATAAGCATGCCCCATTCAAGAAATTTAGAACCAGGAATAGATATAGCCCTTGGTTCTCTCCAGACCTGACTGCCCTTGACCAGCGCAAAAACATCCTGTGGCGTTCTGCATTAGCATCGAACAGCCCCGTGATATGCAACTTTTCAGGGAAGTCAGGAACCAATATACGCTGGCAGTTAGGAAAGCCAAGGCTAGCTTTTTCAAGCAGAAATTTGCCTCCTGTAACACAAACTCCAAAAAGTTCTGGGACACTGTTAAGTCCATGGAGAATAAGAGCACCTCCTCCCAACTGCCCACTGCACTGAGGATAGGAAATACTGTCACCACCGATAAACCCACAATAATTGAGAATTTCAATAAGCATTTTTCTATGGCTGGCCATGCTTTCCACCTGGCTACCCCTACCCGGTCAACAGCCCTGCACCCCCTCAGCAACTCGCCAAAGCCTCCCCCACTTCTCCTTCTCCCAAATCCAGTCAGCTGATGTTCTAAAAGAGCTGCAAATCTGGACCCTTACAAATCAGCCGGGCTAGACAATCTGGACCCTTTCTTTTTAAATTATCTGCCGAAATTGTTGCAACCCCTATTACTAGCCTGTTTAACCTCTCTTTCGTGACGTCTGAGATTCCCAAAGACTGAAAGCAGCTGCGGTCATCCCTCTTCAAAGGGGAGACACTCTTGACCCAAACTGTTATAGGCCTATATCCATCCATCCCTGCCTTTCTAAGGTCTTTGAAAGCCAAGTTAACAAACAAATTACCGACCATTTCGAATCCCACCGTACCTTCTCCGCTATGCAATCTGGTTTCAGGGCTGGTCATGGGTGCACCTCAGCCACGCTCAAGGTCCTAAATGACATCATAACCGCCATCGACAAGAGACATTATTGTGCAGCTGTTTTCATTGATCTGGCCAAGGCTTTCGACTCTGTCAATCACCGCATCCTTATCGGCAGACTCGACAGCATTGGTTTCTCAAATGACTGCCTCGCATGGTTCACCAATTACTTCTCCGACAGAGTTCAGTGTGTCAAATCAGAGGGCCTGTTGTCCGGGCCTCTGGCAGTCTCCATGGGGTGCCACAGGGTTCAATTCTTGGGCCGACTCTTTTCTCTGTATACATCAATGATGTCGCTCTTGCTGCAGGTGAGTCTCTGATTCACCTCTATGCAGACGACACCATTCTGTATACTTCTGGCCCCTCTTTGGACACTGTGTTAACTACCCTCCAGACGAGCTTCAATGCCATACAACTCTCCTTCCGTGGCCTACAACTGCTCTTAAACGCAAGTAAAACTAAATGCATGCTCTTCAACCGATCGCTACCGCACCTGTCCCCGTCCCAGCATCACTACTCTGGACGGTTCTGTCTTAGATTACGTGGAAAACTACAAATACCTAGGTGTCTGGTTAGACTGTAAACTCTCCTTCCAGACTCACATCAAACATCTCCAATCTAAAATTAAATCTAGAATTGGCTTCCTATTTACGCAACAAAGCTTCCTTCACTCATGCTGCCAAACTTACCCTCGTAAAACTGACCATCCTACCGATCCTCGACTTCGGTGATGTAATTTACAAAATAGCCTCCAATACTCTACTCAACAAACTGGATGCAGTCTATCACAGTGCCATCCGTTTTGTTACCAAAGCCCCATATACCACCCACCACTGCGACCTGTACACTCTCGTAGGCTGGCCTTCACTTTACACTCGCCGCCATATCCACTGGCTCCTGGTCATTTACAAGTCCCTGCTAGGTAAAGTCCCACCTTATCTCAGCTCGCTGGTCACCTTAGCAGCACCAACCCGTAGCACACGCCTCCAGCAGGTATATCTCACTGGTCACCCCCAAAGCCAATTCCTCCTTTGGCCGACTCTCCTTCCAGTTCTCTGCTGCCAATGACTGGAACGAACTTCAAAAATCTCTGAAACTGGAGACACTTATCTCCCTCAACAGCTTTAAGCACCAGCTGTCAGAGCAGTGTACAGACCACTGTACCTGTTTATAGCCCATCTGTAAATAGCCCAACCAACTACCTCATCCCCTACCGTATTTATTTATTTATCTTGTTCCTTTGCACCCCAGTTTTTCTACATTGCACATTCATCTACTGCACAGTTTTTTTTTACCATTCCAGTGTTAAATTGCTATATTGTAATTACTCTGCCACCATGGCCTATTTATTGTCTTACCTTCCTTATCCTACCTCATTTGCACTCTTTGTATATAGATTTCTTTTTTTCCTACTGTATTATTGACTGTATGTTTGTTTTATTCCATGTGTAACTCTGTGTTGTTGTGTGTCGAACTGCTTTGCTTTATCTTGGCCAGGTCGCAGTTGTAAATGAGAACTTGTTCTCAACTTGCCTACCTGGTTAAATAAAGGTGAAATAAATAAATAAATAAAAAGTGGGGTCATGGACAGGGATCATCCATTACTGACGTTGACCCTGGAGCATTTAGGGTTAATTTCCTCGCTAAAGGGCACATCGACAGATTTTCACCTAGTCGGCTCGGGGGATTCAAATCAGTGACCTTTCAGTTACTGGCCCAATGCTCTTAAGCGGCAGGTAGCCTAGTGGTTAGAGAGTTGGGCCAGTAACCGAAAGGTTGCTGGATTGAATCCCCGAGCTGACAAGGAAAAAATCTGTTGTTCTGCCCCTAAACAAGGCAGTTAACCCACTGTTCCTAGACCGTCATTGTAAATACAATTTTTTTCTTAACTGACTTGCCTAGTTAAAGGTAAAAAAGCATCTCTCTGTGTTTTGTCCTCTCCCAGGCTGTCCAGGCCGTGGCAATCCTCATCATGTCCGACATCCTGCAGCCCGACATGAACAACCTACAGGTCCCAGGTAAACACACACCGAACGCACATACACACACACAGGTTATCTTGGCATGGTATGTACTGTATAGGGTTAACGCCCCTCGTGTGTGTGTGTGTGTGTTCCTATCTGTTACCTTCTCCGGTTTGAGGTGTGAATGAGGTCACCTCACTCCCTTTGGGAATATTCCGAACATTCCGTTCGGTCACTGAGATTCCACTCCGGGCGGAAAGACCCTTTAGTGTGTTTACACCTCAATGTTCTGATACCGTAATCACGATGGCGATATAGGATACAGACATTCCTGGGATAAGAGCATTGCTTCTGGAATCTTGGAATCATATTCTGGAATCCAGCACTTGGAATTTCTGTTCCGTGTTCGAAAAATGATGGAATACTGTTGTCCCGACAGTGTGTATGTGTATGGATGACTGTATGGATGACTGTTTCCCACAGATAACAGAAATTCCCCATGCACAGACAGGCTTCATAAAACAAGTTTGGTCCTCTAATTTGAGTTGTCTGACGAAACATCCCTTTGACTTTCTCAATAGTCTGGCTGTCTTTGTATAGATCTGTTAGATATCTAGACCCAGAAAGTAGCTAATAAAAATATTTTCAGCGTTTCTCCCCCTCTCCCCCTCTCCGCCTCTCCGCCTCTCCGCCTCTCCCCCTCTCCCCCTCTCCGCCTCTCCGCCTCTCCCCCTCTCCGCCTCTCCGCCTCTCCCCCTCTCCGCCTCTCCCCCTCTCTCAGGGGAAAACAACCACAGATCAGCTCCCTCCTCTCCCTCAGTCGGACAGAAATGACTGCAGCATCGCACCCCTCACACCCTCAGCCTCTCCGGTAAGATCTCCCCCTCCTCACCCCCTTCCCTCACCCCCTAGACATCAAATCCTCACCCCCCTAGCCCCTCACCCTTTAACCATCTGCTCACATCCCTCACCCCCTAACCTCTCACCCTTCAACCATCCCCTCACCCCCTCTCATTCTCCAGTAAGACCACCACACTTTCACTAGTTCAAAACAAATTGAGATGGTGCAGACACTTCCACACGTTTCTAATCCACAACGACGTGGTCATCTGTGGATGACAAACACTGCTTTATCTCTACCAGTGAAGAACAGGAGGTTAAATGGTGGCTGACACAATCTCTCAACCAACACACATCCTGTCCAACAACACACACCCTGTCCAACAACACACACCCTGACCAACAACACACACTATCTCAAGTCAACATAGACCCTTTCCATCAACCCACTTTGAGGCTTGGTCAGTGCAGGGGTGGATATTTCCAGTTCATGAAAAGTGTAGACCTCATTTACTGTAAGTTACTGACTGGGCAACATCACATAAATCATTGAGAACTATTTACTGTACTCAGTATTTAGCAATTAAACCGGAATGTCTCGGAAAGCAATTAAGCTGTTATCATATTTTGATAGGAAGGAGTGTTGAGTCCTGTCAGTACCAGTACACCTCACACACACTCTCCCCCACTTTACTCCCCTCTCTACTCTCTCCCTCCCCTCTCCCCTCTCTCCTCTCTCGCTCTCTCTCCTCTCCCTGTCCTCTCTCCCTCTCTATCCAACCTCCCCCCACACACACAACTTCATCAGTGTCACTCTCTCGCTCTCTCTCTCTCTCTCCAGAGACCGGAGGCCAGATTGAGGATGGCTCATCCGTTCTCTGTGGTGGTAGCTATAGACTTTGGAACCACCTCCAGCGGCTACGCATTCAGCTTCACACAAGACCCAGAGGCTATTCACATGATGAGGTAGGTGGACACACACATGCACACGTCACCAGCTCCAGCGGCTACACAAACAGCTTCACTCGGGTAGGTGTGTGTGTGTGTGTGTGTGTGTGTGTGTGTGTGTGTGTGTGTGTGTGTGTGTGCGTGCGTTTATATCCTCAATTCTGTCTGACATCACACCATCCCACTTCTGCAAGTCAACCAAACTCACTCCCTCATTTGATTGACCGCTGTGTCATCCACTCTCTGCAGGCGCTGGGAGGGCGGGGACCCGGGCATAGCCAACCAGAAGAGCCCCACGTCCCTGTTATTGACCCCTGAGTTGAAGTTCCATAGTTTTGGGTTTGCTGCCAGAGACAACTATCATGATCTGGATCCTGAAGAGGCTCAACACTGGCTCTACTTCGACAAGTTCAAAATGAAGATACATAGTACCACTGTAAGATAGGGGGAGGGAGGGAGGGATAGCAGGAGAGGAGATAGGGGAGGGAGGGAGGGAGGGATGAAAGGATGGTGGAAATAGAGAGAGTGAGAGATAGAGGGATGGATAGAGGGATAAATGGAGGGAGGGATATACAAAGGGAGGGATAGACGAAGGGAGGGAGGGATAGATGGAGGGAGGGATAGATGGAGGGAGGGAGGGATAGATGGAGGGAGGGAGGGATAGATGGAGGGAGGGATAGATGGAGGGAGGGAGGGATAGATGGAGGGAGGGAGGGATGGAGGGAGGGAGGGATAGATGGAGGGAGGGATAGATGGAGGGATAGATGGAGGGAGGGAGGGATAGATGGAGGGAGGGAGGGATAGATGGAGAGGGGATAGATGGAGGGAGGGAGGGATAGATGGAGGGAGGGAGGGATAGATGGAGGGAGGGAGGGATAGATGGAGGGAGGGAGGGAGGGATAGATGGAGGGAGGGAGGGATAGAGCGAAGGGAGGGAGGGAGGGATAGATGGAGGGAGGGAGGGATAGATGGAGGAGGGAGAGATGGAGGGAGGGAGGGATAGATGGAGGGAGGGAGGGATAGATGGAGGGATAGATGGAGGGAGGGAGGGATAGATGGAGGGAGGGAGGGATAGATGGAGGGAGGGATAGATGGAGGGAGGGATGGAGGGAGGGATAGATGGAGGGAGGGAGGGATAGATGGAGGGAGGGAGGGATAGATGGAGGGAGGGAGGGATAGATGGAGGGAGGGAGGGATAGATGGAGGGAGGGATAGATGGAGGGAGGGAGGGATAGATGGAGGGAGGGAGGGATAGATGGAGGGAGGGAGGGATAGATGGAGGGAGGGAGGGATAGATGGAGGGAGGGATAGATGGAGGGAGGGAGGGATAGATGGATGGAGGGAGGGATAGATGGATGGAGGGATAGATGGAGGGAGGGAGGGATAGATGGAGGGAGGGAGGGAGAGAGGGAGGGATGGAGGGAGGGAGAAAGGGGGACGGAAAGAGAGATTCAGGGGGAGGGAAATAGAGATAAGGGAGGGATGGAGGAACGGAGGGGGTCATTGTGAGGAAAACCAAGAAAGGAAGAATGAAAAGGAGAGAGAGGAGCGTGAGGAAGTAAGAGAGGTTGTAGAAAGATCAAGGGAGAAGAGAAGAGGGAGTACAGGTTGAAGGGGGATAAAGGATTAAAGAGTATCAGACAGATGTTGTGTTTTGCAGCAGTTTTACAGCAGACTGTCTTGGTTTCCTGCAGGACCTAACCTGTTGTGTTTTGCAGCGGTTTTACAGCAGTGTGTCTTGGTTTCCTGCAGGACCTCACCTGTTGTGTTTTGCAGCAGTTTTACAGCAGTGTGTCTTGGTTTACTGCAGGATCTGACCATGGAGACGGAGCTGGAGGCGGTGAGTGGGAGGAAGGTGAGGGCCATCGAGGTGTTCTCTCACGCTCTCCGGTTCTTCAGAGTACACGCCCTGAAGGTACGACCCCTGACCTCTAAGCCTAATTGCTAATTAACAACACCAAGAAGAGTTTAGAAAGAGTGAGATGAAGAGAGAAGTTAACTCTATATGTGAATATAGTGGGAGGAGGGTAGAGAGATAAAGGAGAGGAGATGGAAGGAAGGAAGAAGGAGAAGGAGGAGTGGAAAAGAGGGGAGTATGGGAGGAGAGTAGGGGAGCAGAGGTGGAATGAAGAAGGAGGAGGAGGAGGAGGAGTGGAAAAGAGGGGAGTATGGGAGGAGAGTAGGGGAGCAGAGGTGGAATGAAGAAGAAGGAGGAGGAGGAGTGGAAAAGAGGGGAGTATGGGAGGAGAGTAGGGGAGCAGAGGTGGAATGAAGAAGAAGGAGAAGGAGGAGTGGAAAAGAGGGGAGTATGGGAGGAGAGTAGGGGAGCAGAGGTGGAATGAAGAAGAAGGAGGAGGAGGAGTGGAAAAGAGGGGAGTGTGGGAGGAGAGTAGGGGAGCAGAGGTGGAATGAAGAAGAAGGAGGAGGAGGAGTGGAAAAGAGGGGAGTGTGGGAGGAGAGTAGGGGAGCAGAGGTGGAATGTGGCAGTATTCCAGACCTCCAAAAGCAGAGCCTGTGGTGAGGTCGGAATGTCATGGTGCGGTCAGGAATAACTGTTCCGACCTTAAGATGGTCCCAAAGCAGGATCCTAAACCTCCACTAATACATCAGATTATTCTGGCTTTCCAACGTCTCTATGGCTTAAGGGTCTGTCTGCCTATCTGTCTGCCTGTCCGCCTGTCTGCCTGTTTGTCTCCCTGTCTGTCTGCCTGTCCAACTGTCTGTCTCCCTGTCCGCCTGTCTGTCTCCCTGTCTGTCTGCCTGCCTATCTCCCTGTCTGTCTGCATTCTAGGAGGTGAAGGACCAGTCTTCGTCGCTATTGGAGGGAGATGAGGTGAGATGGGTGATCACTGTTCCTGCTGTGTGGAGACAACCAGCCAAACAGTTCATGAGAGAGGCTGCCTATCTGGTGAGATATCACACTCACTCTCACACACACACTCACACTCACACCTAGATGAATGTTAATATGGCGTCACAAGTCCTTCTCTCTTATCTCTCTCCGTTCCCATTGATGTGCGCTGTGATAAGGACCCTACATTCCTATCGAGCCACGTAGACTTTCTAATGCTGGGAGGGAGGGACGAGGTGGGGTGGATAGAGATCCCGCAGACTGAAGGACTGTGGGAGCAGTAAAGGGCTTAAATTAGGATTGTACAGCATGTCGAGAGAGTCTCACACCTACAGTATGTGTGTGAGACGTGGAGTCTCTCCTCAGAATTCAGGAGTATTTCTACATTTAGATCCACACTTCTTTCGCCTGAGTCTCAAAACCTGCACCACCCTTCCATGTTCTGGGTCCAACCTCTCTATGTTCTGGTTCCCAAACCTCTCTCTGTTCTGGGTCCCAAACCTCTCTCTGTTCTGGTTCCAACCTCTCTCTGTTCTGGTTCCCAAACCTCTCTCTGTTGTGGGTCCAACCTCTCTCTGTTCTGGGTCCCAAACCTCTCTATGTTATGGGTCCAACCTCTCTCTGTTCTGGGTCCCAAACCTTTCTCTGTTCTGTGTTCAACCTCTCTCTGTTCAACCTCTCTGTTCTGGGTCCCAAACCTTTCTCTGTTATGGGTCCAACCTCTCTCTGTTCTGGGTCCCAAACCTCTCTCTGTTCTGGGTCCCAAACCTCTCTCTGTTCTGGGTCCCAAACCTCTCTCTGTTCTGGGTCCCAAACCTCTCTCTGTTATGGGTCCAACCTCTCTCCGTTCTGGGTCCCAAACCTCTCTCTGTTATGGGTCCAACTTCTCTCTGTTCTGGGTCCCAAACCTCTCTCTGTTCTGGGTCCCAAACCTCTCTCTGTTCTGGGTCCCAAACCTCTCTCTGTTCTGGGTCCCAAACCTTTCTCTGTTCTGGGTCCCAAACCTTTCTCTGTTCTGGGTCCCAAACCACTCTCTGTTCTGGGTTCAACCTCTCTCTGTTCTGGGTCCCAAACCTCTCTCTGTTCTGGGTCCCAAACCTCTCTCTGTTCTGTGTTCAACCTCTCTCTGTTCAACCTCTCTGTTCTGGGTCCCAAACCTTTCTCTGTTATGGGTCCAACCTCTCTCTGTTCTCGGTCCCAAACCTCTCTCTGTTCTGGGTCCCAAACCTCTCTCTGTTATGGGTCCAACCTCTCTCCGTTCTGGGTCCCAAACCTCTCTCTGTTCT
The DNA here is from genome assembly GCA_030435695.1 of Brachymystax lenok tsinlingensis. NCBI lineage: Eukaryota > Metazoa > Chordata > Actinopteri > Salmoniformes > Salmonidae > Brachymystax > Brachymystax lenok. The sequence continues at coordinate 7,696,253 of CM059811.1, read as the reverse complement.
GGGTTCAACCTCTCTCTGTTTTGGGTCCAAACCTGTCCTTCGTCTCCCCCCTCGGCTCTCCCTCCATGTTTCAGTGTGGGTCTGGCTCCAATCCTGGCTGGCTGGGTGGTGTATTTCCTGCTCATGGTGATGTCATTGGGTTGAACAATCAGGGAGACCGGCATACAAACACAGGAAACCACTCCTGAAGTCTCAACCCTCTCAACCCTCCCCTATAGCCTCAACCCTCTCTACCCTCCCCTATAGCCTCAACTCTCCCCAAGCCCACATCTCTACTCAACTCATCCACTTTCCTACCACTCCCCCATCCCTCCCCTCCACTCTCTTTTACCCAGCCCTCTTTACTCTCTCTTCTCCCCAGCACTCTCCTCCTCTTGCTTCACAACCCCGCCAGGACAACCCCTCTCCTCTCAGTCCAGCTCTGTCAGGACAACCCATCTGCTCTCCAACCCCCAGTCCAGCTCTGTCAAGACAACCCATCTGCTCTCCTCTCCAACCCCCAGTCCAACTCTGTCAGGACAACCCATCTGCTCTCCTCTCCAACCCCCAGTCCAGCTCTGTCAAGACAACCCATCTGCTCTCCTCTCCAACCCCCAGTCCAGCTCTGTCAAGACAACCCATCTGCTCTCCTCTCCAACCCCCAGTCCAGCTCTGTCAAGACAACCCATCTGCTCTCCTCTCCAACCCCCAGTCCAGCTCTGACAAGACAACCCATCTCCACTCCTCTCCAACCCCCAGTCCAGCTCTGTCAAGTCACCCATCTGCTCTCCTCTCCAACCCCCATCCAGTTGTCAGGAGAACCCATCTGCTCTCCAACCCTCAGTCCAGCTCTGTCAGGACAACCCATCTGCTCTCCTCTCCAACCCCCATCCAGTTGTCAGGAGAACCCCTCTCTAATCTCATACTCAACTCCCACTACAATTTGACTCCTGCTCCATTTACCAAACCCTCACTTTACCTCAGTCACTTTTGCCCCAAACACAACAATTATTTATACTGCAACAACTTTACTTCAATCAATAAATCACACTGTAATCACACACTGTTTATCTAATTCTAAAATGTTTAGGTTCAGCAGCTGTCTTACTCTATCACCCACTGTACATACCCTCTAACCCCCACTGTGCATACCCTCTAACCCCCACTGTGCATACCCTCTAACCCCCACTGTGCATACCCTCTAACCCCCACTGTGCATACCCTCTAACCCCCACTGTACATACCCTCTAACCCCCACTGTGCATACCCTCTAACCCCCACTGTGCATACCCTCTAACCCCCACTGTACATACCCTCTAACCCCCACTGTGCATACCCTCTAACCACCACTATGCATACCCCCTCTAACCCCCACTGTGCATACCCCTCTCTGACCCTCACTATTCATACCCCCTTTAACCCCACTATGCATACCCCTCTAACCCCCACTGTGCATACTCTAACCCCTCCACGCATACCCCCTCTAACTCCGACTATGCATACCCCTAACCCCACTAGTCATACCCCCTCTCCCTCTCTCTCTCTCCACTTCGCCTCCCCATCTCTGACCCCACTTTCCTCTCCCCCTAATTCTCTTTCCATCCCTGCCTCCCTCCCTGATTAACTCCCCCCTATGCTAGGCTGATCTTGTCTGAGGTTTAGAACCTTATAGAACCTCTAGAACCTTATATTTAGCAGCATTAATCCTCCCTCTGTCTCTCTCTCTAGGCTGGTCTGGTATCTCCTGACTCTCCAGAACAGCTCCTGATAGCTCTAGAACCTGAAGCAGCTTCCATCTACTGTCGCAAGCTCCGCCTACACCAGGTGATTGACCTGAGCCTCCGGCCAATGACCAACGGCCTCAGCTTGGAGAGTGACGGGTCCCGCCCTTTTGACTCCAGCTTCAGACAAGGTGAGAGAGAGAGAGAGAGAGAGACACAGAGAGAGAGAGAGAGAGAGACACAGAGAGAGGACACAGAGAGAGAGAGACAGAGAGAGAGAGAGAGAGAATGTAATGTATCTTGCTTTGCCTTGAATGACTGTTTGCCTGTGTGTGTGCTGTTACAGCAGTGCAGAAGTATGTGTGTGTCTGCGTGTGTGTGTGTTTTGTGTGGATGGACATACACCCACCCACACACACAGGATATTGTAATTGGAACAAGGTGCTGTGAGACCATGATCTCACCCACACTCTGCCGCATTAGCTCTCTCTCAGCTCTTTCTTTTTCTTTCTTTCTCAAACACTGTAGTAGCCTCAAAACATGGTTAAAACTATCATGCTGATGTCATGAATGGTTACATTTCTCCAGCCCCATCCCTCAGCTGTTTACCAACACAATGGCAGGGACTCCTCGTTGTTGTTGTTTGAACTGCAGATTGCCCTTTTAAATGTCATCATTTGTATGTTTCTTTCCTCCCGTTTCCTCCTCTGTTTGCTCCCGTTTCCCCCCGTTTCCTCCTCTGTTTGCTCCCGTTTCCCCCCGTTTCCTCCTCTGTTTCCTCCCGTTTCCTCCTCTGTTTGCTCCCGTTTCCACCCGTTTCCTCCTCTGTTTGCTCCCGTTTCCTCCTCTGTTTGCTCCCGTTTCCCCCCGTTTCCTCCTCTGTTTCTGCCTATGTTGTGAGACAGCCTTAAGAACTGTTAGTTAGTGAAGAACAAATTCAAAATGAATTATTTTCAATGTGTCAAGTAATTATCTTTTTGTTTTCCCGTGATTTGGTTGGGTCTAATTGTGCTTGCTTAGGGGACTCTTCTCCAGGTTCATCTCTCTGTAGGAAATGGCTTAACGGCTCTTTTCTGGATTTTGATAATTAGCGTGTGTCAGCCTAATTCTGCTCTGCATGCATTATTTGGTGTTTGTCCCATTTTGTGAATTCTTGGTTGGTGAGCGGACCCCAGACCTCACAACCATAAAGGGCAATGGGTTTTATTTTTTTAATTTATTTTATTTCACCTTTATTTAACCAGGTAGGCAAGTTGAGAACAAGTTCTCATTTACAACTGCAACCTGGCCAAGATAAAGCAAAGCAGTTCGACACATACAACAACACAGAGTTACACATGGAGTAAAACAAACATACAGTCAATAATACAGTAGAAAAAAACAAGTCTATATACAAAGAGTGCAAATGAGGTAGGATAAGGAAGGTAAAGGCAATAAATAGGCCATGGTGGCAAAGTAATTACAATATAGAGGCCATGGAAGGAGAGTTGTATGGCATTGAAGCTCGTCTGGAGGAGTGGTGGGGCGCTACCCGGTGAGGCGGCAAATTAAAAAGAGAACACATTCAAATTATACCTATACACTTTCTACAAACAAATCAATCATCATTTTTAATGTATCCTTAGGTACCCTTTTGGGTATATTTGCTGTAATATTTCAACCGGACGATAACGTGAACGATAGGAAAGAAAAATAAAGTGGTGCGCGTTCACAATCTCGCGCGCGTCAAACCTTGTTTACAAAAGTGGTCGCCTGACAATTTCCTGTTCCTATCTGTTCTGGTCACTCCTAGAATTCCCAGAATTTGTATATAGACTGTTGACATCTAGTGGAAGCCATAGGTACTGCAGTCTCAGTCCTACATAAAGTTGTATGCAATAGGCACAATGGAGAAGATGCTCATTTACATAAAAACTGCAAATCCGGATGGATTTTCCTCGGGCACCAGATCATAAGAAAACTGTAGACATTTGACTTCAGATTCTAGTAGGGTGAGGCCGGGTGCTGCAGACTGTTCTAGTTCCCTCGTCAATTTGTTGATATATATGTTGAAGAGGGTGGGGCTTAAGCTGCATCCCTGTCTCACCCCCCGGCCCTGTGTAAAAAAAGGTGTGTGTTTTTGCCCATTTTAAACACACACTTGTTGTTTGTGTAAATGGGTTTTATAATGTAGTATGTTTTTCCCAGAACACCACTTTCCATCAATTTGTATAGCAGACCCCTTAAAGCCAAATTGAGTCAAAAGCTTTTTTTTTTTTTTACATTGTTTATACTGAGGAAATGTACGAGTCTGCTGATAATGATAATGCAGAGGATTTCCCCAAGGTTGCTGTTGATGCATATCCCACGGTAGTTATTGGTGTCAAATTTGTCTCCACGTTTGTGGATTAGGGTGATCAGTCTTTGGTTCCAAATATTGGGGAATATGCCAGAGCTGAGGATGATGTTAAAGAGTTTAAGTATAGCCAATTGCAATTTGTTGTCTGTATATTTTATCATTTCATGTAGGATACCATCAACAACACAGGCCATTTTAGGTTTGAGGGTTTGTGTTTTGTCCTGTAGTTTATTCAATGTAATTGGAGAATCCAGTGGGTTCTGGAAGTCTTTAATAGTTGATTCTAAGATTTGTATTTGATCATGTACATGTTTTTGTTGTTTGTTCTTTGTTATGGAGCCAAAAATATTGGAGAAGTGTTTTATCCATACAACTCTGTTTTGGATAGATAACTCTTCATGTTGTTTGTTTTCCAATTTTATTTTCCAATTTTCCCAGAAGTGGTTCGATTTTATGGATTCTTCAATTACATTGAGTTGATTTTTGACGTGCTGTTCCTTCTTTTTCCGTAGTGTATTTCTGTATTGTTTTAGTGATTCACCATAGTGAAGGTGTAGACTCAGGTTTTCTGGGTCTCTATGTTTTTGGTTAGATAGGTTTCTCAATTTCTTTCTTAGGTTTTTGCATTCTTCATCAAACCATTTGTCATTGTTGTTCATTTTCTTTGGTTGTCTGCTTGAAATCTTTAGATTTGATAGGGAAGCTGAGAGGTCAAATATACTGCTTAGGTTTTCTACCGCTAAGTTTACACCTTCAATATTACAGTCCAGGAAATTGTCTAGAAGGGATTGAATTTGTTGTTGCATGTAGAATTTCACATTACATTCCTTCCATCTATAGCATTTCTTAATATTATTCATTTTCTTTGACTGTGATGCCTCATGATTTATTGCTCTGTTCAGGTAGACTGTGATTTTGCTGTGATCTGATAGAGGTGTCATTGGGCTGACTGTGAACGCTCTAAGAGACTCTGGGTTGAGGTCAGTGATAAAGTAATCTACAGTACTACTGCCAAGAGATGACCTATAGGAGTACCAACCAGGGGAGTCCCCTCAAAGCTTACCGTTGACTATGTTGCAGGAGTTGTGACACATTTTTGTTGGTTATGTTGTTGTAGTTGTGTCTAGGGGGGCAAATGGGGGAGAGAATGCTGTCCCCTTGAGGTAGGTGTTTGTCCCCCTGTGTGCTGAGGGTGCAGGTTTCTTGTCCAGTTCTGGCATTTAGGTCGTCACAGACTAGTACATGTCCCTGGGCCTAGAAAATCGTTGATCTCACACTCTAGGATGGAGAAGCTGTCATCATTAAAGTATGAGGATTCAAGTGGGGGGGATATATAGTTGAAGTCGGACATTTACATACACCTAGGTTGGAGTCATTCAAACCTATCTTTCAACCACTCCACAAATTTCTTATTAACAAACTATAGTTTTGGCAAGTCGGTTAGGACATCTACTTTGTGCATGACAAGTCATTTTTCCAACAATTGTTTACAGACCGATTATTTAATGTATAATTCACTGTATCACAATTCCAGTGGGTCAGAAGTTTACATACACTAAGTTGACTGTGCCTTTTAAACAGCTTGGAAAATTCCAGAAAATGATGTCATGACTTTAGAAGCTTCTGATAGGCTAATTGACATAATTTGAGTCAATTGGAGGTGTACCTGTGGATGTATTTCAAGGCCTACCTTCAAACTCAGTGCCTCTTTGCTTGACATCATGGGAAAATCAAAAGAAATCAGCCAAGACCTCAGAAAAAAATTGTAGACCTCCACAAGTCTGGTTCATCCTTGGGAGCAATTTCCAAACGCCTGAAGGTACCACGTTCATCTGTACAAACAATAGTACGCAAGTATAAACACCATGGGAACACGCAGCCGTCATATCGCTCAGGAAGGTGACGTGTTCTTTCTCCTAGAGATGAACGTACTTTGGTGTGAAAACTGCAAATCAATCCCAGAACAACAGCAAAGAACCTTGTGAAGATGCTGGAGAGGAAACAGGTACAAAGGTATCTATATCCACAGTAAAACGAGTCCTATATCGACATAACCTGAAAGGCCGCTCAGCAAGGAAGAAGCCACTGCTCCAAAACCGCCATAAAGAAAAACAGACTACGGTTTGTAACTACACATGGGGACAAAGATCGTACATTTTGGAGAAATGTCCTCTGGTCTGATGAAACAAAAATAGAACTGTTTGGCCATAATGACCATTGTTATGTTTGGAGGAAAAAGGGGGAGGCTTTCAAGCCAAAGAACACCATCCCAACTGTGAAGCACGGGGGTGGCAGCATCATGTTGTGGCGGTGCTTTGCTGCAGGAGTGACTGGTGCACTTCACAAAATAGATGTCATCATGAGGTAGGAAAGTTATGTGGATATATTGAAGCAACATCTTAAGACATCAGTCAGGAAGTTAAAGCTTGGTCGCAAATGGGTCTTCCAAATGGACAATGACCCCAAGCGTACTTCCAAAGCTGTGGCAAAATGGCTTAAGGACAACAAAGTCAAGGTATTGGAGTGGCCTTCACAAAGCCCTGACCTCAGTCCCATAGAAAAATTGTGGGCAGAACTGAAAATGCGTGTGTGAGCAAGGAGGCCTACAAACCTGACTCAGTTACACCAGCTCTGTCCGGAGGAATGGGCCAAAATTCACCCAACTTATTGTGGAAAGCTACCCGAGAAGTTTGACCCAAGTTAAACAATTTAAAGGCAATGCTACCAAATACTAATTGAGTGTATGTAAACTTCTGACCCACTGGGAATGTGATGAAAGAAATAAAAGCTGAAATAAAACTCTCTATTATTCTGACATTTCGAAAATAAAGTGGTGATCCTAACTGACCTAAGGAATGGAATTTTAACTAGGATTAAATGTCAGGAATTATGAAAAAACTGAGTTTAAGTGTATTTGGCTAAGGTGTATGTAAACTTCTGACTTCAACTGTAGGTAGCACACATCAGGAGATTTTTTTCTCTGTTGAGATCATTTCCTTATTCATTTCTAGCCAGATGTAAAATGTTCCTGTTTTGACTAATTTAATAGAGTGGGTTAGGTCTGCTCCGTACCAAATTAGCATACCCCCTGAGTCTCTTCCCTGTTTCACACCTGGTAGTTTGGTGGATGGGACTAACAGCTCTCTGTAACCTTGAGGGCAACCAATGGGTCCGTCTCCTTCATACCATGTTTCTTGTAGGATGACAATGTCTGTATTTCCAAATTCTTTGGTGAAGTCTGGGTTCCTGCTCTTTAGGCCAAAGGCAGATGACCTGAGACCTTGTATATTCCAGGATGAGATAGTAAAAGCTTTGTGTTCCATATTGTCTAGTGTTGTTTTGGTGTGGTTTAGGCCTGGACTATCACCGTAGGTGTGAGCAGAGCATGTTGAGCACCTGATACATACCTCTTAGGTCGCAGGATGAGGCTTGGGCGGGTGTAATAGTGGGGGTTGGGCCTGTTGCTCTGCTCTGCCATGTCTTGGGTGTCTCTCTGGTCTGGGCCGGGTGTCCGTTGCTCCTGTGTGAAGTGCTGGGGCTACATTTGAGGGTGACATCCTTCAGGGTCCTGGCAAAAGTGGGGATTGCTGCCTTGTTAGGTGGACCTGGTCGTAAAGGCTGTTCAAGTCCAGGGTGGAGTGGTGGGCCAGGTAGACATTAGGTTTTGGGGCACAGTCTTGCGAAATGCTTGCATTCACCCACTGTATGGTGGCAGAGTGAAAGTATTTTTGTGGTTGCAGAGTGGAGATAACCACTTGTGCATTGGAGAATGTGGAAGAAGCTTTTTCAATCACTCCCTTGAGTGCCTTGACCACCCTTGCCTGTTGGATCCTTGTGCTGGTCTGTTTTGTGGGTTTGTTCTGTCTGGATTGTGTGGACTAGCTCTCTGAGCTCCACCATGTTTCCCCTCAGCTCTGTGAATGTATCCCTCTCAATGATGGAGGAGCTGTTTATCTACATTTATCCAACTCTATTTATATATTTTTGCAGAACAACTCAGGAGCCCATGAGCTCACTACCTCTCTCTTTCTGTGTCTTTTCTCTCCCTCTCTCTCTGTCTTTTCTCTCTGTCTTCTCTCTCTCTCTTTGTATTTCTTTGCTGTAAAATGACTTCCAGACCTCTTATAAAAACACACAAGCACGCATGAACACACACAGCGTTTTTTTCAGTGGTCCCTGGTTATGTTATTCTGTTCAGAGTCATTACCATATGAGTAAGTATGGGCCAGGGTTAAAATTGGCTCCCCTCCACACACACACACACACACACACACACTCAGACTCACACACTCAGACTCACACACACACAAACCCTCCATATCCCCAATGTGTGTATCATTTCTAATTCCCAGATGTCAAAGACACAATACAGGGCCTTGTCATTGTCCCAAAATAGACAACAGAGACTATATCTACAACAGAGACTATATCTACAACAGAGACTATATCTACAACATAGTCTATACCTACAAGAGACTATCTACAACAGAAACTGTATCTACAACATAGTCTATACCTACAAGAGACTATCTACAACAGAGACTGTATCTACAACAGAGACTATATCTACAACAGAGACTGGATCTACAACAGAGACTGTATCTACAACAGAGACTATACCTACAAGAGACTGTATCTACAACAGAGACTATATCTACAACAGAGACTATATCTACAACAGAGACTATATCTACAACAGAGACTATATCTACAACAGAGACTATATCTACAACAATGGTACTATGATTATTGTTTAGTTGAATCAGGTGTAACAATATCCTGCAGCTCTCACTCCAGGACCAGGGTCGAAGCACAATATCCTAGCACCTCTGCTAATATCAACACATCACCTAACACTAACCCACATTCGGTACGTTATAAAAACCAAGATGCTTAGAGGTTAAATCCCGTTTTAAGAGCAAATCTCTGTTATTTTAACTCTCTCTCTCTCTATTATCTCTCTACTGTCTCTTTCCATTCCGTCTTGGCTGCAGTGTAAGTCTTTACTCTGTTGTTTTCAGTGGTTGAAGCCATTTACTCTTGACTGTTAGTTAAAATTCTGACGGTTATGTCGGTTTGAATGTAATGGGCCGATTCCAGGGGCCCCTCACTAAAGTGTGAATGTATTGGGTCGGTTCCAGGTCCCCCTCACTAAAGTTTGAATGCATTGGGTCGGTTCCAGGGCCCCCTCACTAAAGTGTGAATGCATTGGGTCGCTTCCAGGGCCCCCTCACTAAAGTTTGAATGTATTGGGTCGGTTCCAGGCCCCCCCTCACTAAAGTTTGAATGTGTTTGCTTGGGGGTGTAGCCTAGTTTAAGAGCGTTGGACCAGTAACCGAAAGGTCACTGGTTTGAATCCCCGAGCTAACTAGGTAAAACAATCTGTCGATGTGCCCTTGAGCAGGGCACTTCACCCTAATTGCTCCTGTAAGTTGCTCTGGATAAGAGCGTCAGCTACATGGCGTAGATGTGAAAATACCAGCCGGAAAGGTACCGACATGAAACACAGAACAATCACGCACACAAACATGGGAGGAACCCGGATCCATACATGAACAAATAATTGGGGAATGAAAAACCAGGTGTGTGGAAAACAAAGACAAAACAAATGGAAAATGAAAAGTGGATCGGCAATGGCTAGAAGACCGGTGACGTCGACCGCGGAACGCCGCCCGAACAAGGAGAGGGACCGACTTCGGCGGAAGTCATAACAGTACCCCCCCTTGACGTGCGGCTCCAGCAGCGCGCCAACACCGGCCTCGGGGACAACCCGGAGGGCGAGGCGCAGGGCGATCCGGACGGCGAAACTCCCGCAGCATCGAAGGGTCCAACATGTCTTCCACCAGCACCCAGCATCTCTCCTCCGGACTGTTCCCCTCCCACTCCACAAGATACTGAAGGCCCCTCGCCCGACGCCTTGAGTCCAGAATGGACCGAACTGCATACGCCAGGCCCCCTCGATGTCCGGAGGGGGTGGTGGAACCTCCTGCACCTCAGACTCCTGGAGTGGGCCAACCACCACCGGCTTGAGGAGAGACACATGGAACGAGGGGTTAATACGGTAATCGGGGGGAAGCTGTAACCTGTAACAAACCTCGTTCAGTCTCCTCAGGACTTTAAATGGTCCCACAAACCGCGGGCCCAGCTTCCTGCAGGGCAGGCGGAGTGGCAGGTTTCGGGTCGAGACCCAGTTCCCCGGTCCGAACACCGGGGCCTCACTGCGGTGACGGTCTGCACTTGCTTTCTGGCGCATCACGGCCCGCTGAAGGTGAACATGAGTGGCGTCCCATGTCTCCTCCGCGCGCCTAAACCAGTCATCCACCACAGGAGCCTCGATCTGGCTCTGATGCCAAGGCGCCAGAACCGGCTGGTACCCCAGTACGCACTGGAAGGGAGAGAGGTTAGTGGAGGAGTGGCGGAGCGAGTTCTGGGCCATCTCTGCCCAGGGCACGGACGCCGCCCACTCCCCTTGGCAATAAGACCTCAGAAACCTACCCACATCCTGGTTCACTCTCTCCACCTGCCCGTTACTCTCAGGGGGGGAAAACCCGAGGTAAGGCTGACCGAGACCCCCAGACGTTCCATGTACGCCCTCCAAACCCTCGACGTGAACTGGGGACCTCAATCAGACACTATGTCCTCAGGCACCCCATAGTGCCGGAAGACGTGTGTAAATAGGGCCTCAACAGTCTGTAGGGCCGTAGGGAGCCTGGGCAAAGGCAGGAGATGGCAGGACTAAGAAAACCGATCCACAACGACCAGGATCTTGGTGTTACCCTGTGAGGGATGACGATCGGTTATGAAATCCACCGACAGGTGCGACCACGGCCGTTGTGGAACGGGTAAGGGTTGTAGCTTCCCTCTGGGCAGGTGCCTCGGAGCCTTGCACTGGGCGCACACCGAGCAGGAGGAAACATAAACCCTCACGTCCTTAGCTAAAGTGGGCCACCAGTACTTCCCACTAAGACAGCGCACCGTCCGACCGATGCCCCCGATGACCAGAGGAGGGTGACGTGTGAGCCCAATAGATCAAACGGTCGCGGACAGCAGACGGAACGTTCAGACGTCCAGCTGGACACTGGATGGGAGTGGGCTCTGCACGTAGCGCCCGCTCGATGTCCGCGTCCAGCTCCCACACTACTGGTGCCACCAGGCAGGAGGCCGGGAGTATGGGGGTGTGATCCATGGGCCGCTCCTCTGTGTCATACATCCGGTGGTCAGTCCAGATGAGAAAAGGGTGTTTAGCCCCCTCAAGCCAATGTCTCCAAGCCTTCAAGGCCTTGACGACCGCCAACAACTCCCGATCCCCCACATCATAGTTTCGCTCTGTCGGGCTGAGCTTCTTCGAGAAGAAGGCACAGGGGCGGAGCTTTGGTGGTGTACCCGAGCGCTGAGAGAGCACGGCTCCTATCCCAGTCTCGGACGCGTACACCTCCACGATGAACGCTAAAGAGGGATCCGGATGAGCCAGCACGGGAGCCGAGGTAAACAGAGCCCTCAAGTGACCAAAAGCCCTGTTCGCCTCAGCCGACCACTGCAAACGCACCGGTCCCCCCTTCAGCAGTGAGGTAATTGGAGCCGCTACCTGACCAAAGCCCTGGATAAACCTCCGGTAGTAGTTGGCAAACCCTAGGAACCGCTGCACTTCCTTTACCGTGGTGGTGAAGTGGAGGGCCGAATGTACCCCTGTCCCAGGGATTTGGAGACATATGTTTCCATAGCTGCCGTTTCCTCCTGCGACAGGGGATACACGTGACTCCTGGGAAGTGCTGTGTCTACCAGGAGGTTTATCGCACAATCCCCCCCGTCGATGGGGTGGTAATTGAGCCAAATCGGCATATTCGGGGGGAATGCGCACGGTGGAGACCTGGTCTGGACTTTCCACCGTAGTAGCACCAACGGAAACCCCTAAACACCTCCCAGAGAACTTTCGTAACCACCCTCATGACAAGCCAACCAGGGTAGGCCCAGCACCATGGGAAACACAGGAGAATCCTGCGTTATATGCCCAGTGGAACGGTGGCCTCCCTAATTAACCCTGACCCTAATGGTCGACTATCTAGGGTGTGAACTGGGAAGGGCATATCCACTGGAACAATGGGGATCCCTAAACTATGGGCAAATTATCTGTTAATGAAATTCTCAGCTGCGCCTGAATCTACGAGCGCCTTATGCTGGGAATGCGGGGAAAACTCAGGAAAATGTATGCACAAAAACGTGTGCAACAGTGGACTCTGGGTGAGCATGGTGCCGACTCACCTGGGGTGACGCAAGAGTGCCTTGCCTGCTGCCTCAACTTCCAGAGGAACCTCTCCAGCACCGACCGGCAGTGTGCCCTCTGCGGCCACAGATGGTGCATGGAACGGCACCTCCTCCGGTCTCCCTAAGTGCAGCACCTCCCATCTCCATGGGCGTCGGAGCGGTGGTGTTGGGGGATGGAACCGACAGACCCCGATCTGGGCGTCCCCGGGTAGCCAGCAGGTTATCCAACCAAATGGACAGGTCCACCAGCTGGTTGAAGGTGAGAGTAGTGTCCCTGCAGGCCAACTCCCGACGGACGTCCTCGCGCAAACTGCAACGGTAGTGATCGATCAGACGTTCACCCGCCGCTCTACCCTCAGGCGGGTGGTCGAAAACTGTTTCCGGATAAACTCCTCGAAGTGGTCCAGCACCGCTTCTCCTTCTCCCCACACGGCGTTGGCCCACTCCAGGGCTTTCCCTGAGAGGCAGGAGACGAGGGCGGACTCCCTCTCACGGTCCGAAGGAGCCGGGTGGACGGTTGCCAGGTAGAGCTCCAGCTGTAGTATGAACCCCTGACAACCTGCAGCCTTCCCATCATACTCCCTAGGAAGGGCGAAACGAATCCCGGGTGAAGGAGGGGTGAGTAGTGGTGAACTTGGTTGTGCTGGTAGAGGCGCTGGAGGAACTCCTCTTCTCTCCCAGCGATCCAAGCTCTGAAGAACGCGGCCATGGCGGGATGTTGCAGCATAGACGCTGCTGGACGCGCTCCTCGACCCCTATTACAGGAGTCAGCTCCTGCTGACTCCATAAAGGGGTGAGTGATTCTGTCAGGTCGGTGTGTAGCTGGTGCATAAAGTCAGGCGCAGGAGAGCAGAGATGAGTGAACAACGTAGTTTACTAAGACGGCACAAAGTAAACAATATACAACGTGCCCAAAAATAACGGTATCCAAAACCATGGCCGAAAATACCAGCCGGAAAGGTACCGACATGAAACACAGAACAATCACGCACACAAACATGGGGGGAACCAGGAACCATACATGAACAAATAATTGGGGAATGAAAAACCAGGTGTGTGGAAAACAAGACAAAACAAATGGAAAATGAAAACCAGGTGTGTGGAAAACAAGACAAATGGAAAATGAAAACCAGGTGTGTGGAAAACAAGACAAAACAAATGGAAAATGAAAACCAGGTGTGTGGAAAACAAGACAAAACAAATGGAAAATGAAAAGTGGATCGGCAATGGCTAGAAGACCGGTGACGTCGACAGCCGAACGAACAAGGAGAGGAACCGACTTCGGCGGAAGTCGTGACAGTAACATGTATTTTGTGTCTGTTCTACCTGTGGGTTGAGAGTTTTTTTATTTTTATGTTGTCTGTTTTTTTGTGTGTTGTAGATTGTTTGTTTGAATGTTATTGTATGGTTGTTAAAATGTGGTCTGTATCTTCTGTGTGTGTGTTGCAGCGCGTGAGCAGCTGAGGAAAGCGAGACACAGCAGAACTTTCCTGGTGGAGAGGGGGACTGGAGAACTCTGGTCAGAGATGCAGACTGGTTAGTCACACACATACTAGCGTGCACACAGTCAGATAGACAGAACACAGAACACGGGTATAAGGGGGTAGACAGTGAGAAAGGCCTTGAGGTCCAGGGTCAAAATAATCAACTCTTCAACCCCCAATGCGCCCTCAAGAAATCCCTAAACCGGTCCCTCACCACATCTCTCTTCTCACTGAGCCATGACAGGAGTCTGGAGAGCCACGCGCCCTCTCTGACCCCTACTACCCTCCCTCCCTTCCTGACACACACACGCCTGCAAGTACAGGCACACACACACACCATGACACACACACCATGTCCAGGAAGGGTTTGGCCCCTGAAACTCTCCTCTACAACTCCACTGTAAATAAACTCTCTCTCTCTCGCACAATCTCTCCCCCCCTCTTCCTTTCTCTCCTCTCCTCCCAATTCCTACTCAATTACTCACCCTTTTCACAAAATCTTCTCTTTCCTCCCTCTCCTCCCTCTCTTTCCCTCCCTCTCTGTCCCTCCTCTCTTTCATCCCTTTCTCCCTCACTCTATAGCTAGAAACACAGAGGTCCAGCCTTATCTCTATAGCTAGAAGCACAGAGGTCCAGCCTTATCTCTATAGCTAGAAACACAGAGGTCCAGACTTATCTCTATAGCTAGAAGCACAGAGGTCCAGACTTATCTCTATAGCTAGAAGCACAGAGGTCCAGACTTATCTCTATAGCTAGAAACACAGAGGTCCAGCCTTATCTCTATAGCTAGAAGCACAGAGGTCCAGACTTATCTCTATAGCTAGAAACACAGAGGTTCAGCCTTATCTCTATAGCTAGAAGCACAGAGGTTCAGCCTTGTCTCTATAGCTATCACAAACATATACAAACATACACACGCAATCTCAGCTTTTGTAATGTCTGGGAGCTGTTTATGTTTGGGAGGCCAACTCATAAACTCTCATGGCGTACTCAGACCTCCATCAGAGAGAAAACACACACTGTCAAATACACACACACTGACAGATTAAACCACTGCATCGTAAGAAAAGGAGAGCCCTATTCAACATTTTTTACTTTCTTAAACTCCATGAGACACACACAAAAAAACGTTCAAGATCTAGGGCTGACAGATTGAAAATGACACTCAAAGTTACTGATCTTTCATGCATGGTGTATGTGTGTGTGTGTGTGTGTGCGTGTGTGTTCTCTCGCCAGGTGACCGGTACATAGTGGCAGACTGTGGAGGAGGAACAGTGGACCTGACAGTTCACCAGATAGAGCAGCCCCAGGGGACACTGAAGGAACTCTACAAGGTCTCAGGTAACAACCTCAGATACCTCACCTTAGATACCTCACCACCTTAGATACCTCACCACCTTAGATACCTCACCTTAGATACCTCACCACCTTAGATACCTCACCACCTTAGATACCTCACCACCTTAGATACCTCACCACCTTAGATACCTCACCACCTTAGATACCTCACCTCAGATACCTCACCACCTTAGATACCTCACCTTAGATACCTCACCACCTTAGATACCTCACCACCTTAGATACCTCACCACCTCAGATACCTCACCACCTCAGATACCTCACCACCTTAGATACCTCACCACCTCAGATACCTCACCACCTCAGATACCTCACCTTAGATACCTCACCACCTCAGATACCTCACCTTAGATACCTCACCACCTCAGATACCTCACCTTAGATACCTCACCACCTCAGATACCTCACCTTAGATACCTCACCACCTCAGATACCTCACCTTAGATACCTCACCACCTTAGATACCTCACCACCTCAGATACCTCACCACCTCAGATACCTCACCACCTCAGATACCTCACCACCTTAGATACCTCACCACCTCAGATACCTCACCACCTCAGATACCTCACCACCTCAGATACCTCACCACCTTAGATACCTCACCACCTCAGATACCTCACCACCTCAGATACCTCACCACCTCAGATACCTCACCACCTCAGATACCTCACCACCTTAGATACCTCACCACCTTAGATACCTCACCACCTTAGATACCTCACCACCTTAGATACCTCACCACCTTAGATACCTCACCACCTCAGATACCTCACCACCTCAGATACCTCACCACCTCAGATACCTCACCTTAGATACCTCACCACCTCAGATACCTCACCACCTCAGATACCTCACCACCTCAGATACCTCACCTTAGGTACCTCACCTCAGATACCTCACCTCAGATACCTCACCTTAGATACCTCACCACCTTAGATACCTCACCTTAGATACCTCACCTTAGATACCTCACCTTAGATACCTCACCACCTCAGATACCTCACCACCTCAGATACCTCACCACCTCAGATACCTCACCTCAGATACCTCACCTTAGATACCTCACCACCTTAGATACCTCACCACCTCAGATACCTCACCTCAAATACCTCACCTTAGATACCTCACCTCAGATACCTCACCACCTTAGATACCTCACCTTAGATACCTCACCACCTCAGATACCTCACCACCTCAGATACCTCACCTTAGATACTTCACCTCAGATACCTCACCACCTTAGATACCTCACCTCAGATACCTCACCACCTCAGATACCTCACCACCTCAGATACCTCACCACCTCAGATACCTCACCTTAGATACCTCACCACCTTAGATACCTCACCTTAGATACCTCACCTCAGATACCTCACCACCTTAGATACCTCACCACCTCAGATACCTCACCACCTCAGATACCTCACCACCTTAGATACCTCACCTTAGATACCTCACCACCTCAGATACCTCACCTTAGACACCTCACCTTATACAGTGCCTAACTGTTCAGAGAGCAGCCCCAAGGGACACTGAAGGAAGTCTACAAGGCCTCAGGTAAAAACCTTACCTTACCAGGTAGACCTACAGTACCGTTTGGGGTCACTCAGAAATGTCCTTGTTTTTGAAAGAAAAGCACATTTTTTGTCCGTTAAAATAATATCAAATTGATCAGAAATACAGAGTAGACATTGTTAATGTTGTAAATGACTATTGTAGCTGGAAACGGCAGATTTTTTATGGAATATCTACATAGGCGTACAGAGGCCCATTATCAGCAACGGTCACTCCTGTGTTCCAATGACACGTTGTGTTAGCTAATCCAAGTTGATCATTTTAAAAGGCTAATTGATCATTAGAAAACCATTTTGCAATTATGTTAGCACAGAAAAAATACCTTTCTTATGAAACTCGTCAGTCTATTCTTGTTCTGAGGAATGAAGGCTATTCCATGTGAGAAAATGCCAAGAAACTGAAGATCTCATACAACGCTGTGTACTACTCCCTTAACAGAACAGCGCAAACTGTCTCTAACCAGAATAGAAAGAGGAGTGGGAGGCCCCGGTGCACAACTGAGCAAGAGGACAAGTACATTAGTGTCTAGTTTGAGAAACAGACGCCTCACAAGTCCTCAACTGTCAGCTTAATTAAATAGTGCCAGCAAAACACCAGTCTCAACGTCAACAGCGAAGAGGTGAC
The DNA here is from genome assembly GCA_030435695.1 of Brachymystax lenok tsinlingensis. Taxonomy (NCBI): domain Eukaryota; kingdom Metazoa; phylum Chordata; class Actinopteri; order Salmoniformes; family Salmonidae; genus Brachymystax; species Brachymystax lenok. The sequence continues at coordinate 7,678,908 of CM059811.1, read as the reverse complement.
TCCCGGATGCTGGCCTTCTAGGTGACCCCAAACTTGAATAGTAGAGGGGTGAATAGTAGAGGGGTGAATAGCAGGGGTGTGTATAATCAGGGGTGTATAATCAGGGGTGTATAATCAGGGGTGTATAATCAAGGGTGTATAATCAGGGGTGTATAATCAGGGGTGTATAATCAGGGTGTATAGTTCAGGAGTGTATAATCAGGGGTGTATAATCAAGGGTGTATAATCAGGGTGTATAATCAGTGTATAATCAGGTGTATAATCAGGAGTGTATAATCAGTGTATAGTTCAGGGGTGTATAATCAGGGGTGTATAATCAAGGTGTATAATCAGGGTGTATAATCAGGGGTGTATAATCAGGGGTGTATAATCAGGGGTGTATAATCAGGGGTGTATAATCAGGGGTGTATAGTTCAGGGGTGTATAATCAGGGGTGTATAATCAAGGGTGTATAATCAGGGGTGTATAATCAGGGGTGTATAATCAGGGGTGTATAATCAGGGGTGTATAGTTCAGGGGTGTATAATCAAGGGTGTATAATCAGGGGTGTATAATCAGGGGTGTATAATCAGGGGTGTATAGTCAGTGGTGTATAGTTCAGGGGTGTATAGTCAGGGGTGTATAGTCGGGTGTATAATCAGGGGTGAATAGTCAGGGGTGTATAGTCAGGGGTGTATAGTCAGGGGTGTATAATCAGGGGTGAATAGTCAGGGGTGTATAGTCAGTGGTGTATAGTCAGGGGTGTATAGTTCAGGGGTGTATAATCAGGGGTGTATAGTTCAGGGGTGTATAATCAGGGGTGTATAATCAGGGGTGTATACTCAGGGGTGTATACTCAGGGGTGTATAGTTCAGGGGTGTATAATCAGGGGTGTATAGTTCAGGGGTGTATAGTTCAGGGGTGTATAGTTCAGGGGTGTAGAATCAGGGGTGTATAGTTCAGGGGTATATAGTCAGGGGTGAATACTTTTTACGAGACTCATACAATGTTTTTATTAATTTGCTTATTTTAGGAGGTCCATACGGGGCGGTCGGCGTTGACCTAGCCTTTGAAGCCATGCTTTGTAAGATCTTCGGAGAGGACTTTATCGAGAGCTTCAAGGTAATTGCTAGAGCATGACGCTTGCAACGGCAGGGGTCGGGGGTTTGATTCCCGCTGGGGCCCCCCATACAATTATTTTATTCACAAATGATTGTAAATTGCTTTGAATAATAACATCTGCTACATGGCATATTATTTTTTTTAGGTGAAGCGTCCCGCTGCATGGGTGGACCTGACCATCGCGTTCGAGGCTCGTAAACGCACGGCCACGCCGGGACGAT